>CAUJNA010000169.1:0-160000 GCA_963377175.1 Effrenium voratum
TTTTTGAAAAGAACGACTCGGCTGCTCCTTGCAAGGCGTTGTTTAAAATCAATCCTAAATCTTTATGCGTTCCCTCTAATTGGTAGTTTGGAGCCGAAGCGGTGGTTTGGTGGTCTCCCACTTACCCTCTACCAGAACGGGCTCAATTGCCCGAAGCACGAATTCAAAACCACCAAGTGAGGCTAGCCACCAATTGAGTCCAACCTGAAGCACCCTCAAACTGGAAAAAGGGATTCCAAGGCCTTACCCGATTCCTTGAAAGGTCGAACGCACGTCTGAGCGAGCAAAATCAAGGCTTCAGGTCGAAGTCAAGATGTGATCACCGGCGTGGATTGGCCAAGCCGAAGCTTGTGGAAACTTGGTGAGACAGCATCAGACGAGCCGGCTGAAACGCGATTAGGCAAGTTTCAACCCACGGTTGTCAATGAACAAATGAGGCTTCACCGTTCCATCTATGTCCCAAAGGGCGTTGCAAAGAGAATCGCACCCCGACAGCCTGCAGAAACGCTACGGGGGAATATTGATCCGACGGCAACTCTCTGCCTTTTCAATCCCGCCGCCCAACCTGCAAATCCTCAGCATCTTGCTCTGCCTGCGCAAACCGGTGATCCACCTGACGGCCGCGCGACGCAGCGAGCAGAACAGGCTCGCGCTGGTGAAACAGATCCCAGAAAACAGCCGGGAAACTTGCAGAGATGCAGATTTTCAGGGCGTCCACCGGATCGAGGAAAGATGCTACAGGGAACAAGGAGTTCAGGGACTCAGACAGAAAACGGGAGATAGGGGGCTCAGGGCTTCAGGGAACACAAGAGACGGGGGAGGGATGGTGAGGCAGGGAACACCGGGAAACGGGATATAGGGGGTACAAGGATTCAGGGAATATAGCAGCGGGGGATTTGCGAGAGACGGTAGAAGGCAAGTAGCCATGATTTTGCAGTTGTCTTTGCTTGACAGAAATGCATAGGTTTCACTGCTTTTGGACGCTCGGCGTTTGATCAATCCTGTCGATGGCATGGAGCGCGTCTTCGACCATGTCCGGCCATACCGTTTGACATGGAACACCCCTTCTGGGCAATGCATCACCCCCAGCTTGTTCAGCTTAATTTGTTGGGTCAAACTCACAAGTCAAAAAGACCGTGAGAAACGCAGGATGCGCTGACGCCCCAGTGGCGCCACTACCGTGTTTCGTCATGCAGTTTAAGCGGGTGAATCATTGGCCGCCGAGCAAGTGGCAACGTCTCTGCACATGAAAAAGAAACACGAGCCCTGAAGTAAGAAAAGGGTAGCGGGCGCCACGTTGGGCATATTCAAGGTCATCGCAAACACTATGATGGCCCACTTGATGATGAGCTCCACCAATGCCATTGTGTCATCAGAGGGCAGCTTGCTATTCCATAACTACAGCTGCCTCAGAAGAGGCAGCACGTTGGCCTCTCTCCAATAACCAGCATGCAACGTCAAGATATATGCATCTACGCTGTGGTGACAGGGTTTCAGCGTCGCGAAAATGGATGGCACTGTCCGAACGAAGTATGTTGGCTGCAAAGATGTCTAAGACGTCTTTATGATGTCTACGCAATCCTTTTCTTTGGCGTGGTAGAGTCGGACAATACAATGTTGCACAGCCACGCTGGCGGGCCGCCCAGGCCGCGCAGGCGCAAACCATCCCAAGATTAGGACGGTGCGCAGCACTACAACGATCTCATTCTCTCCCCTACCAACCCAAGACCCAGGCGTTTTGCTTCTCATAAGTGCGGCAGGATGACACTACCAGCCAAGAGAGAACGTGTTCGACCGAATTCTCTGTCATCCGGCTCGAAGACACATACACATCAATCACGCTCTCCAGTAACGTGCTTTGATCCGTTGTTGTCTCAGATAGCTAGAAGCTACAAATCCTGTGCAAGAGCTATGTCCATGTTCTTCTCTCAGCAAAACTCTTGTTAGCCTATTTGTCTGTAAATCTTTGATTTTGAATCGATCGATGGGTGTCCCATCAAGCAAGGAATACGTGGGGGGATACAAGGAGTGAGGAGATGCAGGAATGCAGGGAATGTCTGCATTCGGGATACTTGGTGATACAGTGGATGCAAAGGAGTGCGTAGGATATAGGGGATCTGGCAGCGCAGGTCGTCCCTCTATCACCCTGCATCCCGGCATACCGCTACATCCGCCGCATCGTGTGTCACCTGTCTTCTGGCTCCCCTGTATTCCCTGCATCCCTGCAAGGTATGATGCACCGGGATGCTGGGCCAGAGGAGGATACATTGATGCAAGATCCAGGCTCTGGCGCGCCCTCAGCACCTTGCCTCAGGCTACATCGACCTGTTCCCTGGGGCTTTGCATTTCCGAAGACATGGAGGTCTCGATGGGCGGCATGAGGCGATACATCTAAATGCCACTGCTCCAAGAGTGCCAAGCTTCCGCCCAAAGTGTCACCACCTCCACTCTCTTGCAGCCTCATCCAGGCACAGACGGGATGCAGGTGATGCAGGGGATGCAGGGAATACAGGCAATGCAGGGGATGCAAGTGATACACGGGATGCGCTGGATGCAGTGGATGCTGGAAGGGATCAAGGAATACAAGTGATACAGTGGATGCAGAGGATGCTGGGATAAGGGGATGCTGATATCGGATACAAGAAATACAGTTAGAGGGTCTAGGGGATGCAGGTGATACAGTGGATGCAGGGGATGCTGGGATGCATTGGATACAAGGAGCGCGTGGGGATGCAAGAAATGCGAAAAGGGGATCTAGGGGATGCAGGTGATACGGATGTGCCGGCATACATTGTATATAAGGAGCGCTTGGGATAGAGGGGATGAAATGCAGGAATGCGATACAGAGGATGACGGGATGCCGATAAGGATACACTGGATTCAGTGAGTGCATGGATAGAGGGGATCTGGTGGACGTAGGGCATGTAGGGAATGCCGGTGGTACAGTGGGATGCCGGGATGGGATGCCGGTGGTACAGTGGATGCAGAGGATGTACAGTGAGTGCATGGATAGAGGGGATCTGGGGAAAAGAGGATATTTAGGAGATGCAGGGGATGCCGGATATCCAAGCAATAACATGAGATACAGGGGAGGATTCAGAAATTCCGAATTCAGACACCGGAATTCGGAATGCCCACATTGGTTCCAAAGTGCGGAAACGGCGAACCGGATCATCTTGGACTCCTCAAAGACCATGGGACGAGCCGGGCTCAACGAGCCCGGTCTCAATAAATGGCCAAAAACATCCGGATCTTATTGGCGAGTGTGATTGAAGATGCATGGAACTTGGAACGGCAAAAAACATGTTGAAAAAGTACGGATTTCAATGCAAACTGAAACATCTTCCTGGGCTGCGGGTCAAACAAACTTGGCTTTCAAAGCGAAACCACGTCTGACCCGTGGCTTTTGGGTCCATGTTTGGCACTGGAGGGGGTCCGACTTGTTTATTCTCTCACGAATACCAACCTACCACCCAAGAAACACCTCCTTGAGCTTACTTTGGCCTGTTTTACGGGGAGGTTTGCTCAAAAAAAACACTTTCTTGTGCAAATTCTGTTCAGTGATGCTTCCACTCGTTGGAAGCCGCGAAAGATGGCACTACCTCCACAAAAGCCCCCTTGGACCCACTCGAGACCCACGTGGTAAATGCGCGAAGAGTGACTCGCGAACCTCTATCGAGTTCTTGCAGAGAATGGAAACCGTTCCCATCTCCAAGACCACTTTCTTGTGCAAATTCTGTTCAGTGATGCTTCCACTCGTTGGAAGCCGCGAAAGATGGCACTACCTCCACAAAAGCCCCCTTGGACCCACTCGAGACCCACGTGGTAAATGCGCGAAGAGTGACTCGCGAACCTCTATCGAGTTCTTGCAGAGAATGGAAACCGTTCCCATCTCCAAGACCAAGACCAAACAAGACCCCTCTGGAAAGTGGCAATCCTTCATTATTTCCTAAGACTTCCGGCAAAAAAAGAACAACCGACAACCGCACCATCCTCGGGCTTCTCCTTCTCACGCAATCGATCCGCTTTTTCGCGGTTTTCCGAGTCTCTCTCTTTCTCTCTGACGACCCCCGGCCCCACCCACCCACCCACCACACGCGCGGCTCGATCGCGCGGCGCGTTCGCGCGGAGTCCCTCGAGGCGCCTCGAGGCAAGCGGACTCCCCCTGCTCCGCCACGAAGAACTGCGCGCCCGGCAGCGCCGTGTGCTCGAAGGTGGCCGCCTCGCGAGCGAAGCCGTCCATCCGCGAGCCGCGTGGATTCGGGGGGGGGGGGGGTGTGGGGAAGGGGGTGGGGAAGGGTGTGGGGAAGGGTGTGGGGTGGGGGGGTGGGGGGGGAAGAAGTGGGAGAGGGTGATGGGAAGGAAAGGCGCAGCCAAGAACCAGAATAATCTTTGAAGGGAGGCAACAAAATGGAGGCTACGTGTCGTTTTAGGAGGCTCGGTGCCCCTCTAGTTGTTCTTACAAGGGAGGTCCCTGACAAACAAATGCATACCCAAATAAGCTATCGCAGGTTGGCTTTGGTGGAACACTGATGTGATGTCAAGCAAGTCGCCCCATACCATCCTCTTAAGATGGCAAATCACGGTGAGTATGTTGACCATCGAGCATAGGAACCCCTATGCACCCAAGTTCATGCATTTATCTGGTTGCAAATTACCACACACACACACACACCGATCGGGTGAAATCGCCAATCGCCATTGTGGCTAGGTTGAAACTGTGCGCAAGGGCAACCATACTAGGTCCTCCAGTAGAGAGGTTAGAATAAGGGTACCAACTTTTTGCTGTAGTCTATTTTAGTAGGGGAACCCTCCCAACCAAAAAAGGAGAGAGAAGGGCACTACTGGGGGACCTAGCATAGATTCCCCCGGACCTGCCGGGAATCCCAGCACTGGTTGTCCTTAGATGTCGATTTCGGGCGAATCGGAAGGAACTGCCCTCCAAGAAAAAGAAGCGCTTGGGCACCCCACTCTTGGGAAACCAAAGGAAAACCTTCGACACACACCGTTCTGAAGTTATTTTCAGTCTTTGTTATTTATTGGGGGGTCGGGGTTGTAGCTTGTTGGAGATGTGTTTAGCTCTTGCCGGGGGGGGGGGGGCGGTCCATATCCTATTTTGACATCCCCAACCCTTTCAACCTGCTGACTCATTTCGACGAAAAAGACGAGCCGAGCCAAACGGCGACTCGGCCCTCGGCCCCGGGCCCGCTGCGTCATCATGTCCCTGGCCATGTCTTCGGCCTGGAGGCGATGAGCAGGAGGGTCCGGGGCCTGAAATGCAATTCCAGGGGGCGTTCCATGTTTAAATCCAGAGTTGGTCAATTGACCTGTGTGGGTGTCAAAATGGGTGACCAAAAGATCAAAGGCTCCTATGAAGAGTTCTGAAACGGGTTCGGTGGCTGGACCGTGAAACGAGCCATTCGGGGACCTGGTGCCACCAGGTCTTGTCATTCCCCCTTGAGTGTGTGTGTGTGTGTGTTTGGAGGTTTGGCGGGGGTGTTTCGGTTTGGTGGGAGTCCCTGCAAGGAGGGTGAGGCTTTGGCTCTTCGGGGACGTCGTCTGCCGTCCACCGTCTGCCGTCCGCCTGCAAGCTCGCAAAGTCAGGCTTGGTAAGGATCTCTACCCGGTGTATCCCAGGAATCCGTTTCGCCGCCGTGGGTAAGCAGCCATTGACCTTTCGGGATTGGAAAAGGGTGGCAAGCCCTTGGGTATCTACTATGGAGGGAAATGGAAACTCTGGGTAAGAGTTTGTCTCAATACAGGGATGACCTCCAAAATGGAATTGTTTTTCCTTTGGTGTCGACCTTGGTCCAAAACAATTTGGTCAAAATGGTTTCCCTTGGTCCAATTGTTGTTTTCGCTTTGGGACCATTTGGCAACATGGCCGGGAAACGGGGGGAGGCGGGCCCCTGTGTCTGGGGCTCTGGGGCCGCGCGCCATGTCGATGCGGATGTTGTTCTGGAACAGCGTGGCGTACCTGGAGTCAGCTAGTCTCAAAAATCGGAGACGGAAGAGGGCGGTGGTTGAAATTCTAGTGCCACCTTCCCCATTCTTTCCAGGGATCCTTCTTGCTAGGAAACACAGGGAAACGGCCGGTTTTTGAAAAGAACGATGGTTTAAAAGAATGCGGAATCAACCGTTAGAGAAATGGAATCCACCTCTGTGCTACAAAAAATAATGGCTTGCCAAAGACGAACCCCCCACAAGGGGGAGAGATTCCCTTGTATCACGGCAGGGAGAACCCCCGAGTGATGCCACAACCCTACGGGACCCAAGATGTGTGATTTCCTTTTGAAGAAAAAAGACGCGCCTTGCCCCATGCTTGTAACCTGCCTCCCAAAAACGAGATCTCCACTTCTGGGTTCTGGGCCTTCCCCCAGAAGAAGATCTCTGATGGAGTCTCACACCAGGGTTCAGAAGCTTGGATCACCGATTCAACATGACCTCGCACGTCTCAATATATCGGAACCGCAACAATTGGTACAGTTGCTGTGCGGGGTCCTGCTGACACCCCCCAAAAAGGGAGCCTGAAAAAACCAAACACACCCATGCGGTTGACAAACTCGGGGCCTCTTTTGAGAGCCAAGTGTCACGTGCCACCAAATCAAACGGGTGATTCTGCTCACGTCCGATCGAGTGGACTGGCCAAAACAAGTCCTGACTGTTTGTTTTACAGCTAGATGGTCCAAACCCAAAACGTGACTAAAGTGCAGGAACTCAGGGAGTGAGTCCCGTGAGTCTCCCTATACCTTGCGGAAAAAAGAGGCTGTTGCTTAAGCATCCTCTTGTTGTTTTGCACTTCAAAGGGGAGCAGTGTGAAGTCTCGAACTGCGTTTCGAGCGCCTCTGCGCGATCACCGATATCGCGCGTTCGACTTGGGTGGGACCCATCAACGAGGCCTACAGCTTTGATAAGGCAATTTGGTTTATCAGGCACCCCACCCCCCAATCCACTCAAGGGCCCTCATTTCGGTCTCCTTTCGTCCGAGGTCGGAGCATCTCTTCCACCGTCGTCTTCAGAGCCTCCAAAGTGGCCACATCTTTCTCGATGCGCCTCGCATCGCCGAAGGCGCTTGTACCGAATGGAAGCCTTGCCTGCGGGGGCCCCGGCACGGCTTCCCCCGAAATTTCGGCCAAGAGGCCCTGGATTTGGGGGAAAACCTTGGCCGGAGTGGTCCTTGCCCCATGTCATTTGAGGGTGGCTTAAGAAACAAAGGGCGGGCGGAAATCAGGTGAAGGTATTGTTTCGGTCGCGTTAGAGAAAAATCAACATGTGCATCCACACCAAATTTGGGAGGGAAGCATACTTCAAAAACAAGAAAAGCCATTGTTAGATTCAGGTCCACAGTTCGCGAACCTCAAAATGGGGGGGGGTTGATCAAGTCCTTTGCGTGGGATGACTGACCATTGCGGGAAACCACTACAAAGTGTGTAATATTCCTACATTGAAAAAAGTGACCCATGGTCATTTGGGGACAAACGGAATAATGATCAGCCCCCAAATGTCAAAAATGACGACATTCGTGTGAACACAAAACTCTAGGGGTACCTTCCCCATTCTTTCCAGGGATAATTATTTCTAGAAAACCTCCGGAAACCCAGGGAGAACGGCCGGCTATTGGAAAGAACGATGGTTGAAAACAATGGGGAATCAACCCCTAGAAAAACGAATACCTGGGCCCATGACTCATCAGTCAGGTTTCTGAAACTGGGCCGCCGGCTTAAAGGAGCGCACGTACCTCAGCGTGGAACGAGAGGCGAACAAGAGGCGAGGCGAGCAAAGGAAAGAGCAAACGAGCCAAAGAAATCAAAGAAAATCGGCAAAAAAGAAACGGGCAAAAGCCGAAGCGCCAAAAAACAGAAGTTCACCAAACAGAAGGCAGAGGCCAAAGAAATGACGTTTCCGGCGTGATCTAGCAGTGCTCGTGCCAGTTTGTGGGGTGCACAGAAAACAAAAGGCAAGCAACGCAAACGGAAAGCCACCACCCAAGCCCGAACAAACCCAGGAAAGACGCCAAACAAAGCAAACGCCGTTTTACAACCGAACAAGCAACCAAACAAACAAACAAAAAAACAACAAAAAAGAACAACAAAAACAAAGAACATGACACCAGTGCCATCTTCTGTGAGCCAAACTGACCTAAGGACATCTATAAGGGGACTGATGAAAGAGCCTTCCCTGACAGCGTTCCAAAGATATGTCCCCTTCAAACCTCAACTTACTTGCCGACAGGACCTGGAAGTAGAAGGTTGGGTTCCCATGATAGACCAAAAAATCATTGAAAGTGTTCACCGTCCCAAAAGGTCGATACGCCAGCTTCGGTGTTTTTCTTCTTCGGCACAACTGAGCCAAAGCAACTTTGGATTCCCACGGAGCTTAACTCCCCTGGCAAACAAAATACGTCCAGTGGTGCTAGATTCCTTCCAAAAACCAAGAGGAGAAAACAAAGAATAGTCTTAACCAAATGGAAGGCGTCAACCCACAGAGCCTTTGGAGCCCCGCCAACCCGCCCACTCGGCTGCCGCCCCAAAAAACCGCCGTCCACGCGAAGAGAGATTTGATCGGAGGCGATCGATTTGAGGGCGGCGCTCCACCAGGGGGTCCAAGCTCTTGGGCCGCTCTTGCAGCTTGTGGTTCACCTGGTCACTCACGCTGAGCTTCAAACGAAACCCCAAAACAAGGAAACCGACTAACTTTTGGGGGCGTCCGAAATCCATTTTTCTGGTTGAGACCACCCCCCCCCTGACTCCCACCACCCTCCCCGCGCCAAAATTGGCCACGCCTCGTAGTAGCGCTCCGCCGCCTGCTTGCAGCTCCTCGCGGCCAGGGCCTGGCAAGTCATCGTCACTCCATACCCCCGGAAAGGAACCACAGCCCGTTGGTTCGGTTTCCTTTGCTTTCGAATTTCCCTTTGCTTCCCAACTTTGATCCTTCGTAGCACTGTTTGAGCTCCTTGGCGCGCCGACAAAGCTCAAACCCCATCACCTGAAAACAAGTGTGCAACCCAAAACACAAAACTCAACCCATCCCTGAAAAAGAAAATGCGGCAAACAAAAACGCATCGCTGAACACCTAGAAGCAAAACGGCAGCCATCCGGAGAAACCAAAGAAGCAACCATCCCCTACCCGAAACGTGAAAAACTGCAACAAACAAACCGAACCCCGAACTCCCCTTGAAACAACCTCAAAACATGCAGAAAACACAACAGTGCCCAAAACAATCACCCCCCCCCCCCAAAAAAAAAAAAAAACACAAACAAAACAAGAAAAAGACAGAAAAAAAGGAGAAAAAGAACGGGGAAGAAAAAAAAGAACAGGAAAAAACACAAACCACAAAGCGCCAACAACTCGCGGCTCGGTGCGCTGGGCCCGCGGGCGCGCAGCTGGGACTTCATGGCCTGCAGCGACGTCTCCACGTGCGGCACCTCGCGGGTCTTAGGTGTCTTGCACAAATGGGATTTTTCGCGGGAATCGGATCACAGGAGGGGGTTGGGAAGGGGGCACACCGGGCCCGTGGCGCAATGGCAGCGCGCCCTCGGCCCTCAGGCTTAGGGAGGTCAAGGGTTCGAATCCCTTCGGTGTCCGGGAGCAGCTTGCTAGAATGCAAGTGAGTCTAGGTGACTCATTCCATTTTAATGGATTTAATGGGAGGTCACCCTGTTCAAAACCCGAACAACTGGAATTTACAAGACAGGCGCGACTGGTAGCTCCGCAAGCTGGTGGGAGAAAGGGAAGCTTTACACACACGCGACTCAACAGGGGCCATGGGATGCCCCCCCCTTGGTGGGGGTCCATGGATCAAATTCCACTTTTGGAGGATCCACAAAAGGAAACTGGTGGAGCCCTGCAAACTGCGAGCTCGCAAACATCCCACCGACAGCATATTAAACAACCCCAGTCTCCAACAATAGCTGATTCCAACCACATTTCGCCAAAGCACCCCCCTCTTGATAACCTGGTTGGTTGATTCATATGGGGTCATAGGGCCCCAAAACGGAACCCTAGCAAATGGACACATGGACTAAAAACCTGGTCAGCCCCAAAAAAGAACCCTGGCAAATGGGCTAACCTGTGGTCCCCTGGCGAACATGGACTAAAAACCTATTGCTAACCATACCCTGGCGGAAAAACAAAACCGACCTTCCTTGCGCCCCTTGTGGAACTGTACCTCAGACCCGCCCCGGACCACCCCGGAGCCTATCTGGGCTGCCCCAAAGCTTCGGGGCCCCTGCCAAGGCCGCTTTCAGACTTCGCGCTTCGATGGCCAGGAACCCGATGGGGTGATTCGTCCTCACGAAACACGAGGAACGAGGAACGAGGAACCCGAGGAAGACGAGGATCCGTTTGGGCCGTTGGCCAAGAAGACCTGTTTGTCCCCAAGGCGATAGAGAAATATGTCCAGTGATACTGTGGATGGTTGCGAAATCCATTTTGCACCACCGTTCAGAAGCCCTGGAATGATGATTCGCTTGTAAATAGCAACAAACAATGGTTTCCCATGGTTTCACAGTGGTGCGAGATGGATTTCGTCCATCCACAGTAGGTTCCCTTTCAAACCAAAAGGAGAAAACGTGAAACATATATTTTCAGCAACTGAATTAAAGTCACCAACAAGGCAACTTCATTACAACCAGGAATGGGACACAAAGAAAATACAATGTTCAGACGATTCATCCAGGAAGGGTCCAACAGCAAGTTTGGGGTTGGGAAAACCCCCCTCTGTTTGTTGGCGTGCCCTTTCCTGCGAAAAACGTTGCTTCTCCCGGCCTGCATGTTCAACCTTGAGCAAAAGTACCTCGATGCCTAAACCACCCCAGAGGCTAAGGGGGGTGGGTCCAAGAGGGGTGGGCAAACGGGGGAATGTTAGCCTCCACGTGAGCTTTTGTCCAGGAAAAGCATGTTAAAATATGTCCAGTGATAGATTCCCTTTGAAACCAGGGGCAAACACATCTCAAATGAAAGACCGGCCATGCAATCCCATGTCCCATTTCCCCTACATCGAAACATGGGCATGGGTCAAAAGAAAACCACCAGAAAAACCGCATGTGTTCGTCTTTGGTTCCATTTACCAGGGCAACCCGATCATTTTGGGTACGAATTCATTTTTGACCCACAGATGCGCACATGGAACCCGGGCCCTTTGTTCAGGCTTCGGGAAGGCCGGCGGAATTCGGGCATCGAATTAGAGCCTACCAAGCTGCCTGCAACTGACCGAGCCAAAACCGTCCGGCTGGGAGAAAATCTGGGGGATTTGGGAATTTGTCTCAAGATGAACCCCTCAAAGTTGGTAGTCCGCTTGTTTCCTCCTTCACCATCCCAAGAAGTTGGCACCCTCAAAAGAAGGCGAGCCCCCCCAGAAGGCTGCAACTCTCAACTAGAAATGAGTGGAATTCTCAGTGCCTCAAGGCGTCGCGCCACTAAAGTAGGTAACCCTTCGGCATGGCTACCTCCAGGTTTTCCATCATGGTTCCCCCTGGTTACCTACAAAAGTGGTAACTGCACGCAGTGGGAAGGTGCATGCTCGTTGTACGGGTCCCCGATCGGTGAACATGTGAACCAATTTGTCTAGAACTCTGAACAAAGGCTCAGACATAAACCAGGGATTCCATTTGCCTGTCTGGGTATGAGTCAAAATAGGGACCAAAAAGCGTGTCGGTTCCCTTTAAATTAAAACCACCCCCCACCCACCCCCCACCCACCCCCCACCCACCCCCCACCCACCCCCCACCCACCCCCCACCCACCCGATACAGACACAGACACAGACACAGACACAGACACAGACACAGACACAGACACAGACACAGACACAGACACAGACACAGACACAGACACAGACACAGACACAGACACAGACACAGACACAGACACAGACACAGACACAGACACAGACACAGACACAGACACAGACACAGACACAGACACAGACACAGACACAGACACAGACACAGACACAGACACAGACACAGACACAGACACAGACACAGACACAGACACAGACACAGACACAGACACAGACACAGACACAGACACAGACACAGACACAGACACAGACACAGACACAGACACAGACACAGACACACACACACACACACACACACACACACACACACACACACACACACACACACACAGAGCTGTATAGCGACTCATGAGCATAGACCCCCCCCAACAAACAACTATGCACAATTCGCATGTGAGGAGTGCCTTCTGGGACGCCAAGAGTCGCTCCAAACGAAGTCCGAGCATTGAAGGAACCCCAACGGCTTTTTTGGTCTGGATGTCTTTTGGATTTTCGGCCCAACACATTCCCAAGACTTGGACTTGGCACAAATCTGCACCCGGTCTTGAGCTTGTCCAGGTGCCGGTCGAAGACTTGCATCTCGCCCATGCCTGCGATTTGATGGAGGCTTGCAAAGAGCGCAAAGGCGGAAGAGAGGCTCCAAGGGCAAACAATGGAAAGCCCAAAAACAACAAGAAAAGCAGGAAAAAACAAAAAGAACACATGAAACCATGGGAGAAACAAAAGAAGAAAAAGAAGGAAACACGAGAAAAACCAGGGAAAACAACCGAAAACAAGGCAACTCCAATGAACCGATTGGTGACCCAATCGAATTTTCGACCGACAAAAGCTACATACCTGCGGTTGGCCCTGGCTCTTTAGCTTTGAGCCACACCCATGTGGAAACCACAGTCTTTTTTGGCAGGAAGGGCGCGCGATTCGCCGGCTCGTGGGATTCGGCATCCTTGTCTTGCTTTGTGGAAGGCAGCGACTCCAAAACCGAAACAGGAGCCAAAGACAACGGCAGGGTGGAAAACCCAACGAAAATACCAGGGACACAACACGAGGGAAACCAAGGGGGAATGTTCATAACGGGGAAATAGAGGAAAACGCGAGATGAGAAATCTTCTGGATTGTTTTTAGGCGAATGAAGGGGAGATAAAGGAAAAGGGGACATAGACTTTGAAAGAACAACTTGGGGCCTTCTTGAAGGACGCCGAAGGAAACAACATGAGGATATTTTGGTAATTCGGCGGTAAACAAGGATCCTTACATGAAAAACACCTGAACATTGCCTTGTAAATGGTGGTTTCCAACTTTATTTTGGCGTTGAAAAAGCAACATGTTTCAACTGGTTGCAAAATGTATCTTTTAAGGAGCCCTGGTAAAGGACGCCCGTTCAATCGGATCCCCTGCAAAAAGTAGCAAGCTTTTGCGCTAGTCAGTGGTAGTTGACTGTAGTTGTCCAAACCGTGAGAAGGGTTCAGGTGATACCTCAGTCACATCAAGCTTGCTCAACCCCGGCAGATTTGAGGAAGGCCTAAGCTTCAGTGATCTTCAATTTCTGCACCTTGTTGAAGCTTAACAAGCTTCAAAGAGCGTTTGTTTGTGAAAATACTGGTTTTGGGGGCTGCAAACCGTGGCTTCTTACAAGCAAGGCTGAGTGAAATTGCCAGAGGGTGGTCATTCACTTCGTCATAATTGGCAATGATGTTGTATCGTAGGTTCACGCAGCCGCCAAGATCGTAAACGATCCTCACGATCTCGACGCTGCCCCCGGTCCTGTTCGCAATGATCTTCAGATCTTCAACCAGGCACTCGAAGACCGCGCAAGGGCCGCCACCTCCAACTTACGCGGTATTTCGCCACAGCCCTCCGATTGTGTCGGCAGTGCAAGCCAGCCTCGCGTTGAACGGCTGAGCCAGAACGCGTCCGATGGACGCCCGTCTGCATCGATTGACCCTTCGTTGGATCCGCGCAACTGGCTGAGCACCGTCCTGATGAAAGCTTCCTTCACGTCCTCAAATGCATCTCCGGGGACGGGCAACCTGAACAGCTAGCAACACCAAATCATAGCCATGTGTGGAAGACAAACCACAACACATTTGGGTTTATCAATTTTTGAGGGTACCCTTTCTGGATGGGTTAAAGGGAAACCAAAGAAAAGTCAAAAGAAACAAGGCGCCTGACCCGAATTTTCAGACACAGCCAGTGTCAAAAGGATTCGGATGACCAGAAAGACATGTGGGTGTTCGTTCAACCCCGAAGCACTGAATCTCCAACTCGCCTTGCTTAGGAAATTGCCTTGAGGGTCGTCAGCTTCCCAGACTCCTATGGATGTTTCTTTCCCTCAATCTCCAGAGCCTTTTGTTCGGCGGAAGAAGGACACGGTTTTTTCTTACGCGAAAAGACACGCGGCTTTTTAGGGGAAAAAGGTTGGCTTGACGTCGTTTATATTTGTTGGGAGCCCAAATCAGGTGGGACTCTCTGAAAGAGGTGAGGCCTTGAGGGGGTTGCAACTTGACAACATCTTTGTGCGAAGAGTTTCGAACCGCGGGTGTCCCCCCAACTTTTGGGTTTTCAAAAACCCGCCCCGGCATTTTGCGCCCTTTTGGACACCGCGGGGCTCATAGAAATGGGAACCAAATAGCGCGTCGCCCGCGAATCCTCACCCTTTGAACGACCATGCCCTTCAGGGGGTTCATGCCCTTCAGAAAATTGTAAGTGGTGAAGTTAGTGGCTCAGGAGGCGTGGAAATAACAGACCTTGTTTGACAACACAACGATTACCAAATGCGCATTGTCCTCGAAATATGGGAAGTTGCTTTGATTGTGAGCTTCCTTAATTCCACGACAACAGAGACAAGCCCAAAGCCCAAAACAAACAGACTACAAAAAGCCCCCCCCCCTCGCAGTTGAAAATGGATGTGGCCCCAATCTTTGGGCCATCTTAAACAGCATTTGAGCCAGAATCAAAACCCGGGCAATTGGAGGGTAGGGCAACCAAATCTCGACCTCGATAAGATTCCGGAGTTTACAAAGTGCTGCTCTCAACTATCACTTCCAAGCCGCGATTCCAGCCAAAAAATTGCAAATGTCCGCTGTCGGCTATGACAATTCAAGGGGCCATGACCATCTTTGCCCATGGGTCCCCTGGGCGATACAAATCACATCATGCTAATTCCCTGTGCGAATTTCTCCAAAATGTGGGTATGAATTCTAAATGTTGAAGATTGTAACAGCATGGCGACTTATGTCCACCAATCGTAGCCATTTGTTGAGGGTATTCCACCCATAGTAGAGTCGTTGATTTTCTGAAGGGCGCTCTTTTGGCTGGTTTCAAAGGGCATTCCAGGAAACCATTCACGTCACACGCAACCAACACATGTCGCAAGGGATGTTCCTGGCTCCTAGCCACTGGCCCGGCTCTAGACAGACTTCCGAAACGGAGCCATCGACTTCTCGCGCGCCTTGCGCCAGGGTCTCGTGGGTATGAGGGGCCCGCTCAAAGGCTTCGGCATCCTGAAGTTCGGCTCGATCTCGATCCGGTCGATGGAAAAGCCCCCCGGATCGGATCCGAGGGAAAAGAAACGGATCGATTGGCTCGGAGTGGCCGAGTGGATTTTCCCCAGCCCCCGGCTGGGATCCAGGGGTTGGAGTTTTCGGGAATTTCCAGGTCCAACACAGCCCACATCGGTAGCTTGGGGCTGAAACGGAGGATCATCAGATCTATGGGTCCGGAGGTGGTTTCGTTGCTTGCCTACGGGAAATGATTTCACTGGGCCTTCTTGCTTTAGCCAAAGGTATTGAGAATTGGCCGGCACATCCCCAAAATGGAAGCTTCAAGAGATAGTTCAGAGGGAAGAGAACCAGCAAGCTTTGCGGTGGTCTCGAAGGGCCCTCGGTTCCCTTGTACAAAAGCTTACCCGCGAAAAAAAGAAAAAAGAAAAAAAGATTCCCATTTTGGGAGTCACTTGGGATAGAACAGATCGGAAGCAGGCTTCTTCCTGTTGAACCCACCTTAAGGTCCCCAGTACCATGCAGAAGTGATCCATTCCATTGGCTGATGTGGTCTCGTGTTTGTGCCTGCTGTGGTTGCGTCTTCGCGCGACGCAAAAAAAGTCACTCCGCAATTTCACGGGCTCGTTCTAAAACGAAACATCTTGGAACCATCCACTGGCCGCAAAGAATGTACCACTAAAGTCACCCCCATTTGGTGGGTTGAAGGGAAGCAACCAATTCCAGTTTCTCCTTGCCAATCCCCCAAAACCAAAACAGGGGTCACTGGAACAAAGGCTCCCCTCAAAAAAGAACGGTCGACCCAACTCCACGCGACCCAAACTGCCCAAGCCCCAGATCCCAGTTGGGGAGTGACGCCGGGCCCCCTGGCCCAGTCGAGACTGTGCAGGTGGATCTTGTGCACCACCGCGAAGTGGCCTCGAGCCGATCCAGCTCCAAAAAATGAGCGGGGGGGGCGGGGTGAAACCCCGTGGATCCAGCTACACTGAAGGTAAAACTGAGAGGTAAACACCCTGGCGATGTTGACTAGGTCCTCCAGATTTGAGAGCTTAGAATAAGGGTACCAACTTGTTGTTCTGTAGTCTATGTTAGTAGGGGAACCCTCCCCAAAAAAAGTTGGTAAAAGGGCACTACTGGGGGAGCTAGTATGGTGAGTAATGTAAAACCGATCATTGCAGAGGTAAAATTACGCTGGCGATGTTGATGGCAATGGTGAGTAAAGTAAAACCGAACATTGCAGAGGTAAAATTATGCTGGCGATGTTGATGGCAATGGTGAGTAAAGTAAAACGGGAAAATTGCAGAGGTAAAAACACCTTGGCGAGGTTGATGGCATTTGAAGGAAAACCCATCCAAACGTCCTTTTTTGGCTGCCGCTTCCCCTGTTTGGGAGGAATTTTTGAGGCGTGGGAGGGTTTTGAGACGTCAAGACCCATCCAAACGTGAAATTGGGAACCAGAATTCCTGAGACATCCACTCATTGCCTTAGAACAATCCAATGCCGGCGCTTTTAGAAGGCATGTTGGTTTCCCAGGTTGAAGCAAGGCCCTAGATTCAACATTGGTGATTTAAACAAGAGCTGGGCCCATCTGCAAGAAGTGTGGCTCCGTTTTTCGTTTTTGGAATCACATATTTTGAAATCACGCCTCGGGGGTCCAGGTGTTGTATTTTTTGCAGTCACGCCTGGGGGGTCCCAGTGTTTGTTTTTGTTGTTGAAATCACGCCCAGGGGGTCCCGGTGTTTTTTCCTTGAAATCACGCCCAGGCGTGATGTAAAGCAAGAAAACACTGGGACCCCCAGGCGTGATTTCCAAAGAAAAAACACCCCGGCCCGCAGGCATGAACGCAACACAAACCAGCAGGCGTGATTTCAAAAGAAGCATTGGGACCCCGCGGCGTGATTTCAAAAAAAAAAAACGGGATCGAGGTGGTGTTTTCTTTGGAATCACCAGTCGCTCACTCACTTGCTTGCTCGCTTCGTGATTGAAAAAAACACCAAAATGCGAATCAAAAATGAGGAATTTCAAAATAAACACGGCTGGTGTAAACTCAAAAAAACACTGCTTCCAAGAAGTGTCGCGGGAAAACGCGAATGACGGCTCGAACCTTGCATCAGCTGGGAACTTAGGGCCTGGTAGTTGGGCGTGGTAGTTCTTCAACATTTTGCCGCAAAAATGTTGCTCTATGTCCAAAACCTGAAATAAGACTTGGATCCCCAAGTCAAGAACCTAAGTCACAGTGAGCTCGAATCACCGGATCAGTGGAACCGCACGATCCATACAATCGGCAGACATGGGGCTATGAAACTTCTTTAGACCTTTTTGCGGACATCATTCATTTAGGTGGGGATGTTTCTGCCCACCAACCACTTTTTTGTTTTTCTCCACCAACCGCTTGTGGGGTCCTTCGGTCCTTCTTAAAAAGGCATCGCCATAGTTGCAGCCAACCTCTTGCATCCGCGCGGCCCTCGCAGAACTGCTGAGCCTCGCAGGCCGCGCTTGACTCTGCGAGTCAGCGGAAGGTGGGCCTTTTTTCAGACCCCCAAAATGCTTGGTGTCTTTTCAAAACCAACCAAAAAGGTGGTGCCTCAAAACCAGGTACACGAAAATCAACTCAGCTATCTGAACAAAAAGCATGTGAGTCACAATCAAAACCTGGTACTAAAATGGTCGGAATCCCAGAACCATGCTTCAGGACTTAAGAAGACGGATTCCCGCAGCTATTTATGGCTGGGATTGTCCCTTACCAACCTTCATCTACCCGAGTTTTGAATGTGGCTCAGCTGACCTTTTTCCAAAGGAAGTGGACCAGAGGCCTTATCTAGAGGATGGAAGTCTGCCAAACCCCTGTCTGCTTGCATGATTGTTGGAAACAGGCTGACTTTTGGCTCTACCAAGATGGTCATACATGTTTATAGAGACCTTTCTCCATACTATAACCCCTAGCAAACCAGATAGTAGACCCACATGCTATTGTTGCTCACTCTTGGCGAGTGGTCGGTTTCCGATTTGTCATCCTTTTCGTCAAAAAAACGGCTCCAAGGTCTGCACAGTTCACTGTTCACGTGACCAAGAATCCCAGAGAACCGCGGAATCGGACTGACTTGCGCGCGCAGTTGAAAGTTATTGCAGCGAGTAACATTCACTTAGCGTACCCAAGCAGTACCCCCTACTCCAAATACCCACCTTTTTTTGTATTTTCTGATTAACCTGCGTTTCCCATGGTACTTTTTTTTAGTAGAGGGTCGACATCATACCCTAGAAAAAGAGGGTATTTGGAGTAGGGGGTAGGTGTCTTAAAATAGGGGACCCAACACAGTGGATACTTTCCGAATCCGCTTGCCCTTTGAAAACCAACCAGAAGGGGGTTCCCACCCCCCCTCCCAAACATATCGTTCGAAACCTTTCAGGAGAGAACTAGAGTTCCGGCTTCTGACTCACCAAGTTGCCACATCCAAGCGGCCGCCATTTTTAATTCGTTCAAGCTAATCGTGTGCCGGACAGTGGAGGTGCAACCTATGGCACACAAACACCTAGGGGGCAGATCCTCCTGACCCTTTGCGCTGGCCCAAAAATCGAGGTGTTCCAGGGCATAGTTTTCCGTATGCAGGGGGCAGATCCTCCTGACCCTTTGCGCTGGCCCGACTGCCCCCAAAGATCGCAAGCGCAGCGCTTCGGTTTCGCCTTGTCAAAGTCGGTCTCAATCTGCTTCATGAGACCCTCCTTGGCACTCCTGGCCCACAAGTGCGAGCGCAACTTGAGGGCGAGTGCCTGGCCAAGTGGAAACAAGCCGAGAGCTGACACCTTTGACATATGGCCAAGGACCTGGAGCGGAAGCCTTGATCAAACGCACACAGAGCCTTCCAAAACAGCTCTTGTCCAACCCCAACACAGGGGGCAAAGTGCGGTTTATAGCACCTGCATGATGGATCTTCAAGGGCCAAACTGCCCAACTGTTCGGCTCGGCCGAAACCTCGATTCACATTGACCCCTTCCCATGGGCCCATATCCAATCGAGTCCAGTTGGCCACGCGTCCACGAGTGCCCCGCCGCCCAGCCCGAAGCCTTTTCAACCATAGTCCTTTTAGGGGAAATAGATGGGTTTCCCTGGTAGATGATTAAACCACCAGGGTTTACCAGGGATCGCCATCTATTTTTCGAGCTAGAAACCACCCAAAAAGGACAGCTGTGCTTTCAACAGGTCCTGAAGGTCCCGTCGCACCAAATCACGTCCGTGGGGTTGGCCGCCAAAGGATCTGCCTTGAAGTGCCTCGCCGCAGAAAAAAAAGTTCGAGTCGACGCCGGCGATTCCGATTTCGGGGATCTCCTTGTGGTTTCTCAACATGGGGCTCGGTCCCTACAGCTGGACTCCTTTTTTGGCGTCCAGTAAGATACCAACAGAATGTCATCATACCCTCAAATGTCCTGCTAGGTGAGGCACCACCTACCTGAAGGATGATGTTTAAGAACAAAACAAAAAAAGCGGCAACATATCCGGGACCCAGAGGTTGGTTCCGAAGCGTCTTGAACTCTACCGCAGATTCCGGGGATGGGTCAAAACTCCCAGGGTCCCGAAAAAAACCATCGCCGGCACCTGCTTGAAGGCTGCCCCGGGTCTAAGAAGCAGCCATGGTTCAATAACTAGGTCCTCCAGTGCAGAGGTTAGAATAAGGGTCCCTTTTTTCTGTAGTTTATTTTAGTGTTCAACCTAAACTCACCAAAAAAGCAAAGTCATTCACCATCTTGAAACCATCCAACATGAGGTTTCAAAAAACGGGACCACTGTTTATTGCTGCCCAAAGCGAAATGAAAAGGAAGCCATCTACGGAGTTCTCACGAAAGCCGTTCCTGCCTCTCGAATTTTCAGAAACATACAGACGGCACAATTCCGCCCTGGGCAAAGGGGGTGACTAAACCATATGGTTCCGTCTCTTTATGAAGGTACCCTTTGCGGGGTGGTTCTAGAGGGAAATTAAAAAGAAACCTGAAATCCATTTTGGGGTCCTGGTCCGATTCGTAAAAAAGGAAGAAACACCCAATTTGAGGGAATCGTACCATCTCTGAAAAAAAAAAAGAAACTGCTGCGAGGACCCCGTCGAGGTGGGAAACGGCCCAAAACCGTGATAACAACATGTACAATTTAGGTCTGCGCTGTTGCTGGGTTGGTTTAAAGCGAACCCAAAAGGAAAAGCAAAATCCGTTCTGGGGGCTCCCTATTTGACGACATACCCATTTGCATAACTACTTTGTCACTTAGGGAACTGTCTTGGGCGCAACAACCATGGACCACCCTAAAGTTGAAGATTTTTCCCGATTTAAATCACAAGGAACACCCCTATTCCATTTTTCAGGGGATCCTGCCGGGGTTTCCGAGGGAGTGTCTTGTTTTCGCGCTCCTCCCGGGAAGCCCAAAGGGAATCCCAGCGAGTTGAAATGCAACCGGCTGGCAGTCGGAGCGACAGGATTACGTCGGTTGCCTGTTGGGAACCATGGTAGGGGCCCTGTTTTTTAGATCCTCCGGTTGGCATTCCTCGTTGTGCACGGTTTTTTTAGATCCGGTTTCCGGGTTCATTCAGAACCGAAAGTGGATATGGGTTTGTCTTTCCCTTTGGCACATCCCGTCCCGTGACTCTTTGGGACACGGGCCCCTTGCTGAAAACTAGTCAAATGTGGTGACGAGCGGCAGCCAGGAGAGCACACGACAGGAACCCGAAGAGGAAAAAAGGAAAGCCAGAAAAACATTCTGGGGGTCCCCCCAAAAATAAACTCCCAGAAGATTGACGCAGAGAGAAGCCACGGAGTGCGTCCATGTTCTTTCAAACCTTCCATCCGCCGAACCGCTCCATCCAACATCACCCGGCAAAGTCGACTCCGGACAGTCCAGCTCAAGCCCAACATGGGAGTTTTTCACGGATTTCATCTGGAAAAACCGAAATCCGTCCCTTCGACCACGGTGAAATTTAATTAAGGAGCTCGCTTCGCCCGGCTCGACGGAGCCCGCTTCGCCGGTTTGCCTGGAGTACTTCCGGTAGGACACCACCGGGGACACTTGGCTCACCGCCGCCGTGATTTGCTCCAAGACCTGAACACCGGAGCAAACGTCGGAGCGGGGTACCCGCTGCAAAGTAGCCCTGAAAAATTCCTTGCCCCAAGAAAAGAGTGGTTGTTCCAATTTAAATGGGGAAAAAATCCCTAGATCAAGTTCTATCAACCCCCATTGTTTTCTTCGGGTTCTGGTTGCGTGTCGTTTCTAGGCCAAGCCTTGGCCTGTTTCAGGTCCTTGCTCGAAGCACTGAAAACGAGTACAGTTTGTAGGCTCACGGCTCCAGCACATGCAAACCAATCAAACAAATGGGCGAGAAGCCAGACGCATAGCCTTGATGTGGAAATGGGAAAGCTGTACTTTTTCCGAAGCCCGAGAGTATGCCAAAGCTCAAGCTTTGAACGGTGTCGGCAAATCCAGGAATACATCAATTTATGTACAAATATATATATATATATATATATACATCCATACATATATATATATATATATGTACCCCCCTCCCCAAAACTCAAGAGAAGTTCATCGAATTTATAGTACTTTTGGGTGATTCCCGCCCACTTTTCAGGCACCCCAGACTTGAGCATGTCACAGTGCCCCGCATTCAAGGCTCAAGGCTCCTAGGACTCTAGCTCTCGAACACTGAAGCCAGTGTGCCTCCCAAAACGCGCTAAAGCGCTTCAAAGCTTTTTTGGATCTAAGGTTAAAGATTAAACAGATGTAGTACGTGATTGAACAAGCAAAAGGATGAATGCCACAAACAACCTGCAAGACAATAGAAGCAATGAATACTTGTTCGTATGGGTGGCAGAATCTTAATGAATCATCTGCGCAAGCCTGCCAACATTGTGACTATGAGCCCACTTCTTGTAACATCTGTCGAAATTGACCTGACTTCCCTTACATAAGCAGCAGCAGGCGCAGGTTTTGAGGCGGGGGGTGCTTATATATATATATATATTGACCAGCAATTGTATATCTATCTTGCTTTTGACAATCAGGCTTGCGCAAATTAAGCCCAAACATCTAGAAATGTGCTTGCCAAATATAAGACGTAAGCCCTGGAAAAGCCAGCACATGTAGATATATATATATATATATACAGAGGCAGATTTCCATCCCAAAGCAGAGAGGTTGCATCACGGGCTTCGCTCCCTTTACCAACGAACCGATAAACGCCATAAGAAATATGCGTAGATATATATATATGCATACACTCAGACACGCATATATATATAGACATACACATACGTATCTGTGATTATTTTGAATTGGTCACGAAGTCTCTCTGACCTCAAGCTGATCCTCCTGATCTCCTCCGTGGCCTCCGTTTGGTAGATCGCCTCCTCGTCTTCCGCTATCTCTGGCTCCTGCGCGAGGTTGGTATCGTAGACCTTCATGCGGGTCTGGACTATCCCGACTGTAGTTCCTGAACTTGGATCCCAAGAGCCGCCCTGAGCTGATGACCTTAGAGCAGTCCAACGTTCCTCCACAGTCCACGACTGTCTTCTTCTTCTTGTCCGGCGAGAGAGACCTGACTGTCTCAAGATCACATATGCCCGGTCCTCCTGAAGGGTTGTGCCATAACTCATCTCTTCATGAAACTGATGCTCCATTCTGGCCGGATAGCTGTCGTGTGTCTCATCCACTTTCTGGTTCGTCGCGCAGATCGCCCTCTCGAAGCGCTCATGCTTGTTTTCCAGCAAGGTCTTCCCCCGGTTCCCTCCAAGCAGCTTTACCAACAACCAAACTCCTTACAGACTGTTGGCATTCAACTTGTCGGGGCTGATGGTCATGACCCGTTTGAATGCGGATGCTTCGCACAACAGAGCTGCCCTTGGTGCTAAAAAGCCCCAGATGTTCTTCCGGCCATACTCCTGCGAGAAACTCAAGCTTCTTGGAGTACTCATCGACATCGGTCTTTCCCGGGCTGGAATGCCGGAATGGCCGACCAAGGCAGATGTGTCGTTGAGGAGGTACCTGTCGCGCGGCATGCGCGGCGAGAACAGAGCTCACGCTACCAATTTGAATTGGTCTCTCTGACCCCAAACTGATGGACCTCCTGATCCCTGACCTCCCTTGTTGATGGACCTCCTGATCCCCTGATGTTGATGGACCTCCTGATGCCTTGACGAGCCGCGCCCAGCCCTCTTTCCTGCTCACGCTGCCATGGTGAATCCGAAAAGCCTTGCCCCTTGATTGGGCTGATGCACAAGCACATACAAGGTGATTCAAGTATGATGCAACTCGCAGTTTATTATGTAACATGTAAGCATCCATATGCATGCTAAACAACTGATACATAGCATATGCATATACAGCTAGAGAAAACCACACATAGACAGTCTATATAGAAATATGCACATTTATATATATACACACCATGAATATGCATTTAGATGCAGCTTCTGTTTACTCTACGCCTACCTCACCGTCTGCGTGCTTCCCCTGGTTTCTTTCGTCGCTCCTGCTGCATGCCCTCCAAGAAGTCCTGCTTCCCCGGCTCCAGCACCAAGGGGACCTCCGATCCACATCGACTCGGGGAAAACCGGAGAAACCCGGGGGGTCGTTTCATTTTTTGTGGGGGAAGGAAGCTGAAGAATGGAGCAGACTTCAGAGTTTGGTGTGAACTTCTGGATTCTGAAGATTGGGTTGGTTTTTTTCTTTGGGTGTGCGGGGCGCCCGAGACTTGCCGCAGTAGAGCTTGCCAATGTGTTCACTCAAAAAAGCAGTCGTTCAAATCCTTTCCGGCGGAGTCCCAAATTGTCTCTCTTAAGCCGCATGATACTGTGCAGATTCATCTAAGACCTCGCAATTGGCTGGCTGGTTGGACAACGGCCACACTCGACAAAGTTCAAAGGTGAACTGCCTCATCTGTTTTGGGTGACCCTGAATGGGTTCGGATGCGACACGCATAACTGCCTGTGGGTGACAAGTTTCAATATCTCTGGTGGGAAGCTTCATTGGCAACCCAATGCTGATGTCGAAAACTCCAAAAAAAGGACTTGGAGGGCAGTTCACCCCAAAGAATCAAAACATCGGTTGGTCAGTCAAAGGACATGATTTTTGTTTGGTGGCTCATTCCATTTCTGCTCGTCCCGTACCCCCAAATGATCCCCCGACCCCCTGTCCCCGTAGACAACTGGCTCCTTTGAACAAATCTCCTGTTGCTTGAATTGCCTGCAAATGAAAGCCGAACAGGCGGAATCCGCTTGTGCCCAAAAACATGCCTAGACGCTAAGCTGCCGAACGCTTCTCGCGAATTCTTAGTCAATCCCCCGATCTCTTCCAAAAGTACAACCAAACCTCACTTCAAACTGAGCGGATGGGCAACTAGGTCCTCCAGTAGAGAGGTTAGAATCAGCGTACCCTTTTTTCCCGTAGTCTATTTTAGTAGGGGGAACCCTCTCCAAAAAAAGGGGCGACCTGCGCAAAAAAAAAGAAAAAGAAGAGCGACTCCTTGCCACTGTTTCTGGCCATCGCGCCCAAAGCTCCATGGAGGCAACTTGGATGAGAGATGTACCCGCTCCGTTCCCCCAGCGGCCCGCACCTTGGCACCTGCGAGACGCGAGGGCTTCTTTTTTTTTTCCGGACCCCCCCCCCTCCAATGATCTGGGCTGCCCTCAGATCCCCCTCTAAAAGCTTAACTGTTGGTGGGTTAAATGGAAACTACCACTAAACACTAAAAGGCTGAAAAGCTAAGGGGATGGCTGGGAGCCCCCAATGATGTGGTGGTCCTTTTGGAGCTTGGCCTCTACCAAAAAGTTCCCAGAGCTACAAAAAGTCCCCAGAGCCTCAAAAAGATACGCGCACGTTTATAGTTTGGCTGCTCCTTTGTTCACAGTCATGAACCATGAACCCCTTTCAACTCTAAACATCCATTCTACAGCTGGCAAGGTGCACCTGGACCAACCAAGTTTTGGGCCCAAGCAAGCCGCATCCACATCCAAAATCCATGGGCGTCTGGTTCAACTAAGATGCTTGTGACAACTTATACGGGCTTTGCTAGCCAAATTGAACCAGCAATGTTGACCCCATATTAATCAATTTCAGGTTTATTCACAGGGGGTGTGTACGTTTACTGGGTCTAGAGGGGACTCAGACCACTTTTGAAGGGACCCCCTGGGGTCAACCTTAAGCCATGATATCAGGTGTTGTTTGGGTTGGTTTACTTCACACCTTGCGATTGACGCCATCCCGAGACCTCTTGATTTGCCTTGCTTCCAATGAACTGAACCACCCGAAAATTAATTGCCCTGCTGGGCATGGCTTGGTCCATTGGTGTTGGGCGTCTCCCTTTTCAACAAACCCGAACCGACGATACGAGCCCCGCGCATTTCTAGGGTTGTGAAGACCAAAGAGGAGCCATGTGGGTGGCTCGCCATGCTGTTGTTTGAGTTGGTAAAAGGGAAACCCAAAAGGACGACCACTCATTTTAGGGGTTCCCCTAACAAAAATTCGACACACCCATGGCCTTCCCTGGCGCGTTTTTCGCGCCCATCAAATCGTCCAGCGGCAGTTTAGGCGAAACGGATCGGGGAAAAAAAACGGCCGATGCGGCGACTTCTCACTTCCTCCTAGGTCAACTAACAAGTGAATTTGGCCCCCTGGCAAAAACTTCGCATTCGTAGTCCTTCGACTGCTAATCTCATGTCCCACAAGGTCCACCATCAGTCTTTTGACCCAAGCAGGCGTTCAAAATCGGCTGGGGAACCCCTCGTTTTCCTTCGGTTTCCCTTTCCAGCACCCCGAGAGGAGGCGCTGGACGAAGCCCTGCCGATTTCTCAAAGTGCCAAGCGAAGGTCATGGACTGGTCGCCACCCGCGCGATGAATCAACGTCCTTGACCACAGGGTTCGGTTTCTTCTCCGGGGCCGCTTGATCCTTCCTCAGAGGGATCGCTGCGCCAGCGGCCCGCGTCCGTCTTCGCGTTCACGCAGCGAAGCTTTTGTTGGACGTCCTCCTTAGGAATGCGCCATGTTCTCGTACTTCCACGTCCTCCATTTCCGGGTGGAGCTGCTGCGTCTCTTGGCTCAGCCCTGCAAGCAGCACCTGCAATCATTCTGTTCAAAACACAGGTATCAATTCTGGGGTATTTTCTGAATAATGTGTTGCAATTGTTCATGTCAAAAGGGGCTTTAAGATATTGATTTTGCATGGTTCATTGGTACATTTCGATACCTTGTTAAAAATGAGCCCGGCCTCTTGAAACCCTGACCAACCGTTTAACATATTTCTTGCCGCCCCCCAACAAAATATAAATAAAACAAATCACATGATAAATATTTCCCTGGAAAACCCCTCTCCCCTCTATCTGAGGACTGTCCTAGGCCGCCCTACGCTCACGAGCTATGTGCATTTGCGGCTCCGGAAGACGATCCACCGGATCCGGAAAAAGAAGAAGATGACTCCACCCAAACACTGCATGTGGGGACCCCGGAAAGAACATGGCTGTATATATGTCCACCAACCATTTCAAATGGGCCTTCCAACCTTGACCAGACTTAGCCTGCAAACAGCGATCTGTTGCTGGCTAAAAGGGAAAATGAAGGACACCCCGCAGGGCCTGTAACGGCCGTTAAGGCCAAAAGGGACTCTCTCGTTTTAGGGGACCCCCCCCCCCAAAGTGTCCCTTTCAAGCCCCACACCAAAAAGAAAGAAGGGGCCACTAACTCAAACCAAAAAAAACTCAAAACAAAAAACGCCGCCCCCCAACAAAAAACATGAAGCTCCGTGAGCTCCAACGCTCGTCTCAAACCCTTCGTCTCCTGGGACGCGCCCATCTCTCGAGCGCTACGCCTGGGGCCGGCTCGAAGGCCGCGGACACCTGGAAGAGCTTCGGCGTCCTGACAGCGAGTCGCCCGAATCGTGGACTTCTTTTTGGGGGGGAAACCAAAGGGGAAAGGAGAAAAAAGAAACGAGAAAACCATGAGGGACAAAACCAATGGCGAATCTTGGCTTTTTTGGGGGGGCATGAGAGGTAAGATAAAGAGAAGAGCCTTTCCATCTGAGTCTCTCATTCCTTTCTTTTACTATCAATTCCCTCAGCTTTTCAATCTCTCACTGGGTCTCGCCATTAGAATTAGTTGATAGGCGAGACATGAAGGGAGAAGAAGTAGACAGAGATTGGACGAAACGACGGCAGGAGAAGAGACCAAATGCTGTCCCTCTTCGCTCCAACCAGAAGGGACCCCATCGAAGCGCCCATGTCAGCCACATCCATATTTTCTCCACAGATCCTCAAAAAGCCCACCGGGAAAAAGAGAAAAAGGCCCCCCCCCCCCACACATCCTCAACAAACCCATCGGGAAACAAGGTAGCCTCACAAACGAAAGATGGACTCACCCACCTTCTGGTTCCTTGCGGTTTGCTTTGCCTTCGCTGGTGTGCGTCGTGACCTGCGGAGGTTTCCTCCTGCTCACTACATAGGGGTTGTCATCCAGTGCCTGAACCCGTGTCAGGTTGGCACTTGCACCTATCAGTCCAAAGGAATGCCCAACCAAAGCCCGGAGGGGCGCCTTTTGCGTCTGCTCCCCCGCGCCAAACTCCGCTTGACGCCGCCTCGCGAAGCGGTCGTAGAGGCTGCGGACCTTCGACACCTCACGTGGTTCCAGCAGGTGGCTCGGCGTGGCTTCCGTTTTTGATTTTTATTGTTATTTGTTTAAATTTGTTTTTACGTATTTATTTTTCGGTGCCCGTTTTTTGTGGGTGGCGTTTCTGTTTTTTTTTGTATTAAAAAAGGAGGTGCTTCTTCTTTTTGTTTCATGGTTGTTGCCTCTGCTCCCCTGCTCAAAGTTGAAAACTTTGAGAACTTTGAGTAGTTTAATACGGAAAACCCATGAGTTGGCAAAAAGTTAAAGTCCGAACATCCAAGCAAAATGCCCCAAAGTACCTGGTTACCGGTACCCGTTGTTTCATGGGTGGCTGCTTCGATCTGGTGTTTTTTGGGTTAATATTTAAACAATGGTTAGGTACACTCCCACCGACGAACATGGTTTGGTGCACAGAGCCCCTGTCTGACTCCTTTGAACCATTCTCCCACAAACTGGATCCGTAGACGTCATTTCCGACACCTCCCCGACCGAAGAAAGGTACCCGGAGTCTCTGACAGGAGTTCCAAGTTAACTCAAACATCGAACATGGAAAATCCTCAGCGCGTCGAAAAAGAAGGGTCCTTACAGTTTACACGCACCGCAAGACATAATCATGTTGGGTTATTTGTTTCAGGAAAGGGCAACAGAAGAAAATCGAGATCCCTCGGCCGATTGGTTCAATACCCTTGCTTTTAAGCTCGAGCTTGCACGCTTCTTCGTTTGGGCCACGCAGCGGGCGGCCAGTTCTCCATTTTGCTTCAGCTTCCAAATTGGGGGTTTGGAGCGGTGGCTTGGACCCCTCCAGTTCCCATAGCTCCACTGCCTGGGGACAGACCTCTGTCCCTCGGACAGGCCCGGACAGCTGGGAAGGGAACTTGGAGAACACGCTGCCAAACACCGTGCCACCGAAAGGGAAGCACAGGAAAGGACCATACAAAGGGAAGCACCCAAAGCCCAAAAAGCCCAAAGGCTGGTGTTCCCTCCGGTGTCCCAATAAGAAAGAAAAAACACCCAACCAAGGGGGTGTTCAACCAACACTTCAGATCCAATCCAGCCGGGTGTGTGCAAGAATGGCTTGGCTTTCAGGGATCAGGGCGGGGTGCGTTTTGAGGGTTGCCCGTTGAAGGGAAGCCAGGCAGCCAAAAAAAAAGAGGCCACCTTGGGCCTACCCATGTTTGAGGGAAATGAATTCCGTGTTCTTGCCTTGGCTTTGAATGTAAAAAGTCGTCGGCTTTCCTTGTGGCTTCCCTTTATACCCACCCCTCAAGGGGCACCTCACAAATAGGTCCCCGAAACCAGCGAGGGGGCCTTCAACGAGAAGAAAGTAAAGATCTGGGCCCTATGGAGAGGCAACTCTCCCGCGCAAAGGATACATGTGGATATCATAAACCACTCCGATTCTTTGGAAAGTTCAAAACAAGTCCCCCAAAATGGCAATGGCTTCCTTTCGGCTTTCCAATAAGAATACCGACCGCCTTTGGGGGGGGGCATTTGAAGCGAGTGTCAGACACACTCGGGGGAAATACAGGTGCCGCGCCAAACGATTCATGCAGACTCCTGAGTCATAGACTTCCAATTCTTCATCCGGGTACTCCCCTCGAAAGAAATCCTCACAAGGAGAAGGCCGAAGGCCCTTGATTATACACAACTTTTCGTGGGAGGTGCTCGGGTGCGGACGGCAAGATCCACCAAGCAGCTCTGCTGAATCACCTGACTGGTGGTAGACAGAGGGGTTCGGGCAACCTGGGATTTGGGTATGTCTTCACCCAAACTGGTGCCTTTCCTGTTGCTTGCCCATTGAAATGACCCAAGAACAGGCTCCCGCTCCCTCAAAACAGACATACCATTTCTAACTGGGAACCTGTCTGTGGGTTGCCCAAACAGTATTTTGTTGATGGCATTTGACTCTGTCACTGTGCGTGGACATCCCGGCACTGGGTCCGTCCTGCCATTTGGGAACCTTGTTAAAAAACGACGCACTTGCAACCAACCGATGTCGGGGTTTGTTTGGCACTTCCTTGAAATCTCAAGGAGAATCCTGGGCCCAGCCAGCAACTCGGACATCGGTTGAAACGTATCGCCAACATAACCCCAACGTTGAAACGTATCGCCATCCGTTTGAGGGGTTCATGGCTGAAACCGCAAGTACTGAGTTGGTCTGTTTCAGCCAGAATCCCCTCTCACCATGTTTTCGTCAGAAAAATAAAAAGGTCGAAGGGAAGCCTCGCAAGAAAGGGGCCCCCAGTTGCCCTGGTTGATGAGTGATGAGTGAGAGATTGATCAACCATAGGGGCAACCGTAAATTGTGCCGCAGAGAAGCTGAATTCTGACCTGCGCTGCCAACCACACCCGCGCGAACCCCCGCAAAGTGCGAATCGGATCCCCTGATTCGGCTTGCCATCGGATGTCAATGGCTGGAACACCCTCGGAAACGGCGGTCGGACGAAAAATCCCTGTGATGTTCTCGGTGTCCATTGAAACTCATGCACACCAGGCAGCTCTTCGCGGAACGGTTTTCCGCGGAACCGCCGTACCCAAAAATCCACCGATCCAGCTTTCCCGGGCTGAGTGGCGAGAGCCAGCCCTGGCCTTTTTGGCACACTGAAGGCAAAACAACTTCCATTTGGTCAAGGCCTCAGGAAAACATAAACATGTTTCGCGTAGTGATGAATTCCTTTTTAAGACCAACAAGGGATTGTTATTTTGATTTGTTCAACAAAAAAAGAGAAGCTCTTAAGCAAATGGAGGACAAGCGCGAGCGAGATTCGGCAAAGAGCTCAAAGTACATGTGATGTTGGAAGCGGATCTGTGTTTGCTGAGCACCTTGAGCAGCGTTCGAACGCTCGCCCTCAAAGGAAGGGACTCTTTGATCTGCCCAAGATCCAGCTCTCGGGGAGGGGGGGAGTTGGTCATCTTGTGTGTTCATTGCGCATGACACGCCCTCATGCTGGTGTGTGAAGCTCGTGCTTGCATTGCGAAAGGCGGCACGTGGTTACCTGAAACCCCCCAAAATGGGAGCTGGCTTCTTAAAGCGATTTGCCCTCATATCCACAGAGGCCAGGAGCTTGAAATAAGAGGGCTGCGACCCTCAATCCAAAACAAGTATTGTTTTTTCCCCTTGAAACACCCCAACAAAGAAGCGCCCTGACAAAACCACACACCCAGACTTCGCATCAAATCCTGCGATTTCCATCCCCCCCAAAAAACAAGAAAAGAAAAAAGAAACAAGCCAGCTCGGCTCGTTCGGGCGACGGAGAAATCGCGTTGTTTTTTTGGGGGGAACGAGACTGGACTGAGCGTCCGGGCGTCGATCATGCGGATGAAGTTCCCGATCAAGGACCGGTTGAACTCGCAGAGGCGCTCCAGGTACGCCTGGAACCCAGCGAAAAAGCGCACAGCGGCTCGGCTTTGTTTTCGTGAGGGAAGAAGCACCACACTTGCAAGCGGAGAAAAAAAAGAAGGGGGCGGCTTGGCTCGGAAACGGCCCGGTGATGTTTTGTGAGCTCGGAATCCCGGTCATGCAGCTGCCAGCCGCGCCGAAGAGCCTCAAGCGGAATCTGCCCGGTTGCCCGTCTGGTGCTCAAGCCAACAGTCCAAGCGTCCTGTCAGCTCATATGTTTTTTGTCTCCACAGGAGACCCATGAGAACCCAAGACATGGGGTGGCATCCCATTGGTTTTCCCCCCCCCACCCCAAAAAAAAAGAAAGAGAAACAAAATAAAAGAAGATGCCCGTAAGGACCAGAGCAAACCCGAGAATCCTACCAGCCGATGTGTGGTGCATCCCAAGTTTTCCCCCGTGGGCGAAAGGGAAACCACCATCGTCCTTTCGGCCAAATCTCCATGGCACTGATTTAAATGAATTCAATCCAAGCGGCAACCAGTGGAATCCACTTATGCGCAAACAGGCTAACCTAAGGATACCTATGCCGTCGCGCAAATCTGAGAGACAGAACGCAAAGTACACCTCTATGCGCGATTTCAGCGTTCCACAGCACCCTGAGAGTTGTCCAACTGCCACCGAAGCCGATCTTTGCTCGTGCTTGTTTTTTTTTACACGTGGATCGCACATGGCTCAGACCAAGCCGAGCGCCAAGCATTTGGGACATGTCCAACCAGCTTCCCGCAAAGATCAAAGTTGAAGCCCAAGGATTACTGACCCACTTGCCGCGCACAAAAAAAAAAGAAGATGGCTGATGTATGAGCAAAAAACATCTATGTTGTGGCTTTATAGTTGTTTATATACAGCGTATATATATATATACTATATACATATATATATATATATATATATATGCAGGCTGCCTCATTGTCTCTTGTAGCGGTTTGGAGATACGTAATCACTGATTACGCAGTACATATGGACACATTTGATTTTCCCCTTCTCTCGCGCCGGCCTCTCGCTCAGCAGCTTGCCTCTCAGCAAAAACCTTGCAACCGGCAGGTTCGATGTGGCTTTCCTGCCTCCGTGGCTCCCTTTTGTTTCTCTTGTTTTGTTTTTCTGGTTTTCTTCTGGTTTTCTGGTTGTCCTGTTGCTCTGTCCTTTGCTCACATGCAAGAGCAGGGACCTACAAACTGCCAGTTCAGTTGAGGAACCACCAGTGCATGATGGGCAGTGACAAACGTCCACTGCAATTGTCTTAGAGAAGGGGTGGCTGCTGGCTCAAAAACAGTCCCCCAAGTGCACCTGGAGAATTGCGAGGTCAACCTTTGAAACAACCTCGCCGTGTTTAGCTACAAAAATACACCAGCATAGACCCCAAAGAGCGAAAAACTGGCGGATGATTGCACACCAGCACCTCTAAGAGCACCCGAAAAGCGCAGCACACAGCACCCCCCCCAAGCACCAGCCCCAAACAGAATCCCAAAACAGCACCTGCGCCAGCACCCGGCCGTCTATCTCGCAAAAATGCGCCCGCACCGTCACCAGCACCGCAAACAGCTCCCCAAACAGCAACAGCATCTACGCAAGCACCCAGCCGTCAATCTTGCAAATCACTTTCCCCTCTTTATTAGAAGTTCGAACCCCCGAAGCTTTCTATCTTCACCCGACATCGGAACACCCGACATCGGAAAAAATGGTTCAACCAAAAATGGGACCCCACAGGCCCAACATGGTTCACCTTCGTGGATTCGAGCCCGGCGCTCAACAATCATTTGGGCGTTGCGATTTGGTGGCCCGACCCCGCCTATCCGGTCGTGAAACACCACTGGATGCAGAAGAAATGGTTTTTCTGCCTTTTTTTGGAGCTGGTACCTGCGTTTGGCTTTTCATTCGACGCCAAAAGGAAAGACCAACAATTCTTGATCCGGCCAGGGACCCCGAAAGTGGAAAGAGTGCCCCAAGTCTCAGGTGGTAGAGCGGCAGTATCAGTAGCCAGTACTTGGCACAGAGAATCAGCTTGGCCGCTTCGAGAAGAAGCGAACCATTCACAAAACGGGTGGCACTGGGCAGATGAGCAAAGCCAGATCAGCCGTCACCTTGCAGAAAGCCCCTCCCGCCTCCACCTCGAAGGGAGATTGGTTGGACGAAGTTGCTTCTCAAATAAGCATCGGCCCAGTACCCAAAATGGCCTCGGCTCCCTGACACAGGTTCCCTTTTAAATACCACCAAAGCTACCTTGGCCAAGATCCATCTTGAACAGCTTTCATCTCCTTAGAGGGACACTTTGACAACCGCTCCATTTTGGGGGCCCCCATGTCCCCCGGTTCCGCGCGATTCTGCCCCATCTTTGGAACCACGCGCTTCTCGCCGCCTCGGGGCCCCGGCGGAGACGTTCCGGCCACGGTGCATCATCTTCAAGAGCCGGGCCTCTCGAGCCCGGACGACCAGAAAAACCCCCGAACAAAACCGCGGCGGAAAAGCCACCCCCCCCCTCAAATTTCCGAGGGTTTGGGGGGGGGGGGGGAAAAAATGGTTATAAGGGGGCGTCTAAGGCAGGGAATTTTCAGTTTTCAGTTTCAGGGGCAGGGTTCATTTTCAACAAGCAAACCATTTTGTCCAAAACACCAAGGGGGATTGTAGGGATTTTTTTCAGATGTTTTAAACATTTGTTTCATAATGAAACAGGTTAGGATATTGTCATTTACATGGTTAGGATTCTGGATTTATCAATCATATTATAAATTAACAATATGATAGATAATTATGGTTCTGTTTCATTTACTATATTCATGTTGTTTAGATGTTTTTTAGTTCGCTCGTGTCTTGCTTTGTTATGAAAAGTCACCATAACTTTACAGCAGGGACATTCATATCGCCATTGTCGATATTCTTTGTTATATTCTTTTGTATTCCTTATTTCGTTCATAATATTCTTTTGTCTGTTGCCTTTCCTTTTCTCGGTTCTGTCTATGGTTCTCTCTACTTTTCTCGCCACACCCATTACAGAGTTTTCTATTATCAGTAAATTCTACATCTGGGTTAGACTTTTTACACCAACTACATTTTCGCTCATTTTGTTCCTCCATACTAATTATACCCGTTATCCCTTTAAATGTTCTTGGGTAAATTTTCTCAACATTTTTTACAATTTTTTCATTATGAAACAGTCTAAGATTTCATCATTTTCAAGGTTCGGGTTTCAGACAATTTTATGGCTTTCTGGGGTTTCAAGTGTTTATTAATATTATAAGATAATAATATTAATAAACTTAGTCATCATCACTAAAATCATAAGTACCCATATAATTAAACCAGTCTATAATCAACCTGTTCTTTTCTAACAAATGACAGACGAATTTATGATAAAACTTATTATCAAAAATGTTTTTATAAACGACTTTGTCTTTGTTTTCTATATATTGCCATTTCAACATTTTAATAAAATCTCTACACATTGAAATGCTAAAATTTTTACAAGATACATAACTGTCATTATCATGAAAAAGTAAATTATAATGAAATTGAGTAGCGGTTTCATAATACAAGATTAACCTATTATCGTATCCATACTCTTTTAAGGTTTTGTCTAAACCTGTTGTAAATATTGTCCGTAATGACTTTTTCGTCGGACATTTATTTAACCTCGTCATATACCAAATCCACTTATCCATTTCTTTTAAATTGTCAGGTTCGTTTTTCATTAAATGTTTTGTAATGGTGCATCTTTTACAACATACAAAACTCAAAATATTATCAATGATACAGTCAGGAAATATGTCATTTGCTTTTTTGACTTTGTTGTTGTATATCTTACAACCACGGCATTTTACAATTTCTTTTGTCAATTCTTCTCTGATACACTTATTCATTTTTTTTCTTAATATATTAAGGGGTCATTTCTTTAAGTAGTTTTATTTTTTCTTCTTGCCTCTGCTACTTTTTGTGTCAGCGCTTTCTGGGCTTCTGCTCCTGCTTCTTGTTTCCATTTGTTCCCTCGTCCATTCACTACCTCTTGCTATTTCTTCGGGTGACCGACTTCTGCTTCTCGTTTCCATTTGTCTTATACCCCATTGACTGCCTCTTGCTCTTTCTTCTGGTGAGTGACTTCTGCTTCTTGCTTCTACCTGTCGTCTTGTCCAGAATGATGCCCTTGGTTGTTCTTCTTGTTCTTCGGATTGAATGGACGGTGAGGATGACTTCTTTTCTCGTTTGAATAATTCAAACACACTCTTGTCTTCTCCACCTAAAAATATGTTTCTTAATGACTTTATTTCTTGGCTTTCCTCTTTCTTATCTTTTTCGGTTGATGCTGATGACGATGATGATGTTAAATGAAGACTTTGTAAATCTTCCTGCTTTTCATCTTTTGGTTCATCTTTTGGTTCATCTTTTGGTTCATCTTTTGGTCCTGAAGTTGCATTACTATAAATTTCATCAGTAAAATCTTTTGCTATATATCGTGTTGTTTGTGCGTCTGCTTCGTTGTTTTCATAAAACTGTGATGTTGGCGCTACTTCATCAAACATATCAGGGAACAATTCATGTTGAAGAACTTGTTTATCAGTTTGAACCCTAGCATTCAATCGTAGTCTCCTATCGTATTTTGAAAGGTCAAAATCATCAAAGTCTATATTATTAATTGATGTGTCAAATGTCTGTCTTTCAGGGATGATTTCAATTTTTAATCTGTGTGTCATCGCTTCTTTCAACATTTCATCAAATGTAGGGCGTCGTCTTAATCCATAATATTTATCAGTCATATTAAATATTATAGATTATTTATTGTTGGGTTGCTTTATGGACGAAGTATTTATTATAAACATTGTCCTCATAATATTTTTGTAGTTTAACCTTCACTGCGTTTCTATCTACTCCTGTTGTATTGTTATATTCATCTAATAATTCTTTGAACTCATCATATTTAACAGCGTTAATTACATTGAATTGATGTAGTTTTGAAATTATACTATCCATTAAACTTCTTGGATTTTTTGCTAAATATACCGGCCACATCCACTTTATACCACTTAAATAATTTTTGAAAATTCGTTCATCATCAACATCTTCATTTTCAACATTTTGTAATTCCATTTCGTTTGCTTGTTCTTGCATTTCCATTATCTCAGCATTAGTAATGGTTGTTTGAGCGTCATCGTCATCATCCTTACCTTTTTTCAATGCTTCTACTTCAACTACAGGGTCGTTTTCATGTTCATCTTCTTCTTCCCCTTCCTCTAATGGTTCTAATTCTGGCATTTCATCAGCGGACACCATTGAATGAATTTCTACACCTTCTGGTATTGATTGTTTTGACACAGCACTTGCCATTTCATCGTGTTGTTCTCTCCAAAGTCTCATTTTTTCAGCAAGTTCTTCTTTCTGTTTGTTTGCTTCCGCCAATCTTTCATTAATGAAAGACTGCTGTTGTTTCAGTGTGTCATCAAGTTTAGCTCTTACACTACCACCGTCCGACGACGCTTCTTTCATAACTTCTTCTCTTCTGTTCAGTTCTTGTTTCTTCTGAATATCCAAAGCATCTTTATTATCAAACTGACTACCGTATTGATTTAATCTGTATCTGGTTGCTTTTCTGTCTATTACATTTTCAATTGATGGACGGTTCTCATCTCCTACTAATGTTTCTTTCAATAGTTCATCATAAGAAGGTCTCAAATGTAATTGTGATTTCAATGACCCTACTTTTACCGGTCCTACTGTATTCAATCTATTCATTGATTTAATCATAGTATATTAATTATTTAGAAAAATAAATTAATCAGAGATATTCTTAATCATTTCTTCTAAATGTTTCTTTCTTACAGTTAGTTGTTCCTTTGTTTGTATTCCATCTGGTGACCGTGTGTTGTCTAATATGTTTCTTATTCTGTCTAACTCTTTTCTATAACTTTCGGTTCTGTTGCTTTCAACTAAATCGTTTCTATACTTTATTAATGCTCCTTGTGATTGTTTCGCTTCCAGTGTGTCCTTCAACTGTTTAAAGTAATTCATACGCGAGGCAACTCCCCATAAATCTGAAACGTCATAATGACGTTCTACTTGTGGTGCCTTTTGAATTCTACATTTCTATGACTTCTCATAAGCATGATTAATATATATTATAATTAGATTATTATTTAAAACATTGATGAAGATAATTTGTTTATTTTTTCTTGTTTATCTTGTTTTTTCTTTTGTTTAAGTTCTTCATAATGTTGGTTTAATAGTTCTGTTGCTGTGGGTTTCTTAATGGTTTCTTTAATCACTTCTTGCTTAATCTCATTCTTAATTTCTTCTTTCAATTCTGGTTGGATCTTTCTAATATTCTTTTGTGGATTGACTGGTAATAATTCAGTAGGAACACCCTTACAATTCTTAGGATGTGAAAAACGAAGTGATTTAGCATTCATAGATTTACCACATTTTTCACACTGGACTACTTCAATTTCTTTCTTTGTTCTTGGTAATGCTTTTGCTTTTGCTTTTGGTTTGTCTATGGTTTCTTTTGTTGGTTCTTCAGTTGGTTCTTCATTAACTGTTTCATTTTGTTCAACAACCTCATTATTAATAGGTGCTTCGTCTGTTTTAGTTTCATTATTAACATCTACTACCTCAATACTTGTCATATAATATATTCTATATATTTTCTATTAAATTTCTATATAGAATATATTTAAATAATATCACTTTTTACGAAAAGGAGACTCAGACTAACATTAACGCCATTCAAATTAATTTCATTACCTAATGAATTAGACAACCAGAAGTCTAACTGTTTAAAGCTTCTATTTGACACATCCAAATAATCGAGAGGGTTCATTTCATTATCAAAGACAATTCCCGCGTGTGGTGCTGTGACTGGTACTTTCTTAACAACTGTGCTATCGCCCGTTCTTAAATTTACTTGATTATAATTAGACAATTGAGAAGAATGAATATAAATATTTCTAATAGGTTGAAGATTAACGAAACCAGAAACATAAGCATTACCATATTGATAAACATTCATTTGATAATTTCCTAAAACTTCATTAACAGACTTTAAATCATTAGCATCAAAACTTCCAATCCAAATATAACTTTCATATATTATCTTCATTTGTTCATCAGTTAATACTGCAAATTGTCTATCGGCATAGTTTGAAGAAATCGTGATTTTATTAGTTTTTACACTGTAAGTAACTTCATAAGTATTTGAGAAATTGACATTATCAACAATACCGTTAATTTTTGTTTTTAATTCTGTTGCCAGTTCTGTACCAGTATAAACTCCTTCTGCCAATGCAACAGCAATCCAATGAACATTTGTATTATCTTCATCTGGAACTAACGGAGAAGAATAAAAGTATAGTATATTATTTAATCCTGACTGTATTGAATACCACGAGTTAGGTAATGTTACTTCGTGAATGTAGCAATGAACCCCGTTGTCTGTTTGTAATGTTTCCGGCAATTCAACTCTAAAATTTGATGATGTACCTCTAATCCTATGAGCACTGTCAATATAGACCTTCTTATATGTGAGCATTATTAATTAATTTAGAAATTAATTTATAACTTTAATTATATGATTAATAATAAAAAGTTAATTTATGAAATGAAGCATGGGAAAATTAAACATTATCAACCTTATAAGAAAACAACTAAAATAACTAATGTTATGAAACAAACTGACAAAATATTAAATAGTTATTATACTAATTCTAATTTAACTGATGCACAAGGATTAAGTAAAGCATATGGTAATGGTAAAGGTTTTTATATTGATGGTGATAAAATGTATGTAGCAGGAACATTTGGAAAAGGAACTTTTGGAGGTGCTGTTAATGACATTCTGGCGGATGTAGGACTTCCCTTTAAAATGACACGATACTCACAAAGATATAAAGACACATCAAAAGCACTGGATGAAAACAATGAAGTTAAACACCTTATAACACATAGTCTCGGTTCAAGTGTAGGGGCACAAATAACAAAAGATTATCCTGAAAGAGAATTAACTTTAACCAGTTATGGAGCGCCGTTTATATCACGAAGATCTAAAATTACCGATGATTACATTAATTTTAGAAGTATCTTAGACCCTGTCAGTATTGTTGACCGTGGCGCTATAACTGTTTATACTGGTTCATTAAATCCATTTACTAACCACGATTACATAACTGGATACGGAGATACGGGTCGTGATGTTTCAAGAAGTATTGAGCCAGTAAAGGAGATATTATAAATAATCTAAATTATATTAATGATACAACATAAGAAATATGACAATGAAACAACGGATGATATGATTAAGAATGAAAATAAAAAGTATAAGAAAAGTACATATGAAGAAATTAGAGAATTAGTAATGGAGAAAGAAAAAGGGAATAATCCAGTTGAAGATAAGATTAAGAAAAAGAAAATGAAAATATTTAAAAATAATAACTCTAATCAAAAGGATTACACTAAATTATTTAATTTAGTTTAGTTTAAATTATTTCTAAATTAAATTATATATAGCAATGGAAACTTTTAGTGCTGAAGATATTCTAATTGACAACCTCTCATTCAAGTTAAATAAAGGGGCAAGTTATATCAATGAGCGCCGTAGCGTTTCATTCTTCCCGTCCGGTTCAAATATTTATAAACCTTCGTCTGGAAATCGTGTATTGAAAATCGCATTGAATGCTGAGGATAATAGTTGGTTAGACCCTCAATCGGTAATGGTGTTTTTCAATGTTTCAAACAAGGAAACTACAAACAACAAACGGTTACGACCTCTGTCTCCTGCTTACTGCTTTTTCAGAAGGGCAAGATTAATTGCTGGTAATCAACTTGTTGAAGACATTGACTATTACAATAGAAACCATCACATGATGAGTTGTTTGATGTCAAAAGGAGCAAGGGACAATGAAGAAGCGCAAAGTTTTGGATATAGATACGATGACGATTTGGCACAACGTTTTGCTGACCCTACAACTGGCACTATTGGAAAAACTTATAATGCTCAAACAATCCCGGGCTTTACGTCTGAAATGGTTGTTGGATTTAAACCTATGCTTGGTTTATTTAACCAGTTTAAGTATATTCCATTAAAAGCGTGTCCTCTTGTTTTAGAACTTGAACTTGTCAGTAATTTCACCGATTGTATTGTTTCACCTGATGTTTCTGGTGATTTCCCCGCCAGTGAGAGCGCGCCTAACACACATCAAAGCACGAGCGGTGAATTCGAACTTAATAATTGCTTCCTTCAATGCGATGTAGTAAGTTTGGACAATGACCTCCACAATAAATATGTTTCTCATCTTCTCGATGGAAAAGAATTACCTATCACATATAATACTTACATTTGTCAGTCTAATTCAGTTGTTGGTCAAGCAACAATAAACACTACTGTTGTTCGTTCTGTGTCGAAACTCACTGCCACATTTATCACCTTCTATAAAGCAGATACCACGGGAGGAGCAAATGAAGTTCATAAGGAATACAACAGGTTTTACCATCCATCAACAAGAACAACCTTTTCAACTCACGGAAACTATAACCCTGACAATGACTTAGAATTTCAACTTCAATTAGGTTCAAAACTATTCCCTGAGTATCCTTGTAAAAGCTTAACGCAAGCGTTCTATTATTTAAGAAAGGCATTGAATTTACCTTTATTTCATCAACATCATTTATCTATTGAATTTAACCAATATAAAACCGACAAGTTCATCTTTGCTATGAATATGGAGAAGGTTCCCGATAGTTCATATACTGGAATAAACACGAAAGCCGGGCAACAGCTTCTAATTCGTGTCAAACCTATTGGAAGTATGGACGTAAGCTTTATGCCTGACACGATTTACATAACATTAGTATCAGAACAAATATTATCCATTAGAGACGCCGGAGTTCAGATACTCGATTAAAAATAAGTAAAAATGATAATATTAAAAATAAATAAATATTATCATTTTCTACTATTAATATATAATGCCTTCAATAAATTTAACAAACTTTGAAAATGTTGTAGCACACACAATTAGCGAAATCAATTCTACAAGCGGGGTAACAAACATTAGAAACATATATGCTAATCAATCAGATATAATTGATTTACTCAACAATAAAGCAGACCAAGTAGATACTTACACAAAAGCACAGATTGACGCTAATTTTTATGATATAAATCAATCATACAATAAGACGGAAGTTAATGTATTATCAAATAATATTAGTTCAAATGCTTATTTTATTATGAATAATACAGCAACAATAGCAAGTAATTTAGTTAATGTTTCATCAAATACATTTTTAATAGGTAATCTGACAATAACTTCAAATACAAATTTTAATAATATTTCATCAAATACACATTTAATAAATAATTTAAATTCTACTATAACGACTAATTTTAATAATATTAGTTCTAATACTAATTTAATAAATACAAATATTAATAATATTTCATCAAATACACATTTAATAAATAATTTAAATTCTACTATAACATCTAATTTTAATAATATTAGTTCTAATTCTAATTTAATAACAGGATTAAATAGTACAGTAAATTCACATATTACTGCAATTTTAGATTTACAGAATGAGAATGGAGGTTCATTTAATGAATCAGATTACTATAATAAAATAACAACTAATAATGTATTATCAGAAAAGTTAAACACATCAGTATTAAATAATACATTAATATATAATATAACAACAACATCGACTTTTAAAATAGCAAATTTTGGAAATTATAATAATTTTTATGAAATGTACAATAATTATTTTGATAGTTATATTTATGGAAATTTAAGTGGAGCAACTATGTTTTTAAATCAAAGAGGTTTTGGAGATGTAGAAATTAATAATTCTTCAACTTTTCAAAATGATAAAATATTATTAAATCATAATACTACAATATTATCTAATTTACAAGTATCAGGTTTATTTTCGTGTTCATCTATTTTAGATATAGCAGGTTCTGACGCTAGATATGTTTTACAATCAGATGGATTAAATTCATTAATAACAGGAAATACAAACACAATCAACTCAATAATTACAAATGATAGCGCACAAGATACAGTAATAAGTCAAAAATTAGACAAAGTTAATACAACTGCGCAAACAGTAAACTCTCCATTAATACTTAGTTTAACAGATAATACTAATCCAATATTTCGAATCCAGGACGCAGTTAGTAACCAAAGACTCGAGTTTAAACGCGGATGTCAATTGGACTCTTACCAAGGGTTACAAGGGGCAACCCCTTATCGATTATGGCTAGGATGGAACACAGGAGATGTTATTATTGGAAGACCTAATAATGCTTCAAGAATTACAATTAATGGTAATGTTCATACTTCATATAATTTTGCGCAGATGCACGGAACATCATATTTCGAAGGTGCTGTTTATATGAAAGGAAATTTATTTACAAATAATGATTTTTCAACGGATATTAAAACAAAAATAGATAATATCAATACTTCAATAAATGGATTAGAACCATACTTAGAAACATATACACCAGATGCAATAGAAGGTTTTTATATGCATCATCCTAATTTTGTTGCTCTTTCTGTTGGTGATATTACTAATGCCAGCAATCAATATATGATGTGTGATGGATTAGTTAATAAAACTATTTTTAATAAACCTATAGATGTGTTAGGTAATATTTATACGAATGCTGATGTTAATTGTGATAATGTTAATATTGCTACTGATGGTAAATTAACAATTGATACAAATTGTGAATTATATCGATATGTTAGTGCTTTTTCATCTTTTGATATGAGGAATACCGACGCTAATTCTTCAATTAGATTTATTTGTGGAGACCCGGGTGTTCAATCTAACATAGTTGGAGCAGTTAATATTACTAGTGGATGGACTTTTAATACTGCTACTGCTGATTTTATGGGTAATTTATTTGCTGATGATGTTTATGTTAAAACTAATGGAGCATTAAGAAGTAATCATATAGCGCCCAATGGTGGAACATTAGTAACTGTTGATACTAACCTAGCAGTTCAAAATGCATATTTAGCAACTAATACCATTCAATCTTTTGATTTAACAACGGTTTCATTTTTGAATAATATTTCAATGACTACTGGAACTGATATTAAAATGGGAACAAGTGAAATATCAACTTATCATGATGGAACTAATTTATCTACAATTGATGTAATATTCAGAACATCAAACACTGCGTTTAGAGTTTCAGATGCTTCAAGTACACCTTCAGTTTTATTATCTATTGATAAGACATTTGGGACAACAGTAAATACTGAAAGTTTTACAAATAATGCTCCATCGACTTTTAATGAAAATGTAACAGTTGCAGGAACTAAAAAAATGTTATGTAATTTAATTGAACCATCAACAGGAACTAATATAGATCTTACCGCAACAACCGTGACGATTAACGGTACATTTGTTGATTCAAGCGACGCAAGATTGAAATATGACATAGACAATATCAAATCTAATTGTATGAATATTATTAAAAAATTTAAACCGAAGAAGTTTAAGAGACACGATAGAAATGATAACGGTAAAACTCATATAGGATATATAGCAGATGAAGTGTTAAAAGCAATCCCGAAAGAATTTGAAAATGTTGTTAGTCAAGATAGAGAGTATTTAGGATTAAATTATTTAGTTTTACCCGTGTTAGTTCATAAAGCAGTATTAGAATTAAATGATAAAGTAGATAAACTTCAAAATGAAATCAAAGAATTGAAAGAAGAAAAATCTAAATAGAAATATATAATGTGGTTTTTCAAAAAGAAAACTGATATTGATAATACACCTCTTGATAAATTAAATGAAATTGATGATGAAGATACACGAGAAAGACTATTGATTAAAAGTGTAAAAACATTAAATGAAAAAGTTAATAAGTTAGAAGAAGAAAAACAAACAAAATTATTATATAGGTTTCCTGTTCAATTATGTAATTATTCATTATTCTAAATTAATAATATTAAATGTATTAATATTATTAATTGGTCATTATTATGAATTAATAACATTAAGTTAATGCTATTAATTGAATACTTCAACAAATTTATTATATAACTTTCTTAAATGTGTTTCATTAAATCCACTTATTTTAACTTTATATCTTACATATTTAAAATCTACTAATGTATCAGGATTATTAGAATGTAATGTATTTACACTAGTACAATTATTAATATGATAATTTAATTCTTCAAACGTTTTACACACATTACAATTAGTAATATCAGTAACATATACACCATTAGGATTTTCATTATCATCATTCATTTTTATATAAAAATCAATTGTTGTTTCGCATTTAATTTTATCATATTTTTCAATCAAATATTTTAATTCCTTATCATTAATATAATATTTTAAATATGATGATGGTGCCACTGATTTTAAATTAAATTTATAAATACAAAAGTTATATACATTATCTTTATTCTCAAAATATATTGTAGGTTTAAATCTATTAATATATGTTCTAAACACTTTATTATTTTTTAGTTTTATTATTTTAGAATGACCTAAAATATATGACGCTATATAAAGTTTAATGTCTCCAGGTAAATCATAAAATATCATAATATAGTTGAATATTTATTTTATTTTAAATGCTTTTTCAAATCTAACATATTTAGTTATTTTTTAATCATCTGGCACTCTTGTTGAACCACCATCACTATAATTATCACTATCACTATCAGTATCATTTTCTATACGAATATGTTCTTCTAATTCTTTCCTCATTCTTTCTTCTTCCTTAAAAGTAATATGACAATCACTTTCAATATGGTTAACAGCATCCTTCATTAAAAAAGTTTCACCACATTCACACTTTACTAATTGTTGCAGTCGTTGCTTCCGGTATTCTTGAATTTGTTTTGGTATATCGTCGCCGAAAAACCTTACTGGTTCTTCATATATTCTTTCTTGAAACATTTTTAACATTCTATAATATATAATAGATTTATTTTATTTTAAAAGCTTTCTCAAATCTAACATAAAACATATTATTAACATCTTTGGAATTCATATCGACATAAAGAAGGAGTAGGGCTTATCATCTACTGCTTTATGATACATATTTAACAGTTGCTCTTTATCAACGATGGCCGAGTTTTCCTCAATGAATGACATTAACTCTGATACATTCTTTAACTTGAAGATATACAACGAACTAGAATTCAACCTAATGATTGGAGCTAGGACACGATATTTTTGAACGCTTAAACAAAAACTAATGGCGTCGTGTCTGCCTCTCGTTGCCAGTCCATGAAGTAACTTACTATATCTAACAAATCTAGGGTCGTCTGCAAAATCATCAACTATGATTAAAATTGAATGTAGTTTCTTCATCTTCTGTTCTTTCATATAATGAATTATCTTTCTTTGTGTGTTAATTATTTCTTCTAGTTCTTCAGGTTGGTAGGTGTCATAATATAACTTTTCTTTTTCATCATCAACCTTCATATTATCTTTTTGATATTTCTTGACTTCAACGAAGGTAGGGTCATTATGAACAGACGGACTAAAAATGAATATACGAGCGAAGCAGTCCCTATAAACATTTAGGATAAGGTTTTGAATTAAAACTGTTTTGCCACCCGTTGATGAAGCAACAACAATTGAGCGAAAAGGTAGTTTTGGTACATGTTCATATTTAGATTGTTTGAAATCGTAATCAGTTATATTTATTGGTTTTATTATTGGAACGTTTGTCATAATTGATATTAAAGATATATAGAAAATTATATTTAAAAATTAACTTGTAATTATTATTGAATGGAACATCTTTTTTATGATATGCTGGTAGTGAATATCATAAAAACGGAACAGGTTTCCATTGCTTCAATCAGTAAGCATTGAAGCTAATTAGTTTGAATTAGTTTGAACCTCGCTTGCGTTGTCCAGTGCAATGAAAACTCCAAGTGCTGTGCCCCCATCAATATTCTATTATGCATGAAATAATAAGATTAAATAATTATTTCATCTTATTATTTATATGAATAGGAGTTATTCAGATTATATTGATATAATAAATGAAGTACAACATATAGAAGATGTTGTTATAACCGATAATAGATTTAAAAGAGTATGCTATTTTGTTTTAGAATTAATTAAGTTTGTGATACAATATATTAAAAATATAAATATTAATATAGATGGGAAGGAAAAAAATCAAAAAGAATAAGACAGAACCAGCTGTATCTTCAATAGATGAAGAAATTGTTAAAGAAGCATCAGTTATTGAGTTTGCTTGTCCTATGTGTAAAAAGATGTTAGAAATGAAAAATGAATTAGAAATACAAAAGAAAGGAAATTGTAAATGCAGTTGTATACCAGTTGGTTTTAAAATAAGTAAAACAGATAAAAAAAAATGAACATTGATAAAACTAAAGACGGCATCAACTTAGAAACAGATGCACATAATATTTCTATCAAATTTGGAAATGAAGCTACACACTCGGAAAATGGCGATAACGAAACACAAGAAACTATTAAACAAATGATGAAAAATTAGCATTTAAGGAGTAGATTTAACACCACTTCAAACGCATAAATAAATATAAAAATATTTATATAAATATTTATATATGTAGAAATGTCAGAAAATGGTGATTCTACAATTAACGATTTAATGAAAAAGATTATAATTATTAGTAAGAATATTAAAACATTAACTGAACTTATTAAGAATATCGATGAAAAAATAAACCAACCTAAAAGCAATAACGAAGACGATAAAGAGAAGATGAATAAAATGATTGAAAAGAAACAAATAGGACGTCCTGCAGGTTCGTTTGAAGATAAACAAAAGCAATATATGGATATGTTAAATAAGAACAAAATTGAAAGCCCGAAGCAAGAAACTATTGAATTTTATAAACTGTTTAAGAACGAAGAAGGAAAATATGAAACAATATAATAAATATCTAAATCATTATAATAATATGAATTTATTAGAATTATTTAGCGGAACAGGCAGTGTTGGACTTATTGCAAAGTCGCTCGGTTTTAATGTTATCTCATTAGAATTGAAAAATGCTGATATTAATTGTGATATACTTGAATGGGATTACAAACAATTTGACAGAAACCATTTTGATTTTATTTGGGCATCACCACCTTGCACAGAATACAGTATTGCAAAAAGAACAGGAATAAGAAACATTGAATATGCTAATAGTATTGTATTAAAAACAATAGAGATTATTGAATATTTCGGATGGCCGTATTTTGTTATTGAAAATCCACAGACTGGATTATTGAAAAGTCAGTCTTTTATGAATGGGTTAAGGTTTAATGACATTGACTATTGCAAATATGGATTTAATTACAGGAAGCGAACTAGGTTGTGGAACAATCTAACAAACTGGAAAGCGAGATCATTATGTAAAAAAGACTGTGGTAAAGTTGTTAATAATAAGCATATTGAAACTGCACAACGGGCACCAAGTGGAAAGCGGGAAAGTTGGGGTGAAAATTATGTAAAGCATAAGCAAGAAGATTTATACAAAATCCCGAGTGAGTTGATTAGTGAGATACTGGTTAGTTTATATTAAAAAAAAACTACTTAAAGAAATGACCCCTATATATAATAGAGAACCGATGACTACATTAAAATGCGGTTGTAAAATTACAGGAAACAATTTGGATTTTGAAAAAGAAGTTAAAAATGATAGAGGATTAATTGAAAAAATACATAGAATGAGTTATTACCATAAACATTATATTAATATTTGTGGAGAGTGTGAAAAGAAAGCAAATATATTTAATGATATGGAGAAAAAGAAGATAGACATTGAAAAAGAACAGTTTAAAATAATATGTAAAGAACCTGAAATAGATGAAGGGATGAGTTTTGAAGAAATGGTAGAAGCGGGAATTTTACTTCCAAATGGAGTAAGTTAAATCAATACTTCTTAATATTATTCATAAATATTAAGAATTATTTTATCCTTTATCAATAATGAGTAGATTATCAAAAGATGAGGTTTTACATAAGTTGTTCTATGATGTTGAAAAAGGCTTTGGCTCGGTTAATGAGTTATATAAACAAGCGAATAAAACAGAAGCATCATTTACTTTAAAGGAAGTGGGCGATTGGTTAAAAAAGCAACCTATCAAGCAGGAGAAAGGATATAGCAAATACAACAGTTTTTCAGCACCTTTCGCAAGATATGAATATCAGTTAGACATAATGGATATGATTTCACTGATGAAGGCAACGGGCACATCAGATTTAAGCAGTCCAAGATATGGATTAATATGTATAGATATATTCAGTAAGAAACTACACATTGAACCGATGAAGGTTAGAGACGGTGAGACTGTTTATAAAGCAATACTTCAATGCTTCAAAGTATTAGGTCATCCGATGAGTATTTATACAGATGATGACGGGGCATTCGCATATAAGAAATTGCAAGAGTATTTAAAAGGTGAAGCAATAAGAAGCATCATAACATTGACACACGCGTCAGTTGCAGAGAGAGTGATTCGCACCGTTAAAAAGATGTTAGGAGACAGAATAAAAGCAACTAATAGAACTTGGACGAGTCTATTATCAGCAGTTTTAACAAAATACAATCATCATATGGAACACGGGACTACAAAACTTACACCTGACGAAGCACACAAAGACGAAAATGAAGTAACAGCAAAGGCGAACTCGTTGATGAAGGAAAAGTATTTACGAAAGTATCCTAAATTAAATGTCGGTGATAAAGTCAAAATTTATAACAAAGGAAAAGGAAATTACACATCAAGAAAGGAAACCACTTCAAAATGGTACAATACTATATACACCATTTCAAATGTAGGTCGAGATATGACGCTTAATAAATATTATGAAATTGAAGGAAGACCTAAAAAATACAATAGGCACGAGTTATTATTGGTAAATTGACAATATTTTTATATAATATATTATCAATTTGTATTAGTTAAATATTTATAACATACTTTCTCAACAGCATTCTGATATGCTCTTTCTCTATGAATTCTTTTACATTTATCAGTCCTTAAATGCTTTGCCATATTAGACTTATTTTTAATCATACAACCGCATCTTTCACATTCTAATGACTTATCATTTTCTATAAAATACTCTTTAAAGTATCCTTCTTCTTTATATTTCTTGTTCAATACATCATTATATTTTTTCTTACTTTCCTTTTCCTTTGCCTTCTTAATTTCTTCCTCTGTATCCGTGCTGAAGTCTGAAACTTCACCCTCAATAGAATTCCACAACAAATCAAATTCATCATTTGTCATAGAAATTTTATTTTTATTGCCATCTACAATAAAGCAGGTCATTTTACTTAATATATAATATAATTATTTCTTTAAGTATATTTGTAAATTTACTCGCTACTTTTGTTAAGTTCCTGTAATAAGGTTTTGTGCTTGGTTGTGTTTAAATGTTTGTTTAAACAACCTCTGGTTATTGATGACCCACATTCACAAACAATTACCTTGGTTTGTCTTTCTATCCATTTGTTCTTGTTGTTCTCATAATATGCGTGTTTTTTATGTTTTAGTTCTTCTTTATGTTCTTCTCTATATAGTTTAGAAACTTCTTTATAATGTTCTTTGTTGTTTTCTCTGTATTCTTTTGACTTTGCTCTTTGATGCTCTTTGTTGTTCTCATACCATTCTCTAAGTCCTTCTTGTATCTTTTCCTTGTTTAATGGGTTATAGTATTCTTTGTATTCTTTTGCTGTCCTTCCTGCTACTAATCTATTTACACAGTTCATACTCTGAATATAATAACCCTCTCGTCTTCTCAATTCTTCTTTACTGTCACAAGGGTAATTTTCAATAAGTTCAATCTTACAATTCTCAAAACCAAACTCATCAAACAATAAAAAGGAGTTAATATTTTTCTTGTTGTTTTTACTTTTGTAATATTTGTATTGACTATGATGATGTGCCATTCTCTGACTTAGACTTTCACAAGTGCTTCCAACATAACAGTTGTTATAATCTATGTCTGTAATTTTATAGATTTTACCGTTTTCATATCTACTCATATCTCTATATAACTTATATTATCTTTTCTTTAAACCTTTATACTGTAATGTCCATACGGGACACTGTTATAATTGTCTATCCAATGTCTCTTATTATCAAAGTTGGATAGACTTTGTTTAGTTTGACTGACACTGTATATTTGATGTGCTTTACTTCTTATAGAATTGAATGTTACTGTATCACAGTTGTTATTTTCTAATGTGTCATTGTAATGATTGTAGCTTATTTCTTTCTTAACTTTTTGTTTGGGAATACCTTTACTCTTCTTTTCTTCTTTCAATTCATTATGTATTTTGAAACAATATGACTTTGGTTTCAATGCTATAAATTTAGTTATTATTTTACCGTTGCATTCGTCCTTATAGCAACCAAGTTTTTTCTTATTTGATTTATCATAACATTTATGTTCTGGGTGATAATCACTGAAATCCATAAATTCCTTTATGTCATTGAAATCATCATAAATGTCTTCGGTTTTAGTGTGAATTACGAAACTATCAGTATCTGTGTAAATTAACCTCACATTTTCATTATATTTCTTTTTCAATATGTCATAGTAAAAAGAATACATATGTTGTTTTGATAAATCCAATATACACATTCCAACATAAACAGGTTTATTCAGTTTTATAACGCTCTTAGCTTTTTCAACACCGATAAGGTTTTCATTAATGATATGCCTGTATTTGAAATTAGGATTATTAACGCATTTTTGGTAGCGTTCAGGAGTATCAACCAGTTCAAAGTCAATTTGGTTTCTTACATTTTGCATAGTCTTGCCATATACCGCGTTGTTCATTAATTTGTACATATCTTTCGTGAAATCACTTTTTGCTTCCTTTCTCTTCTCTGTATTAAAGTCAATCCACGGTTTCAACCATTGCTTATGTCTAAACTCTATAACTCTGTTTATTTTCTTGATTTTTATTCCTTGTTTAAGATAGAATTTTAATATATCAATATGTAAAACATAATTTTGTTTGTCCATAACATTTAATATTAATTTGTTTGTTTTCTCATCTTTCGGGTCATTACCATTATTGTATTCTTTATAGATTTGTTTTTGAACATCACTTAGCATATCTGCTGATACACTCATAATTTCTGGTGCTAATGGATAATCAGTATGTTTGTCGTGGCATTCTTTCGGATATTCTAAATCAACATCTAAAATATAACCTTTACTACTGTAATCACTATTGTAGTATTTAATGTCTTCTTCTGTAAAATTATCTTTCACAAATTTAATATTCTTATATGGTAGTTTTTTACACATTGCTAATCCATAAAGGTTATTAGCATCAAGGTATGAAATATATGAAGATGGTTTAGACTTATCATAATCTTCACCCATATATTTATTGTTAGCAATTGCTTTTTTGTAGGCACATTGACACATACCGCCTCTTAGTCCTTGCTCTATCATTTTATAAACTTCTTCATCATGTAGAAGTTCTAACTCAATTCCCGTTTTTAATAGCATCGCGTCCCAAGCAAAGTTAGGCAATGTGTAATAATGAGCTGGGTCTAATTCATAATCAGTTAAACATTGTTTTCTGAAATTCTCATATACATCTGTTAATAATAATACATCGGTTTCTAGATATAAATCATGATATTCACCAAGGTTTTTGATGTTAAAGTGCTTCCATATTAGTTTTGCTCTTTCATAGTCAGCATTGCTTATATCTTCTTCACTTAATCTACTATAAAAATGTTTCTTTTCTGGTAGTTCAGTGTCATTAAATTTATTGAAGTCATTACAATAATCATAAGGATAAACTCCCTTTTCTGTCAGTAAAAATAAATCTTTTTCGTTTTTAATGTATTTTCCTTTGAAACTGTATTTGAAATGATCCTGCCAGTTGTCCCTCAATTTATTCTCTTCATATTTTGTTAATTTAACAAGTTTATCTAATGATGATGACAAGAAACTGAAACTATCCTTAAATTCAAGTCTGTTTAATGAAAATGTAATAAACTTCTCACTGTTCTGTGCTATTACTGATATGCTTTCTTTCTTTGTATTTAACTTTTCAAGATTTGATATTATGAGATGAGCATCATAGTTTTTAAGATTCTGAAAGAATACTGGTATATGATACTTTTTAAAGCAATAGTCTATATTGCATTTCATATGTGCCGCTCCTCTGTATAATCCTGTGAAGTGGCAATGGTCAGCAACTTTCTTTTTCGCTTCTACTCTGTTGTCAAAAGTGCCATTGCATAAGAAACACTTTTTAGCTTCTAAATGTTTAATTTCATCTAAATCTGACATAATCATATCTTTTGGATTTTTCATTTGTTTCATTACATCGTCTCTAATATTGTTTAATGTATCACAAAATTTATCCATACAATCATCACCTCTATATAAAAAATGGTTTCATTTCTCCACTGTAAGCATTAACAAGGTTAAGCATATAACCGCTGGGTTTATGATTTTGGTATGCTCCCTTTGGTTGCATAGGGTATGTTCCCTTTATTCCATCTGATGTTTCTGTTGTTAAACATTCAAAATCACCGTAAATAACAAATGGTGCTTTCAGTTTCTTAAAATGCTTTTCAAACTTCATTGATGTTCCTTCTTCTGGCATTTTTGTTTGTTGAATGTCATTTGCCATACAACCTTTTATTAAGTGAGAATTTAAAAGTTTTTCTGATTGAAAACCGTGCTGACAGTAAATACAATGAAATATCTTTGTTTTGTGATTGTTGGTTTGACTACCCATTAATCTATTATAATCTTTTATTAAAACATAATGTTCGTTGTTGTTTTGTTCAATTCGTAACAAATTAATATGACAAGATGGTCTTTCAATTTTTGTTATTCTGTCTGCTCTGATGGTTTGGTTCTCATCTTCAACATAAACATTAACTGATATAGATTTGTTATTGATTTCTTCAAAATGGTCTATGTCATCATTGGATGCTGGAAAATTTACACCATCCCATTGAATTAGACTTTCAGTAGTTATTAATTTCTTGTAGTGTCTCATATGTTGTGGATGGTCTTTCTTGAAGACTTCATAAAATTTACATAAAACACAATATTTAAAACATAATTCATCATCATTTTGAATGTTGATACATGCTTTTTTCTTTGAAATCCATTCTGGTAGTTCCATATATCTTCCTGCTCTGTTCGGATTGTATTTGTCGTAGTGGATGGTGATTTTGTTAATCTTATTAATCTTCAATCCTGAATGTTTCAAAGGTGAGTTTTCAATTTGTAATTCAATATATTTAGGTATATTTTCCAATGCTTTTTTCAAGTCTCCTACATTCAAAATGTTATATCTCCTGCTTCTCATATTGTGTTTTATTTGTATATTTTCCTCAATTGGTTCATCTTCTCCATCATCATCTTGCTGTCTAAGTTTATCAAAAATAACCTCAACATCAATCAGTAGTTTTATTGATTTTGTTTGTTGTAAAAACTCTGTTAGTTTCTTTTCTTGCCATAAAAGATATGTTAATCCTTTGTATCCCTTGAATGGTATGTTGGATATTGAGTATGTGTTTGCATATCCTTTCAATGCCGAAAATGTCTCTGATGTTTTTGCTCCTATTTTTAATCTGTATTTCTGGATTGTTTTAATGCCTCTCATTGTGTTTGATGCTTTTTTTAGAAGATGAAATCGTTTGAAACCTTGTGTGTTGCTGACTTGATTGAGTTTGTTTTGAAGTGATGAGGATAATGGTTTGTCTTTGTTGTAATAGTATTCTTTGTTGTTGATGATTAGTTTTTTCAATGGTTTGTTATTCTTCCCTGTTTTTATTTGACCTTCATTATTGGATAACAAATATTCAATTACTGAACCCGTGCTGTATTCCCCTGCCATTTCTCTATACTATATATGGTATTTTCTCTTTAAGTATATTTGGGGGCGGGTTGCTGGTGGGTCTGGGATTGAGGTTATGGATGTTGTTGATGTGAGGGTTTAGGGAACAACCCGAAAAGAGTTTGGGAGGACACCCCAAAAACGAGTTTGGGTGAACACCTGAAAAATAAACACAAAAGCACGCTTTTTCATCCTCTTTGCCTGATGTCTGTCTTTCTGTGATTTAAGCAAATATGACAAGATTTACAGGCGACCTACCGAAGTCGGATGCAGATTTCCTACTTGGCATTTAATCGTTTTGATTAAATTGTGGATTTGGATGACCTGCTTGAAAGTATAATGTAGGTTTCCTACTTGTCCCAAAAAGTAGGATTTCAATTTCCTACTTGTCCCAAAAAGTAGGATTTCAATTTCCTACTTGTCCCAAAAAGTAGGAAGTGGGTTTTCAACTTCACTCACTGGGGTATTGAACCTTACAAGTCAGGGTCATCCTCCATGTCCACATCGCCATTAAATGAATTTTGAAGGTTTAAAAAAGCATAAGGTTTAAACTAATTGTTGATGAACCTGTGTAATTCAGTCAGTTTATTTATATTATTATCTTATAATACGATTAAATTCTTCAATCCCCCAGAAAGCTTAAAAATTGTCTGAAACCCGAACCTTGAAAATGATGAAATCTTAGACTGTTTCATAATGAAAAAATTGTAAAAACATGTTGAGAAAATTTACCCAAGAACATTTAAAGGGATAACGGGTATAATTAGTATGGAGGAACAAAATGAGCGAAAATGTAGTTGGTGTAAAAAGTCTAACCCAGATGTAGAATTTACTGATAATAGAAAACTCTGTAATGGGTGTGGCGAGAAAAGTAGAGAGAACCATAGACAGAACCGAGAAAAGGAAAGGCAACAGACAAAAGAATATTATGAACGAAATAAGGAATACAAAAAAGAATATAACAAAGAATATCGACAATGGCGATATGAATGTCCCTGCTGTAAAGTTATGGTGACTTTTCATAACAAAGCAAGACACGAGCGAACTAAAAAACATCTAAACAACATGAATATAGTAAATGAAACAGAACCATAATTATCTATCATATTGTTAATTTATAATATGATTGATAAATCCAGAATCCTAACCATGTAAATGACAATATCCTAACCTGTTTCATTATGAAAAAATTGTTTAAAAAATCTGAAAAAAATCCCTACAATCCCCCTTGGTGTTTTGGACAAAATGGTTTGCTTGTTGAAAATGAACCCTGCCCCTGAAACTGAAAACTGAAAATTCCCTGCCTTAGACGCCCCCTTATAACCATTTTTTGGGGGCACTCCGAATACCTGGTGTCTCTTCTCCAATTTTCCGCTGGTTTGGGGGGGTACTCCGAATACCCGTGTTTTTTTGCTTTAGGCCATTTTTTTGAGGGATTTGGGGTAGGAACAACCCATGCCCAAACCAAAACCCGAACTTCGCCCAGATCCCCCGAGCGACTGGCAAAAATCCCCACGGATTGGATCCAAGTTCTGCACTTCCAGTCCTGGACCCAGCGGCCCCATGCCCACCAAAGAGGGGCCGGCAAGTGAAGGCCTCCTCTTTCTATAGGTTCTTAGGGGAACGTGGGCTCGCAAAAGTCCCCACTGATTCGCAAACAAGACACTTTACTGTTGTGAAAATCCGAAAAAGTCGGGGAAGGGAAAAACAAGCTAAACAAAGACAAATACAACACATAGACAAACACAATGAATTGCTGCGTGATTTGATTGAGTTCATATACTTCTCACATTGCAACGTATATATATATATATGTATATATATATATATATGTGTTTTCTATTTCAATTTTAACTACCTATTTTAGCGAAAGCATGTAAGAAGAACTTGATAGATGCTTGATAGAGAATACAACAATACATACAATTCAATTGAAACAAATAAGAAGAGCAAAACACATTTTTTGGATTATAGCACCATATTTACAATGTTGCTCAATATCAAAAATGCAAAATCAATATCTTCCCATAATTAAGCTAAATGTGTACCTATATGTTCAGCTATTTATTCCTGCTATTTCGTGGTCAGCTTTCAAAAAACTGCTCGTGTTTCACATGGCGGATCTGCTGTTTGGTTTGCGGATCTGTCAAAGTGTTCCCACCTCTCAGGCGAACTGTTCATCTTGGCTCTATGAATTTCAACAGATCCCTCGAACAAGGCTCCCTAGATTTCCCCCAAAACATCACCCCGACCAAGGGACACTCACCTTTCATGCGCGGAAAAAGTGATGTTTAAACTGGGCTGCCCTCAGATCCCCCGCGAAAAATTTAACTTTTGGCGGGTGAAATGGAAACTACCACTAAACACTAAAAGTTCAAAAAGCCAAGGAACCGGATGGCTGGGAGACCCAGTAAAATCACCAGGGGAAAGTCTAGGGACCCCTGTCGAAGGCAGCGCCTGGGGGGTCACGTGGTCCTGGCCGGACATGAGCTTCTTGATGGTCTCATCCAGCACCTGGACTTCCGGACTTCCGGACTTCCGGGCAGGTTCAAACGCAACAGGAGACAGTTGGGGACAAATTGGGCAGCCCCCAACCCCAAAATGGGAAAAAAGGAGACATGCATGGGTCCCGCCGAACACAGAAAGGGGGACTACCGAAACGTCTCACCGACCGAAAATGAAAAGGGGCAAAGTGTGAACGTGCCTTCTTGCGGGTCGCAAAGCCCGGGGTGATGTTATTTTGTGTGGCCCATAGTTGTCCAGTGTTACAAAGAGCAAGACACGCTGCCAGAAATGAAATGATCCGGTGGAAAAAAACCGGGCCTTTTAAGTTCGGATCTTTGAGCAGTTCGATGGCCTTCCTGGGACTTTTGTCTCACCCGTGCCAACTCTGAAACGACCCACGGGAACAAAATCCGGCTAGGAATATGGAGTGTGCCGTCCGGGCGCCCGTGAAGTTTAATTTGAACCATTGGTGCTGAACCATGTTTAAACAGCGTTGGCCTAACCCCATACTAAAAACAATAAAACGCCAACCCTCCAAAACCCTCCAAAACCCTCCAAAACCCTCCAAAACCCTCCAAAACCCTCCAAAACCCTCCAAAACCCTCCAAGATCCCAACATCCCAAAATCCCCCCCACGGCACCGGCCCCAAAGATCCCTTGAACCACCTCGAACCACCTTTGCTCCGCATCGCTCGGCTCGCGCCTCCCGCGCCGCCTCCGCCGTGGAGTCCAGGTCTGCACCCTCGCAGAGCCCCCGCTGCTGCGCCAACAGCGGGCGCAGCCTTCGCCCGGGGGTCATTCGGCTGCGTCTGGTGGCGCTGCCGCTTTTTTTCGCGCGCGTTTTGTGGGTGTTTTTGTGCGTTCTGCTTGCTTCAACTTGCTCTGGCGACGCAGGAGATTCCTTGTGCCGGGTCCGTGGCGCAATGGCAGCGCGCCCTCGGCCCCTGGCTAAGGGAGGTCATGGGTTCAAATCCCATCGGCATCCGGTGGCAGCTTGTGGTCAACCGGGCTGCTCTTTAAACGGGGGAAAAAAACAAAAAACAAAACGGGAGCTGCCCTTGGGCTCCCGAGCTCTACCGCGCTGCGTTGCCCGTCCAGTGCCAGCAGCCCTGGCTCGATGGAGGTGGAGGTCCCATGAGGTTCTCTCAAAACCCAGGCTTCCACGAATTCCCTTGGATTTAAAACAAAGGGAAGTTGGTTGAAAGGAGAAAAAAAGAGGGTAGTTTGCAGGTGAGGTTGTTGCTGTCGGTTGTTTTTTCTAAGGGTATTTATTTGGGGGGATGGGGAGGGGGTAAGCAAAGCAAAATACAAAACTTGACAAGTCACCCGTGATTTGAGCCCATCGGGTGATTTCCGCCTGACGGGTTCTTTTTTGGAAGCGGAAAGAAAAACGACCATCGCGGCCCTGCGCTTGGTTTTTCTGAGGTCGAGGCTCCAGTGAAGAGTTCAACTGGTTCCATGGATTTCCATTCATCTCACCTGTAGATTGGCAACCAACAAGTGACGATGCTTAAAGCAACCAGTTTATAGCTGGAACCGCGTCCGAAGGAGCCTTGAAAGTGCTACACAAATCATCTACACCTCCCATTTCGGGGCAGCAATCCCAGGAGCCAGGAGGAGTTCTCGTGCCACCTTAAGAAAAAGTTTGAAACTACCTTTCCAATGCAGGCCGGAGCCACCACGCACCACGCCAACACTGAGCAACAACCACCACCGGTCTGTGTATGTGTGTGTGTGTTGCGTGTTCCGGGTTGGGTGTTGCGTATTGGTGTTGCGTGTGTCTGTGTCTGTGTGGGCGTGTTCTGTGTATGTGTGTGTGTTTCTCTGTCTGTGTGTGTGTTGTGTGTTGTGTGTGTGTGTGTCCTCGTGTCTGCTTGTGTGTGTGAGGGTGGTGCGCCAAGGGTTCTTGTGTGCAGGAGGAATGCGCGTTTTCGGGATGTGCAAAGTGTGTGCGAGGGGGTGCGACTCTTGGTGAATTTTCCTAGCTGGCATTAGTGGCACCGGACAGGGGCAGCATTTTCACAAGCCTAGTCCACAGGCAAGACCTCCCAAACCACCTTTCTGACCTACAGGGCTGCACCGAGTGCTTGCACACATGCAAAAGCCTTAGCGACATGAGAAATCTGTGCGACAGGAAGCCGCGAAATGAAACAGGTGCCATCCATCCAGTTTCAGCCAAACCTAGAAAAGGAGGCCTGAAAGTCTCCCTTGCTCAAAGACATGCAGCTCAAAAGCCCACTTCACAAGGTGGGGCTCTCCCTTACACCAAAAAACCAACCCGGAACAAAAACCCCAGAGGGGACCACTGGACTTGGACCTCCCACAGGTTACCTGTCGAGACCTAAGAGCCTTAGAAGCAGCATGTAGAAAAAGTAAAACCCTGCAACCCTTGGCTTGGAGGGCTCTACTTTTTCTACATTTTGCTAAGGAGCCTTGTAAGGGGCTTTATGGGTTTCTCCGTCCCTCAGTCCCGGGCCCGCAAAGCTGAGGTTGCGGAGGATGCCGTGCATCTTCACCTTGGCCTCCACGAAGATGGGCCTCGATTCGCTTTTGACCTCCCGCCTGCCTCCCTTCGGCGGATTTCAGTTCCATGGGGTACGGAACGAAGGTCGAAACGGCCGGCGAAAAAAGGCCCGGCGAAACCGCCATGAAAAAAAACGATTCGGCGAAAAGGCGCGGGGGCGTACAAAACGAGTCTGCCATGCGAAAACGTTTAGCGGTTGGATCCCATCTTCAGATTCACACGCGCCTCCCCAAACAAAACACCGAGTTCTTGGGGGGACTTCGGTCTCCAAGCTGCGGAGCCATCGAACCCAAAGAATGACCCCTTTGGTCTAGAAAAGCCATGCCTGAGCCATGTCCCCTCATGGGAGTAGTTGCCCCGTCACATGATCCGGTCGGACCAGTTCCCCAGGGAAACCTGCGAGCTGCTCTGGCTTCAAGCGGCAATCCCCGGACGCTGACTTTTTGTTCTTCGCAAAAAGCGGGAGGGACACCTGAGTTTGTTGTCACCCAACAGCTGGAAGCGCTGGGGTCTGTGCCCGAATAGGCTCTGGGTGTTGGCCGGGCTGTTGGGGATACCAACTGTTTCACAGGCCGGGCCGCATCTTCCAATCGTTCTCAGACGTGGATATCTCTCCCTTCAAAACACCGCCAAGATACAGTACGTACCTTCAAAAAGAACCCCCAGATGGGCGTGTCCTTTGAGTGGTGCCTACCTTTTTGCAACTTTTAGGGGAACCGAACGCCTCCAAAGCCGGGAAACCGGATCGATCGCTTTCCGGGAACTCCGAATCCGATGCTGACTTTCTCATGTTGCGAAGCGCCTCGAGTTATGAGGTCCATGTCCTTTCAGCTTCTCAACTTCACTTGCAAACCCAGGGTCCCTTGTGATGTGCTCACTTTCACCTCCTTGGGCCCGCACCGCCCCCATTTTCAACCCCCCCCCAAACCTCGGACACCGCGCCCTCCCCCAAACCCGCGAAAACCGCCCCAGGCGCTTCGCGAGGAACAAGCGCTGGCTCAGCGTCCGCCGGTGCTTCGCGAAGACCTGCGGAGCGATTTCTTGGAGATTCGGGAAACCCCAAAGGTCCTCTTCAAAAAGAAAACGCCTACCTGGATCGCCAGTTGCGATCGCTCTTTTTTCCATGAACTTTACCCCAAACACCAGCAACAGTGGCTGAAAAAAACGATCGCAACTTGGCGATCTAAACAAAAATACGCGCATGTCCCTCCCTGCCCCCACCCACTAACAGTGGATGAATCGTCGAAATTGTGGTGACTGCTAGGTTTTTTTGGGGCAGCACCTGGCAGGGCTTGGAGGATGCCGGTGATGCAGCAACATCATTCTGCAGGTTGCCAGCCTGCAGAGGTGATGCAGAAGCATCATTCTCCAGGTTGACAGCTGCAGATGGAAGGGCTTGGAGGATGCCGGTGATTCAGAACATCATGCTGGTCATTCTGTGGGTTGCCAGCCTGCAGATTGAAGGGCTTAGTCATTTATGCAAGCTGGCAACCTGCAGCATGACCAAGCCCTTCAAGGCTGGCAACAATTTGCAGGCTGGCAACCTGCACTGCAGAATGATGTTGCTGCATCACCAGCATCACGAAAATGTATGGCATCATGATCTCGAAGGCTCCTAGACTCATGTGCGCTGGTACTGATTGAAGCCACATGTAATCGTGGCTCCTCTCATTTGTTGGCCATCCTCAAAGCCGACAAGGCCAGCTGGCAACACAAGTAGTGAACCCAGGATGTAGTGAACTCCTGGTAGACTTTTGGGGGGCGCCTAAACTCTTTTGGGGAAACACCTCCCAAAGTCCTGCGGGCTCTTCCCAAATCCGGGGTCCACATTTGGGGTTCGAACAACAAGCTCTGATCCCAAGTTCCTTGCTCGTGTTTCGCAGGGATTCATTGGTTGTTCTCACGTGATGGGTTTTGCAGGGATCCGGATTTGCCCAAGGCGAGTTTAAAGGGAAACCAAAAAAGAAACCCTTGCCATGTTTGGGCTAGCTTGGCCACTAACTAAGTGGTCACTTGTCCAATTACCAATCAACTGCCATTTGCTTAAGCCCCATTGAAATGCACAAAAACACATCAAACACGGTATGTCATAGATTCCCTTTAACGCCAACAAGGGAAAATCAATCAACATATTCGCTTGGGCGTGGTTTTCCTCATAGTTTCCCGTTGAACCAACCCCAAGAAGGAGATCCTTCGCCTTCGCCTCAGAAGAATGGAACCCTCCGCCCATGTGTTTCTCCAAGGTAGGGGCCCCCTGAAATGTGGTGTTCTTCTGGTTTCATCTAAAACCCATCCAAACATAGGTGTCCTTTTAGGGCAAATGGATGGCCCTGGTACCAGGTACACCAGGGCCATCTATTTTTCTACCAAAACAACCAAAAAGGAACCTATGCATCCAAAAAAGGGGGACCCCATTTTGAGGAAACAGAAGGGACGCCATGGGAGCCGCGGTTTGGCGGATTTTCCTGACAGCTGCCTCGTTTTCCTTCTTCTTCTCATCCAAAACCTCTGCGAAAAACGCCCAAACATCTGTTTCCCTCCGAGGGACCGAGCGGCGCGCGTGTTTTTTCCGCCCCACCCCCCCCACGTTTTTTCGCCTGGTTGGAGGCTCCGCTGCTCCAGCGCCGAAAGGCCCGGCCTGGCGCCGCTTTTTCGGTTTTCGACGCGGGCGGCGTGGGGTTCCACGCGAAGAAACGCGGGGAAGACATGGCCATGGGCCAAAATCCAAAGCCCGTAGCCAGTGAACATCCGATTCAATCCAACCACGAAAGTAGGCTCTATCATGGGTGGTGAATTCACCTACCCCAAAATGGGATCCCATTGGTTTTGACCCACAGAAAGCACATGGGTTGGGGAAAATCGGCCCATTCAGTTGGGTTGCTGCAAACGAACATGGAAAAAGGCGAAAATGGGAAAGGAGAATGATGTGTCCCAAAGAGGCGTCAAAGGAAATCGATCTGTTGGTCCAGGTGCTGAAAAGAACCATGGCTCACTCCAAGCCCAGTGGATTTCAAGGATCATCCGTTTGACTGGGGAAACCTGGCCAAGGAAGTGGAAAAGAGGATGTCAGTTGCCCGGTGACCTAACCAAGGGGAACGAGGTGGACCATCCTTCATCCGCGAACCCACCAAACAAAAAAAGAAAAAGGGGCCCCCTCTCAAAACTGGGACCTACCAAGAAACCTGGCTTGCCCAAAAGCAAGGCTTGGGCGTCCAAAACGGGTCTCACCACGCCAGGTAGGTGCTTCTTTTTGATAGTACCCTTACTTGGTGTGTTCAAGGACTACCAAAAGGAAAACCGAAGCCATTTGGGGGGGGTCCCTTAAAAAAAGACACACCCGTGTCTGTTGGGAGGGATGTATGACTCGTTTGACCTCGCGGTTTCTCATGAGACCTTCAGAACCCATTCGAATGCACAAGCGTGCGCGCTGGGGATGGCCAGCAACACACGCCAAACAAACCCCCGGCAAGACCTTTGCGGTGTGTTGCCAATTTCCTTTGGACATGTCTGGCATATCATATGACCAGTTACTGACAAAAGACACCCTCCTCCCTTCCAATCCGCCGACCTGATCAGCACGAGCTGAGTCGCATGAAACCCACCGGGGTATGGTTGAAGTTGGCAGGGGAGCAAAAATTCTCGATTTTCAGCAGTTCAGTGGATTTGAATTTCCACCACACCACAATTTGCGCAAAAATTGGAAAAATGTTTGGTTAGATTTCCACCACTAAACCACAACTTGCGCAAAAATGGTGGAAAAATGTGTCCCGTTGCAACAACCATGGTACCGGGGGGTTTCGGAGGTTTCAAATCCCAAGGCGACTCACCCCGCACCAGCGAACCGGTTTCTCTCCTCGCGCGGAAAACTCTCCCGGCAAGCAAGGGCTTGCCGGGTGTGTCGGCTCTGCAGGCTCGGGCTGGAATTTTCAGGTAGCCCCCCAGGGATCAGGTGTCTGCACCCCAAAGCAAATGGCTTTGGGTCAAAACCAATGGGATCCCATTTTGGGGTAGCTGAATTCACCACCCAGCTTAGAACCTATTTTAGTTGGGATTGGGATGTTCACTGGGGGTACGGGCTTTTGACCCATGGCCAAATGATTTTGCCTCTGAGGTATGTCACACTACTTCTCTTCCTATATGTGTTTCCGCTAAGAAACATTGCCCAGCCAGCTTTGCCACCCTCCTTGGCTTTGCTTTCTCGGATACGAGGGCTGATGCTACCTGAAACTTCCAACCGAGGCCATGCTCACAAGAGGATAGGGCTCGGACCTTCCTTCCAAATCGCAAACTTCTGGAAATTGTGGTGTCGCTTAATCTTCAATCACCAAAAGGGTACCTCAAAAAGACTGCTGCTGTCTTTTTGAAACGAACGGATGGCTGAACCGAAGATTGCAATGAAACAACCCCTAGGAACACCTGTATTTTGTCAGGCTCTGTTTTGGCCACGAACGACCGGGGGTCAAATCCCGCAAATCAACTCCTCTGTTCCAGTCGCCCAACCAAACGGTACACGGCTTGCTAGAAATGGCCAGGATAGTCTTGACGAAATCACGAAAAGATATGGCTTGTTGAAACAATCGCTGACTGAAAATAGGCTTGCAAGGCATCAAGCCCCGAAACAAAAAGAACGATGGTGGAGAAGCAACACCTAGAAGGAACTTGCGTTGCCTTTTTTTCCTCTCGAAGGGATTAAAAGCCCAAGGCAACTGGCTTGTGCCATCTACTTCTATCCAAAACTTCTTCGATCAAAACGCCCCCTGATCAGATCGGGGGATCCCGATCGCGCCATTTTCGGATGGCGCTTGGGAAGGGCCGAGTTTCGCGCCGTCCAAACAACCAGCGCCTCCGGCTTCCCGGTCACTCGCAGGCGCCCGCGAGCTCGGGGCGCTCGATCTTTTTTGGCACTGCAAACCCCAGGTCTACGAAGGCGCTATATATCTACAAGAATTTGTACACATACGTATATTCATGTATACATGCATATCTATATGCATGTATGTTGCGTGTTTGCTGGATTCCTTGAGTATATATGTATGTACGTAGATATGGTATCAGGTCCTTGCTCTGTCTCAAAACGGAAATGGAACCCACTTTGGGCATGTTCTCGGAGGGAAATCAAGAAGGAACCGAAAAGGAATCAAAAGCAAACCGCGTTCGGTTTGGAACACTGGGCTCGAGAGCAGAATACACTTGAGCAACCAGTGAAGTGAGAAAAGGTTTTTATTTGTTTGCTGCGGGGACTATAACTCAGCAAGCCTTCAGCTCAAAAAAAGTCCTTCAGCGAACAAAAACATATACAAAAAAGGAAGGAAACAAAAACACCAAAAGCCGAAACATGCGCGAAAAAACGCCAACCGAACGAGAAATCAGGGGGAAACCACTGCAAAGTGGTAGAAACAAAGTGAGATCCTTGCGAGCGCGTTCTTCCAAACAAAAAAAAACCATGTGTTTGACCCACTGGCAACCTTGCACCCCTTCAGCTGAAAATCTCGAGCCCCTCGGGCTAGTCCTGGGGCTTGCCCCAGGCGGGGCCCAGGATACGGTGGCCCTTCTCCGGGCACTTCACCCCAGGCAGCTCCACGCCCCGCGCCAGGCGGTCCCGCATGATCAGCGTGCCTCGAAAAGAATTGTCCGGAAAAGCGAAACGAAATCCTCGTTTTGGACCAGGGGACACCAGCTTGAGCCAATTTTTGGTTGGACCAAGGGTCGACAGAAAAGCAAAAACGAAATCCGTTTTGGAGGTCGTCCCTATTTTCAGACGAGCCCTGCGGTTCCATTTCCCTCTAGAGGCGACCAAGGGCTTGCCACCATTTACAAACTAAAAGGACAATAGCTGGCTACCCGTTACAGTAGTAACTGGGATGCACTGGGCTAGGGTAAGAATTGTGGAATCCCCAGGAGGGGGCAGGTATTGAGATCCCCTTTCGGGTTCCTTAGGGTTCCTTAGCGAACCCCCTTTTTTGGACCACCCCACCTTAAAAAAAAAAAAAACTCAACAAGGACACACCCCGACTGAGCAGTCCGGTGGGGTTGGTTGAGGAAGTTGCTTGAGGAAGCACGCCCGTCGCACAAACCACCGCCTTGTCCACTGAAAACCCCGACGCCAAGGCGCCGTAGCAAGCGGAGATGGTGGGAACCGGGACCTTTTGCTCCTGAGATGCTGGCGAACACGACCCGCCCATTGGCTGGAAGCCCCCTTATGTTGGATGGAAGCCGATTTGCTAAGTTCCAATTTGGATCTCTCTGGAAAAAGGACAGCAAGTCAGGTTGCTTGCTTCCGATGAAAACCTATCCAGAACCAAGGCAGGAGCCTCAGTTCAACCTCCTGGTGTCCTTTGGTGACCACAACTCACCGCATTGGTCCAGTCTGGTTTTCGAAAGGCCCCGAAAGGCCCAATGGGACGAACATTCCCTATGCGTCTCATACGCAGTCAAGCCCCAAATCCAGAATCATGTTGGCTTGGGCGTGCCATTGCGGCTCCAGCCGTTCAATCCAAGGCCACTCCAGTTTGGGGAACTAGAAAAGACTTGAGCCACCTCTTGGCGAATTCTCCGTCGGAAAGTGCACCGAGGGGACTCCAGAGCCACGGTTTCGGACGAGTCCTTGCCCATACGCACCACCGAGCCCAGCAAGTCGTCCACCTCGGGTTTCATGGGGTCGCGATGGCTCAGTGGCGAGCCATGGGGTCATGGTTGACGTTGGGTTTGGGGAGCACACATTTAATTTTTAGCGATTTCAACCACTAAACCACAATAAGCAAAAATGTAAAATATGTCCCAACAACAACCATGTCATGCTTTGAATTACGACTAGGGACTAAAACATGTGGGCGATTTGCCTAGTTGGTTTAGGTCCTCCAGTAGAGAGGTTAAAATAAGGGTATCAACCTTCTTCTGTAGTCTATTTTAGTAGGCGAACCCTCCCCAAAAAGGGGTGAGAAAGGGCACTACTGGGGGACCTAGTGGTATATAAGGGGGCAAAGTAAATACTAGTCGTCCCCTATCATGACTAAGTACGTTTTTTGAGTGCCCCGGAGCCCCGCTCCAATTATGTAGACCTTTATAACAAAAGGCTCAAAACAATTAGAGCGGGGCTCTGCGGTACTTCACCACATTTCGCGATGACAGCAACTGTGTGATTGCCACTTAGATGAAGGCTATGGTCATGGTTCTCTAGAAACATGAAACATGTACAACGACGTTTTAACTTGTTCAAAGCGTTGACCATCCCTATCCGCATTGGACTTTCCAGTCGAGACAAAAAAAAGCAACCGCACTGAAACCATCACAATCCTGTGAAACAAGTTAACATCGATTCCACTGGCAAATGACACATGGCCGTGGGTTCGAAAATGGTGAACTGGTCAATGGAACCAAGGACTAAACTCTGCGGTCTGTTTGCATTTTGACCCATATCCCACATGAAGCTCGGTTGCTGTTGACCCCCTCTGCCAAAGTCAACCTTTTTGTGGGTTCAGCGGAAAACCCTTGAAGTCGAAAGATCCAACCCGATAGCAATCAAGGGACCAAACTGAAACCACTTTGACTTTCCATTCAACCCCTGGGCCGGGTCAACTTGGAATGCCTGCTACAAAGAGGGACTCCCAGACCAGTTGCCTCACGGAACCAGGGAAAATCGCGAGGTCAAAACCTCGCATGTAGAAACCTAGAGGTAAATGTCCTGCTGGCCCAAAATATTGTAGGAACTTCTCAGAATAGAGGCCCCCCCACTTCTCATTACATCGAAGGGAAACCACGAAGCCACCAGGCATCGTTCGGGTTGCGTGGCAAGACTGGGTCTCCACTTGTGTGAAATATTATAGGGACAAGCTTTATTTGTGCAGAGCCAGATTTGCCCCGATGAGGGTTGCATGACATTCAAACCTCGCCGCGTCACGGCGCTACCAACTGAAACCTGCCCCAAAAAGAATCGGAAAAAGGACCCCCCTTTCAAAAAAATAAGAAAAATGAGCGCAGTCCCCCTCAAAAGAAATCGGGGGGGAAGGAACCACACTCGACACTTTTCCTCCCAACGCGCGCCACCCGATCTCCGGATGTAACGCGCGCCTCCGAGGGCTTGCCGTTCCACAGGTCCCGGCTGCAGCTGGTAGTGGCGCCCACCGCAGCCGTCAGCGCCTCGCCGATCGCCCCAAAACGCTGGAGTCCAGCTACACCGAAGCTTTTGAGAGGCTGAACTCCCCAAAGAAAGGTTCAAGAAGGGGAGTTGGAACCCCCAAAACAAATGGAAGAAGTGGATGCTTTTTGGTGCTCCATGGCCCCTGATCGAAGGGTTCTGAGAACCGTTCTGGTGGCTAGGGGCCTGATGACTCGCGCTTGGTTACTCCCCGTTAAAACGGAAGGCAAATCCTGCGTTTAAAGCTGCCCCGGGGCAATCCAGGAATGGAACAACGAGACAAGCCCTACGGTCGATGGACGAAATCTTGCACCACTTTGAAACCATGGAGAATACTGTTTGTTGGTATTTAATTACAGGGAAATCATCACTCTAGTGCAGGGGAATCATCATTCGAGGGTTTCTTACATCCACAGCAGGAACTACTTGTCCTGCCAAAAACTAGTGGTTCGTTGACCAATCCGCTGGGGGCATCATGCCAGCTCATGGATTTATTCCTCGAGGAAATCCTTGATCCAATTCATCCACCAAATCTCCCGCAATTGTTCCGCTCATTTTTTGTTGGAAGCCATAAGTTGTCAACTTCGGAGAATTAGAGCCCCCGGACACATCTGAAGTTCACTTTGCTTGGTCCAAGTGCCAACCGGCCGGTTGGCACTTCGCAAAGTGCCAAAAAAGGCTCTTGGTGCAAAAACCGGAGAACCGCGTCGTCTTCTTTCCGGGTGGACTCTTGTTTGAGTGGTTCCGGAACCCCACCTACACCCAAAAAGGGTTTTGAACATAGGTGTCCTTTTGGGGGGGGGGGGGGAAAACTAAAAAAAAAAAAGATAGCCCTGGCAAATGGAATGCCAAACTAAACCAGCGGACGCCATCAATCCTTATCAAATGAACCTAGAATGCCCATGGCTTTGAAAGGCCGGAACCGGCCAGGACATAGCGCTCTTGGCCGAAAAATACTTGGAATCATCTGGCCATGGGTCAAAAGCCAAATCGTACCCCCAGTGAACATCCCAATCCAACCACTAAAATAGACTAACATGGGTGGTGCACCTACCCCAAAGTGGGATCCTATTGGTTTTGACAACCACAGCCATCTCGTGTCATATCACCCCATCTTTGGCGCAAGCCCCCTGAAACCCCGCCGTTTGCTGATCGAAAAAGGGGCGAAGAAAAGAAAAAAAAAAAGGAAAAAAACGGCCAGGCAAAGCATGTGAGTCACTTGCTCACAGCCCGGCATTAAAATGGTCGGAATCCAGAACCATGCTAAAAAAGAATTAAGAAGGCGGATTCCCGCAGCTATTTCTAGCTGGGACTGCCCCTTTCTAACCGGATCATCTACCCGAATCGGTTTTGAGCACGTGGCTCATGTCACCCTCGGGTCGCCCCTTGAACACCTCCAAGAGAGGTCCAAGAGAGGTGCTCTCCGCACGGGAATCTCTCGCCTCTGGTTGCAAAGACACTTTTCCTCGCCCTCTCGCTCCTTTTCGCATTTCCCCTCCAAGCTCCTCTTTTACCATCTCAAACCTTGACTTCCCCACCCCCCCAAAAAATGATCTCCGGAGAATCAAACTGAAAAAACCGGCACTCCCAACCCCCCTGAAGGGGATCCTCCCAAACACTCCCCGCTCTCCCCCCCCCAAAAAAAAACGTCAAACAGAGCCAAAGAGACCATTGGTTTGGTGGGTCCCTGAAAAAGACTCAAGACCGCATATTTTGCAGTGGAAAGGGGGGTCCAAACAAATAAAGAACCCAAACTAGAGCTTTTCCTATAAGAGTGAACCAAGTTTGGTTCTCAAGCTTTCAAGAAAGCTCTTCGGACAGTTTTTCAGTTTTTGCCCATGCGACCCACAACTCGTGTCTTAACCAAACCAACTCCAACTCCGCTCGGAACTCGGTTGCCAAGCCCAGCCAAGCCAAAGGGCCTCGCCTCCACGCGCTTCTCTAGCTGCTCCATCTCGTAGGCGATGCCTCGAGTTTTTACTCTCGACCGCTCAGTTTGGCCGAAAAACTCCAAAAAGCCAACGACGCTTGGACCAACTTTGGTGGGGAAAAAAGCGTTGGCAAGAAGCGAAACGCGTTTTTTGGAAGGAAAAGCCAGGAAAAAGCTTGTTGGCTCCAACCCTTTGTTGCTCCAAAAAAGCAAAGTGTTTGGTCTGGGACAAAATGCACGACCCCCACCCCCCCCCGTGTTTTCCGGCGTGATCTCTGAGTGCCCTTGAACCCAAGGATTGCAGGGCCGACCCCAAAGCAACATGATCGAATTTCTGGGTGCGAAAGCCATAGCTCCGGAAAAAGTTGCCAACTACTCAGCCGCTTTCTCTTTGCCTCTCGGCAAACTTAGAAATAGCTGCAGTTTGGCACCCGGTTATGCCACAGATTCCCCGTTGCGATGTTTAGCACGTACATGGGCATGTGCTAAAATAGGGGGACCCCCCCAAAACAAAAATATAAATAGATGTAGGTGTTGTTCATTTCCGTTTGGCACCACCCCAACAAGGTATCCCACACAAAAAGCGAGCAAGCCACGCCAAAAAATACACCTAGCACCAACCACTATTTAGCACAGAGAAATTCTAAGCTTACCTCCTCCAAACCATTCCCAACAAAAGGCCTCTGGCAGTCAGAACTTGGCACGCTTCACACGTCCAGTGATTTAGGTCCGTGCTTTTTGGAAGCTTGGTACCCTTCTCAAGGTTCTTAGCAGGGAAAGCACAGAGCTATGGGCTGCGAGCCGCGGGAGCGAATGGCTGGTGTGGAGCACCTTGGCCCTTCCTTCGAAGGAGCTGGAGTTCAAAGCCCCAAGCCGATCCAATCCAAACCAGTTGAGGATGACCTGAGTCACTATGAATTGCCCATTATTCCTGGTAGCTCTGAGGGATCCACTTGCTCTAATACTACTGGCTGTGATGGTTCCACTTGCCATGGCTCTGAATCAGTTTTGGACATAGATGCTTTCCCGTGTGAAAGCATGACATCGGGACAGAGAACGCTGAAACCGCGGCAAGAAACAACATTCCAGCCCGCAACCAAAGAAATGAAAATTCCCACAACGAAAAAACAACTAGGGAACGGAAACGGAAAGCATGTAGAAAGGAGATGGAAAAGACATGGAAAGGAAATGGAAAGGAGATGGGGAAAGGAAAATAGAAAGGAGATGGAGCACCCTCTTTGACATCGGGCACTTGGGAAAACAAGGTATGGATCCGTGGAGAAGACAAGGCTTTGCCAAGATGGATCCAGGTTCAAAACCATCCAACAAGGGGATCTCCTATTTTGGGGAACACCCATTGTTCGCGCCCTGGCGGGAACCTGTTTCAACTCAAACAGGCTTCTCAAAACTTAAAAGGAACATTTGGATCTCGTTTGATTGGGGGGGACCCCAATCAATGGTTTTGCAGGGGAACCAAAATCGAGCCATCTCCTTGGCCAGAAATGGGCAAGCGCGCCTCCGACGAGAAATGGGCCTTGTCGCTTGGTCGCTGGACGAGTCCGCCGGATTTTCGGACCTCCTGCACTTGAGGAATGGGAAGCCAACGAACCCAGAACACGATGAAGAAACCGGAAGACGCACTGACGACACCCTGAGAACCTCCAAGAAACTCCACCAACTCCCAAATTAAACCCCAAAAAACAACCCTACAAACCCCTAACAAGCCCTAACCCTCCACCCTCCCTGGAAATTCCCAGGCAACCCCAGAAGAACCCCGAACCCCCCTCCCCCCCAGCACCAAAAAGTCCAGGGCGCCGTAGCTGTGGCACAGGGCGATGATCTCGCACATGGCGGCCCGCCAGGTGGTGCAGAGCTCCGGGATCTGGGGGATCACGTCCTCGTTTTCGGGCTCAGGTCAGGTGGCGGTGGTCAAAACGGTTTTGGGATCCCATTTTGGTGGGGATGGGTGAATGCACCATCCATTTTGGTCTATGTCAGTGGGGGTTGGGATGTTCACCGGGGGATAACCGGGATTTTGACCCATGGCCGGGTGGCAAACAGGGTGGGGCGAAAAATAGGTTTCCAAGAAATCAGCTTTCCAAGAAATCAGCTTTCTAAAGTTTAAACACCAGCTTTCCAAGAAATCGTCATCACCAATGGTTGAAGCATGCTCAAACCAATAGCCCCACCCTAGCAACCAGTCCCCGAGGGGACGGTCTGATGGTTTGGAGCCGAATCGGTTTGGAAGTTTTTGGCGTGGGGGTTGGCTGGTTTTCCGTTTCAAGAACCAAAATTCAAATGCCAATCCAAACCTGAAAAAGCGGGCACGATTCCTGAACCACCAAATCAGCGAAATCTCGCCCCCCACAAACCGTAAAGGGCATCTCAATTCTTGGAGGATTCCTGTCCAGAAAGACCTCAAAGAAACGATCCCTTTGCTGTTGGCCGTGGTTTTTGGATTTGTGCTTTACTGGAAAGACTTTCTGTGGCTGCCCGAAACTATACAATTGTTGGTCCCCGGAAACGTGCTCTCGTTCAAAATTCTGGTTTGGTAAACCTCTGCTTTGGCAAACCTTATGTTTGGCCCTCGCGTGACCTTCTCATATTTGTGTATGACCCCTGCAAAAATGAGAAGTCCTTCTTCCCACCTTGGAATTGCACTAGAAGAGAGAGTGCAAATTTAAATGCGACCGGACCCCTCTGGCCTTCGCGGGTCGAATTGGCTGTTGGCTGTTGGCTGTTGGCTGTCGGTTCCCTTCTTTAAATTTGGGGTATATAGTCTCCTTTGAAATTATGGTGTATTGCTAGGTTCGCTAAATGTGGTTGTCAGAATCCAAAGAGATTTTGCAACGTGTACCCAAGCCCAAGCAGAATTTGTTGCAGACATATTTTGGAATTGATTTTGAACACATGATATGGTGTCGAGATTATATACGTTAATTTTGTTGAGAAATTATGCGAAGCACAAAATACATTTCCGTAGTGGGTTATTATTCTTAAAACAATTTATCATGCCAAAAAGCGGCCAAGGAGCATCCTCAAGAAACACCGAGCTTGGGCTCTTGACGATCAAACCCAGGCACACACCTAGTCGTTCCCCTGCCCAAACATGGAGGGGCAACAAGGTTGCTTCCTCCCCTTCCAAACGCCCCATTTCAGTTTCCCAAAGCAAAACCAGCGTTGGTGTGAACAAAAGGGGAAGCTCTTTGCTCCTTTCTTCGCTTGCTCGCTTCTTTTTTTGTTTGTTCGGCTCGAACAAGTCTTTGAGTTGGTTTTAATCAACACCCGGTTGGTCTTCTCCTTCTTCTTTTCCCTTTTTTTCTCGGGAAGCCACCAGGAACCCGACCACGCCACGCCAAGCACACATCCCGCTCCGAGCTCGCGCGGGCGCGCGGCGATTCGGGGCGGTTCGGGGCGATTCGAATTCCGAGTCGCCTGGGTGGCGTGGGGGCCGGTGGTGGCCTGCACCGCCGTGGTGGAGCAGATGAAGCAAAACCTCCGGCGCAAGCCACGGCAAACTTTCTCCTGGCTTGGGCTTGGGGGGGAAGGTTTCGGGGGTAGAAAGCCCCCATGATATTTCTATGTGTGTCTGTTTCTACACGTAGAATAGCTTACATGTGGCGGCCATAGGCTGTCTACTTGGAATCGGCTGAAATCCGAGGGATCCTGCCAAGCTCAGCAAAGAATCGGCAAATGTAAATTGCATTCCTGCCAAAGCATTCTACGAAGCATCGGGCAAGAAAGCACTCGTAGGGGCAAGCCCGCGGGGGAAAAAACAAAAGCCTGCGACTTGACCTCTGGATTTTCGTCAGCCCAGGGTCCAACACAAGCTCATGAACCACACCGACGGATGGCGAACTTAAAGCGCCCACCCAAGTTGGCAGCTGCTTGTCTCGCGATCTCCCTGCTGTTATCTGAGGTCCATGGGTCCCCAAAACCGATTCAGAACGAGTCCCTACTGTAATTTGATGGATTTCAAAATGAAGCTCTCACTTTTACACGTGATGTTAGACCACCTGGGCGTTTCTCAAAATGGGGTTCATTTGGTTGGCATTTAGGAAACTGCTGCCATTGCAGAGGACCGATTCTTATCCCGAGAAATATTCACCCACCCACCCACCCAACCCACCCACCCACCCACCCCACCCAACCCAACCCAACCCACCCAACCCAACCCAACCCAACCCAACCCAACCCAACCCAACCCAACCCAACGCAACCCAACGCAACCCAACCCAACCCAACCCAACCCAACCCAACCCAACCCACCCACCCACCCCACCCACCCACCGACCGAGATCCTCTTGCACACACCCCCCTTCTGCCCGCGCTCGCTCGGGCTCGCTCCCATTCGCCGGAGGCGCTTCTCCCAGATCTTGGCCAGCGCATCCGCCTCCAGATGGCCCTCCATGCCGGGCGCAGCGTCAAAAACGGCCTTCACCTGGCCCATTCGCTGGCGGCGGATTTGGTCCAAATCCCAATCGAGCCCCCAACATCCGATTCAACCCAACCACTAGAATAGGTTCTAACATGGGTGCCACCCTGTTTGCCACCATGGGTCAAAATCCCGGTTACATCCCAATCCCCACTGACATAGACCAAAATGGGCGGTGAATTCACCCATCCCCACCAAAATGGGATGCCATTGGTGACCACCACCGCCATTTTTGGGCCACCGGCTCGGTTTTCAGGGGCGCCAACCCGGAAGTCTTGGCCAAAAGCTTTGTGAGAAGTGTCCAATCCATGGGATACGTCGAATGTGGCCCTTTTGTGTGGTGGGCGCTATGGGGGTGGGGTTAGAGGCACTAAGGAAACTGAGTTTCGAATATTTTTGTTGTTTGGGCTAAGCCATATGAGAAACCTGCCACTTCGGGCCTTGAACATCCTCTATTCTAAGACACACCCATCCCATCAGGAAATTCTCCGCAGGCACCTCAGGCCTTTTTTTGTGTGTGTGTGGTTTGGCGAAAATCCTGGAGAGAACTTTCAGATGGCCCAGAAAAAAATGTTGGATCAGAAATCGATCCCCCATCGAAAAGATGCCCCATCGAACCAGGCCGTTTCCACGGGAAGATAGAACCGGAAACTACGAAACCCTTTTGTTGAGTTGATTTGGTTTTTCTTTTTGGGTGGCTTGGTGAATTGCCCTGAAAAGAACATTGACAGGAGGACCCCAAGCAAAACGAACGAACAAACGAACAGACAGACTGCCAGGCAGACAGGGAGACAGACAAACGGACGGACATGACGAAGCAAGACAAGACAAGGCGGGACAAGGCAGACCAAAACAAGCAAGCAAACAAACCGCCAGATAAAACTGACAAGAACATGTGTTTGAGGAATCTTTCCTTGGGAGCAAGGAATCCTGCCGTGCGAAACCTGTGCCCTTAACGCCAGATCCACCCCTCATCCCAAGCCAAAAGCGCCCTAAGCTGCCCCAATCCACAACCCCAGAATCACTTGTTGATTGATCTTTCCATGGCAACCAAGAGAAAACCATGGGAACCCCCCTTCCCCCCCTCCCTTTTTTGGGGGGTGGCGTTTCCACGCGAAAGCCAGAAAAAACAAGGAAGAAAAAAAAACACGCGTGCACCCACACAGACCCCTCGCCTGCTTGGTGCGCTCGGTGGGCTCTCCGGTGAACTCTCCGAAGGTGATGTACCTGAAGCGGCGTCATTTCACGTCCCCTGGCCCCCGTCGTCTCAAAAAGGCCACCGCCCTTTTACTCCGGAGCCGGGAAGCCCGGGATTCCCCAGGAATCCTTCTGGGTTCTTTTGGGGTGAAGTCCCGAGGTCTGTCCCCAACCCCAGGTACATGGGTTGGATAAACCATAGGCTTCCCGTATTGCGTCAAGCAACCCCATTGATGCTGAAGAGCACATTTGCTCTTCCAGGGTTTGATCGACCCCCCGAAATCCACAAGTCAAGAATTCTTCGGCAACCCGCTTGTCTTTGTTGTGTGTGTGGCTGTGTGGTTTTTGCTTGTTTGCACCCTTTTTGGGGTGTTTGGGTTGGTTTTTAACCCCTTTTTCAAGCCACGCCCCTTTGGGGCGGGTCTCTCAGAGGTGACCCGACACCTCGACACCCCGACGCCGAGGCCGTCGAGGCCGTCGAGGCCCGGGCGGGGGGTTGGCGGCCCAGTGCCGGATGTGCCCGGGCTCCGCGATGGCCGAGACGATGTTGCAGCAGCCTGCGCCGGTGAGATGCAGAAGTTTGGGCTGGGAAGTGGGGGGAAGTGGGGATGAGGGTGGGGCCTGGGGTGGGCATGGGGGTGTTGGGTGGGATGAGGATGGGGATTGGGAAGGGATGTGCATGTGTTTTTTTTGGTGGGATGGGTGGGGTGGGGCCATGCAAAGTCGTGGCAGACGGTGTTGGATAGTACAATGAGGTTGCAACAGCTCAGGCCTTGCTTGAATCTGACGATGAAACCAGCAGCGGGGTCCCGGGTTCGGACCCAACATGGTGGAAGTTTCATGTCGGCCTCACCCAGCTCTTTGCTCAACAACATCCCCACAATGAGTCATAACCAATACCCGGTACAAAAATGGGCGACCCAGAACTGTTAAGAAGGCGGATATCCACAGCTATTTGTGGCAAGGGGATTGTCCCTTACCAACCTTCATCTACCCGGGCTTTGAGAACGTGGCTCACATGGCCCTCCCCTCCCGTCCCACGCGAAACCGCCTGCCAGCGCATGGCCCTTGCCCCAGGAACCCACGATGTCCTTGATGTTGGACAGGCCCTCCACACCGTTCCTCGCATCGGAGCTCCGAAGATGGCGGTTTTCTGGGCTTTCTAGCCCAGATGGGTGTACCCCCTACTCCCAATACGGTAGATGCTGGCTTTTAACGATAAATACCTCCATGTTCAGTCAGGGGTCGACATCATACCCAGAATAACAAAGGTATTTGGAGTAGGTGTTTGCGCCTCTCCTTTGAGCAGAGTACCCCTGCTTCTTGTTGGAGTGTGCCCCTGCGCCCTCCTTTGTTTTTTGGATGGAACCTGTTTTGAGGTTGTTTTCAGAGGGAAGCAACAGGGTGTTGCTCAAAATGAGGGAGAAGCAGCTGGATCTCCAAAGAAAATTCCCTTCAAATAAATTCCTTCTGGCTGGGCGTCTTGAAGATTCACCAAACCCCATCTTTGTCAAACGGACCTGCCGTGAGGATTGTTCCAAGGGAAGCCGCAGCTTTCACCGGGAGGTCGGACTGACCCGCGTCGCAGGACGCCCAACAAATGGGCGATGGTGGGAGAGTACCCCTCCTGCTTTTACAGAGGAAACCTGAGTTATGGGAAAAATGGGGCGATCACCTCCGCGTTGGCTTGGTGGTTTCCCTCTGAACACCGCTTTGCTGTTGGATCCACAACGGAGATGCTACCTGGACTGCGAGGATGACTTGCAACTAGGACATGTTGCTTGTTTTAAAGAAGGAAGCCAGGACGACATTCCAGCCTGGATATATAACCCACCCTGAAATGGAAAATGGACCCCCAGCTCCGCCTGTCTCACAAAAATCGCAAGCTACGGTAAGGCATCGAAATCTATGACCCCAGCATCCTTTTTGGTTCCTATGTGGGTGCCCTTTGATTACTCCCCACCAAAGCCCTCATTTCCAAAGGCACCTGTCTTTCAAGAGACCCAAGATGGCTGTGGGTCAAACATAGGTACCCAAAATGGAACCCTGGTACACGGAAACATAGACGAAAACCTGCGGTCCCTTGCTAGTCGAATTTTGACCCATGCCCGCATGACAAGAACCCCAGAACGCTAAGAGCTCAGGAAAATAAGGCACCCAAAGAGGCGGGTACACTCCGGGTATACCGTGGTGTGGTGTTGGAAAGTCAAAACCATTCTTTTGCCACATCAGTCTGCGGGGAAACACAAACCAAACTCACCAACCAGCCCACGAGTCAACTACCCAAACAAAAACCTAACCCAATCTGAAAATCATCTGAATAATCTGAAAATCATGTCTTACAGTAGAAACCACAACAAAAACAGGAGAAACCACACACTTCAAAGAAAAGCACCGAGCAACCGAAGAAACCACACAAAAAAAGGAAGAGAAGACACACACACACACACAAGACTCATCCTGCAGCACCTGTCCGATTCCCATGGCTCCCTTCCAAGTTCTTTGAACCGCCGGATGTTCATGGTTGGCCTTTTGGAAAAGTAGATGGGTTTCCCTGGTAAATGGAATGACCCCCACCTAAACCAGTGGAACCCCTCTATTTTCAACCAAACTAACCGATCAAAAGGACACCTAGCATAGGTGCCCTTTTCGGGGAAATAGATGGCCCCGTAGATGATTAAACCACCAGGTAAACCAGGAATCGCCCTCTATTTCTTTAGCAAAACCACCAAAAAAGGACACCTATGCTTCCATTTACTGGGGGAAGAAAAAAACAGTAGTGATGAACTCCTTTTAAGACCAACAAGGGATATAAACAAAAAAGAGCAAATGACACCTCGGACGTTTGACTCGACCTCCCCACCTCCGCGACCGGACGCTTATCGACGGAGGCGCTGGAGGGGCAGCACCAGGGTGTTGGGCCCACACCAGGGCTCGCAGGCCTTGAGGCAGTCCGCGGCCTCCCAGGCCTTGCAGCCCAGCATGATCACGTCCGCCACGAAGCGCTCCTCCTGATTTGTCTGCGATTTGTTTGGTCCGTCAGGCGAATGTGGCGCTTATGTGCATGTGCACCTGCGTATGTATATTGTATGTGTATATGTATATGTATGTATGTGCATATATATAAAGAGAGAGAGAGAGAGAGAGAGAGAGAGAGAGAGAGAGAGAGAGAGAGAGAGAGACATATGTACGTGTCTAATATTTGGCAACATGGACCTCCACAAACTTTCAACCCAAACAAACAACAAACAAACAAACAAACAAACAAACAAACAAACAAACAAACACACACACACACAAACACACACACAAACACAAACACAAACACAAACTCAAACTCAAACACAAACACAAACACAAACACAAACACAAACACACACAAAAACACAAACACAAACACAAACACAAACACAAGCACAAGCACAAACACAAGCACGAGCACAAACACAAACACAAACACAAACACCAAACACCAACACCAAACACTAAACACCAAAAACCGACCACAAACACACAAAACACAAAACACAAAACACAAACACAAACACAAACACACACACACACAAGCACAAACACAAACACAAAGACAAAGACAAACACAAACACAAACCCAAACACAAAAACGCACACACAGAAACACAAACACAAACACAAACACAAACACACACACACACAAACACAAACACAAACACAAACACAAACACAAAGACACACACACAAACACAAAGACACACACACACAAACACACAAACACAAAGACAAACACAAACACAAACACAAACACACACACACACACACACAAACACAAACACAAACACAAACACACACAACCACAAACACAAACACAAACACGAACACAAACACACACACACACACACACACCCAAACACACACACACACACCACACACACACACACAAATACAAACACAAGCACAAACACAAACACAAACACAAACACAAACACAAACACACAAACACGCAAACACACAAACACACAAACACACAAACACACAAACACAAAGACAAAGACAAAGACAAACAAAAACGCAAACGCAAACGCAAACGCAAACACAAACACAAACACAAACACAAACACAAACACACGCACACACACACAAACACAAACACAAAGACACAAACACAAACACACACAAACACAAAGACACAAGACACACCCTGGGAGTTTGCAGATCGATCAGCCCTAGGCTCCCACTCCCGCACCGATCCTTGTCCAGCGCCTGGGAGTCCAAGATGGGCCCCAGATCGCTGGCGGGCACCTCCCAGCGGCCGGCCCCCGGCCCGGCGCGCCGGAACTTTTGGTTTGGTGAGGTCGGTGGTTCCTGGTGGAGGTCCAACCAAACCAAAACCGGAGAAACCGGAACGGGTCCAAGGTTCCATCACAAAGGGTTTGAAGCAATGTCATCCGATGGAGAAGGCTTCATGGAGGCCTATTCAAGTACAGCCCGATCATCCGGCTAAACTGAAGAGACACTCAATTTATCGATGACCGTCAAGCAACTGCCATCGTACGACGGAAAAGTCAGTTGGTTTAGATATGAAGAACTTATGGGCAACTGGGTGACCATCACGCAGGTGGAACCATCCAAGCGAGGCCCTTTGCTCAAAAGAAGGCTCGTCGGAGACGCTTACATGTACAAGGCAGTCCTCCAGAACGGCCGTCTACTATTTCAAGAACACGCTGATGCAGTACTTCCTGAAGGGTACCACGAACGTGTATCTTTACAGGCTTCTCAGTTTCTTCAATCACAGGAGGCACAACACGGAGTTCCTCATATTCACATCAAAATCCTTCTCATGAGATTGAAGGCAGCCTTCATAAACCTGATGCCTGTACACACGGCGCAGTCTCCAGAATTTCGACAGTCAATACCTGACGCAAACCAGAGAAACCTGGCGTTCGCCGGTGCCAGAGCGCGGCCTCCTGCTGCACTCCAGGAGGACGATCCAGTATACGTCCTCAGACAATTCATCCAGGGAATGCAGCAAAGACACTTCGGGGATAATCTCATGGCGCCAGCACTGCACCAGCGCCTTGTACTGCTCTTGCATGGCAGAATCACTTGGGATGTTCACCAGACCAGCCAGGCGGCCGCGAGCCCAGCCACATAAGTGTCGGAACACCTGCAGCTGAACTGAGCCTTCATTGAGCACGGTGCTTGATGAATCAAGAACTGTTGGCAAGTCGAAGCCTGAAATGGCACGGGCATGGTCATGAGCCCCCAAAAACATAAGCCTAGAGCCAGCATGTGGACCCCCAAAAACCCACACGACACAACCACAGTTCAAAATGCAAAATTGCTCGTTGGAGGCCAAGTGCAAATGGAAGCCGCTGCCAGCGCTTTCCAAGAAAGCTGTTGGTCGGATTGGTCAAACAGTCTCTGCTCAAAGCACGCGAGACATTTGGCGATTGGAGGGTTGCTAAAAGCCCGCTCAAGATTCGGGACCCTGTGGACAGCCTCCACGCCTGCTTCACCGTCGCTGGATCATGCGCAGAATCCTCGTGAAGGAAAGCGGGGTCATCCAGCTTTACCGTCTGAAAGTGGCCGGTGCAAATGATACCGGGGATGTGCAAGTACCTCGAAGCAGTCGCCCGTGCAGGGTCGAATGGTTAGCCCCTCTGCTCTGCTATCACCCCTCGCAGGTAGTACTTGAACCTTCCACGCAGCCCAAGTCAGAACACAATTGCGGCCAGTGGCGAGCGCCAGGCGCACGAACCCCTTGCCCTTGCCTACTGCGCAGCTCTCACCGGGCGGAGGAAGAACAACACAACCGCTGACTGAACAGGGCTAGTGTGGCTTTTAGCTTCTCAAAAGAAATCACCCTACTGATCCCTGCACAGGCCTGTCGAACTGGCTGCAGCCACGCAATGCACAAGGAAACCCATGATGCCAAGCCAAACGCACCTGATCGCTCATCTGGCAAAGATAGGAAAGTCAGCATGTTGCACAAGATAGCAAGCGGGAATAAAACTCAACCAGGCTTGTTGCACCTTGGCGCCGCAGCACGGGAGCAAAGTGATTGCGGACTCTGACGTTGGCCCACCAGGTAGAAAAATAACCTGCGTGGGATTGCTGCACTTCAGTCACTTCAGTCGCAGTGGCCCCAAAAGGCCCCAGTGCGTCAGTCAATGACATGATGTAGGTAATGTTTCGGCATGATGTCATTTGCGTAGCAACACCCTCTGCTTCTTGGAGCTTCTTTGCCTCGCCTCTGTCACCTTGCACATGGCTCCGGGATTGCTGGGCAGAGCGTGCCCTTCTCTTGGACTGCGCTTGCGCCGCCCGCCTTCCGTCAAAGCGGACAGGCTCAAGTTCTCGACATCCTTCCCAACCCGCAATAGAGCGTCGACTCCGGAAGGCAGACTCGGTATTGTTTCTGTTCCAGTACATGTGCAGGGCCCGCAGCCTCACTGCCAGCTGCGAAATGCTCTGCTTCAGAGCTTGCCCAAAATACCTTGGCGGGAGGAGGCCACACAATGTGGCTGCCACACAATGGTTTACTTTACCCTCATATGAATACTTCTTGCAAGCAATTGACTTTTGCAGTCAAGCTACACAATGTGCCGTATCTGGGAAAGGGCCTTGATTGTGTTTCTTGCACGTGGCCTTCATGACCTCAAGGCCTACAAGCACTTCCTTTCGCCTTGCCAGGCGCTTGTCTCTTCCTTGCACGAGGTGGCTGAGATGCCAAAACTGCCGCTCCCACCGTGTCTGAATTGCTGCACAATTTCAATTAATCGGCACCCGTCCAAGAACTGGATAGGCTTGTCTGATGAACCTGCGGCGCCAGCTTTCTTGAAGGAATCTTTTCCCACATGATCGTATTTGTGAAAAAACTCAGGATGCCCAGAGAGGGACACGTGGAAGGCCAATCCAACGGAGCCAGGCCCAACCATCTGCTGGTCACCCGTGAGGGACATCATGCACATCCTCGGCTGCATCTGTTCTCCTGGGCTTCTAGGCAAGCCAAGCAGACCTGCAGCTCTTGGTACCTGGGTGAGGCCGCTGGATGACGGTTGGCGCGCCCCACAGCTAAGTGATGTCAGCTGTGGCAAACTGCAGAATGGCCAAGCGCAAGGTGCTGCAAACTTGTTTTCGTTTTGGCTACGTGTTGCGGACTTGCGCAGCGCTGATTCCGATTCACACAGCCCATTGAGCAAATCGGGAGAGAAACTATTCTCGGACTCTTGGACCAAGGAGTTCCTCAAGGGCAAGAAACAGGAGACAGCATGGAAGACATGGAAGCATTTCAGCGATTCGACCTGGAGAGATTTCGATTACGGCAGTCAATCAAGAAATGAGAAGCTATTGCGACTGCCTCCTTTGGCAACCATCCTGACCTCCTTTGGTCTTCATGTTTTGCTAGGAATAAGGTTCTCAGAAGCTCGATTGCGAGAGTTCACACGAAAACGGCACAACGAATCACGACCAATTGATCCTCATCGACGACAAGACTATTTTCAGTGAGAGATCAATAGTTTCACATCGATCCTGCATGTGCAGCGCGTTTCGCATTTTGTTTTGATACAGCTAGGTATCTCACATCAAGAGTACAAACCGTTTTCCAGTTGTCACCAAGACTTTCATCCGCGCAGCAAAGGGATGAATCAAGAATTTCAATATACATATGGCTACGGCATAAAACAAAGACTACGGCCGAAGGCCAAGAAGCCAGAAATTACTTAGCAATTCAGTGCTGAAGATCAAAAGAATTTGCGTCTGTTTTGTGCTTGATTTACACCTATGCAATTGTCTGGCTCAAGGCCCTTTCTTGTACAGATTGCACCATTCATGCGATAGCTACATAAAAAGGACTTATTGCAGGCCGCTTACAGTGAAACACAGTAATCAGAGCTACCAGGGACTATCCATTCTCTTATACTCCATATTGACGTATTGGATTTCCTGCGGAATAGATCCAGGGACCACATAAACGATCCTCTACGACCACAAGGTATCCGTTCCCTTTTGGGATAAGATACCCCCGGCAGTGGGACTCAGGGCGGGGGGGGTTGGACATCCCTTCTTTGCAGGCCCCCCACGTAAAGGGAAGCGAACGCAACCACGGGAGGAGATCCTTGTTTAAAGGCTCATCAAAATGAAGAGCACACACACACACACACACCAAAAAACCAACAAAAAGCGGTTGAAACTCCGTCATGCGTTCAAAAAGCTGAACGCCGCAAGAGAAACAAGAAAGGGTCCTTCTACCACCGACGATCCAACCGTCACAGGGCGGAAAGCAAGAAAGAAAGCCGTTTGATTCTTTACCACGAGTTTTGGGCGTGGACCCCATCTCAGGAGCCAGGGTTCGATTGGCTTGTGACAATCCCCTTGCGAAGGCCTTGAAAAGAAAACCACCAGAACGCACAACTCGTATAATTATTTAATTGGGGATATCTTCTTTAAGGTTGGACCCCCTTGCTGGTTCTCCTTTTGGTTCTCCCAAAAAGGGGCCTCAAAAAAGAAGCGTACCCAATTCGGTGGGCCCTTTGGCTCTTTCTCTTTGGCTCACTTCCTCTCGTAAGCTGATTCTAGTGCGCGTGGGTTCCACGCTTTATGCTCCGTTTTATGCTCGTCTCTCCCCAACCAACAACGGCGACACCTCCTGGAAGCCCCCCTCCCATCTCCCATCCCCCCCTTTTCCCCCAGCCCAAACAAAGCGACGGCCCGGACGAATTCCGCTCACCCGACTCAGGACGACTTCCGCCTGCACGTCCCCGCAGATGGAGGTGATCTTGACCCCGTGCTCCTTCAGCGCCGCCAGCGCCTTGTTCCGCACCTCGGACTCCGACGACTCGGACCGCATCCGACGGACGGCGAGTCGAAACCAGGGCTCCGGCGAAGGTCGAGGTCGGCCAAAGGGGAAAACGGCAAAACCTCCATAGGAATCCCAAAACCGGAAAGTTGAGGCAAAAAAAAGGGGCACAGAACCCACTGCACCTTGGTTTCGAGCTCTCCCCTTACCTCGCCAAAGAAGGCTTAAAAGGGTGTCCGCTTGGCTTTCCTTGCAGGAAAGCCAAAAAGCTACGTCATGTTGGCGGATGACAAATGGTGCATCGAGGATTCCCAGCAGTTTTTTCCCGGGCTCCCTGTGGACGGCACCACCCGGAGCTTGAAAGTAGGCCACCCATGTTGCAGGGCTCCAATTAGATGTTCAACCTCAAAAAACCGTCAAACCGCTAAAAGAAAAACAGACACGCGACAAAAAAATGTCCAACTGGCCGTTCCAAAAAAGAGCTGATGTTCACAAAACCAGCCTTGAAGGGGGAAAACAGAGACAGAGAGAGAGAGAGAGAGAGAGAGAGAGAGAGAGAGAGAGAGAGAGAGAGAGAGAGAGAGAGGGAGGGAGGGAGAGAGAGGGAGGGAGAGGGAGAGGGACCGCTGGATTCTAGCCAAATGAACTTGTGTCCTCAAAGATCGAAACCCTGTGACATCGGAGTCTGTCTCTCCCAAACCGTCGCTCGCAGTTTTCCAGTTGGTTTGGAACTACCCTTCTAACTCCCGAAGAAACAACCCAACGGAACTGATCGCCATAGGTCTCCTCTTTGGAAAACAGATGTCGACCTGGTACATGAAATCAAACCCATCTCAACCAGTGGAACCCATCTATTTCTGATCACCGATCGAAAGGACGGCTATGGCCATCCCCCTCAAACAGCCCGTGGTGGAAAAGCTTGGCCCGGGACCTTGGAAAAGCTGCGACGCCGTGCAGCTTTCGATCCGGAACCATCCCAGGTTGGCGCTCAAGAGTTCGCCGCAAAATCCGCTTCCCACTAGCTGCTTTGGAGCCTGGGGTTCCGGGCGGTTTCAAACACAACCCCCAAGAACCAGGGCTTCACATCCAAATCCAGTCCCCAATCAAACCACCAAAAGCCTGACTAAAGGGAACCCAAGCCACAAGAACCGGGGCTTCAAATCCGCATCCAGTCCCCAATCCAAACCACCAAAAACCCGACTAAAAGGAACCCAAGCCACAAGAACCGGGGCTTCAAATCCGAATCCAGCCCCAATCCAAACCACCAAAAACCTGACTAAAAGGAACTCAAGCCACAAGAACCGGGGCTTCAACTCCGAATCCAGTCCCATCCAAACCACCAAAAGCCTGACTAAAGGGAACCCAAGCCACAAGAACCGGGGCTTCAAATCCGAATCCAGCCCCAATCCAAACCACCAAACAGGAGTGTTGCCTCACTAAAGCGAACCAAAGAAAGCAATGTGGGGATTCGAATCGCCCATTTCACCTGCGAAGAAAAGGGCCATTTGGCACTCCCAAGGACAAGTAATTCTTGCCCCCACTGAAAGCGAGCAAAGCAAAACAAGAAGGGAACATCACATCTAGTAACAAATATACCGTGTGGTTACTCCTTTCAAGGAAAGCCAGGTCCATGAACACGCGTTGTCTCTAAACAAATTGGACGTTTGGGTAACCAAGGGCCTGGAAAAATCGAGCCACGCATCCCCATCCTGCATCTAACAACTTTTAGTGGCTTAAATGGAACCGAAGTTGAACCGGACGAATCCGCTGGCTCCGAACCACCCATTGGCATGACCAAAAGCCTCCCAGTCGAACAAATCGCCAAATGGGGCATGTATATATGTAAGGTAGGACAGTGTAGGACATGTTTTCCTTTGCTTACCCCTTAAAACTCCCTGCGCCCTGGGGAAGTTCTCATCTTTTACAGACATATAGCCCATGTTACCCAAAAAAAGTTGAAAAGTTTTGCGTTTTTAAGCGGTAAGTTTGGGTTGTCCTTTACCACCTCCACAAAAGGACACGCCCACATCGCGACAAATGTGTGGCGACCCAAAACAGGACACCGCCTGGCTCCCGGCCCGACTTGGGCACGTGAAGGCTAAGGGAGTCTATGACAAATCCGACGGTCACCAAGTGAAAAGCCACTAGTCCCCAGACCAAAAGTTGTTCACTTTTAGCGGGTTAAATGGAAACCCAACTACCAAACCAACCAAAAACCACCAGAAACCAGTAAAAACCACTAAAAACCACTAAAAAAAGCCTAGGGAACCGACCCTCCGACCCGCCCCTTGGAACCTCCAACAACAAAAAAGACCGCCCGTCGATTCACGTCCTCCGAGCCACGATGTAGCTCACCTTCTGGCCCTTCACCTGCGCCACGCGGGCGCCGAAGTAGCCCCCCACGCCGCCGCAGCCGAAGATCAGCCACTTCCTTCGGTTGCGGGGGACGCCGACGCGGCGACGCCCCGAGGCCCGAGGCCCGAGGCCCGGTGGTTCGGTGGTTCGGTGAAGGTTTAATCAGATGTGTGGGTGTCCTTTTTAAACAAATCGGTGGTTTTCAAGGGACTCGGTGGGTTTGCATTGTGGCGTCCCTTGAAAAGAAAGACGAAACAGTCGGTTAATCGCAAATTTGAGGTTTGGATTGGTGGTTTGGAGGTTCGGGTGGCTTGGTGGTGGAAGAAGGAATTAGGGGGGGGTCTGATTCAACAACAAAAATGATGAGCTACTTGCTCATAAACCCTGATTCAGCCTCGGTTTGGTGGTCAAGGAAGGGTTTGCCATTTATCCTCTACAAGAGTTCAAATCCAAATCCGTCCCCACCAACCGGGCGAAAAAGGAAAGAGGCAGGTGGAACAACAAAAGGCTGACAAAACGGGGACCAAACAAGGGGCGTCAGGTGGAAAAGCACAAAGAAAAGGGCGCGGAGCCCACAAATGAACCAGCCAGAAAAAGTCGAGAACGGGGACTTGAGGATCAGAAAGGCAAGTAAAAGGTATTTGCGGCCCCTCGGTTTGGGTCTGGTTGGGACTACCCCGGCACCAGGCCTCAGCAAAAGGTTGATCAAAAGACCGCGGGTGTACCCTTCTACAGGTTGATGGGGAATGGGCACGGTGTTGGCGAAGGAATTTTACAGGGAACCCCTTCCCCAAACAAAGGAAACAGGATACCGTGGTTTTTGCTCGTCACGTTTGTACTGTCCATTGGTTTTGGCCAAGTCGTTTGAACGGCAAGGGCTGCTTCCCTCTATGTGGCCACAAAGAAAAAGGGCTTGAGGAGAAAGTCTTGGCATTTTTGTCCAACGCAGCTGTCTTAAACGGACAACCCCGGATTAGGGCACGCCACCAGGTTGTTTTCCGTGGGCTGAAACAAACAGCCAAACCAAACAACTTGCCTCAGAAAGGGAGGGGGGATTTCTCGATCGTGACTTGGACAAATAAGCTTGTCCAAACGATCAAGCTGCCCGTTGGATGGTGTCTTTCTTGGTTGGCTGAAGTTGATTCTTGGTTGGTCATTTCTTAAGACATGGGGCCAATTGAATATGTTGCGAAAACCATGTCTGGACGAGCAAACAGTGCTAGAGGTGTGTAGTTGGGGCAACATACACAGTACTGCTCGCCAGCACTAAGGGCGATCAAATCAATGGAAACAGAACACACACCAAAGAAAGGATGCACCTAGCAAGGCTACCCCCCGCCACAAAAAGGCGATCAAACAAACAACTGCTTGCAAAAAAAAGCGCAATATAGATATATATATATATATACATTGTGGATGGACGAAATCCTGTACCACCTCAGAAGCCCTGGAATGACGATTCCCTTGCAAATACCAACAAACGCCATGGTTTCAACCATGGTTTCAAAGCGGTGCAGGATTTCGTCCATCCACAGTATGTGCACATACATGTATGTACCCATATTTACATATATTTATGTATATACACGCATACGGCATGTGTATATATATATATATATATGTAGAGAAGAAAAACAACAGGCAGCGAGCTTCAAAGCTGGCAGATCACCGCTCTGGTAGCCCCCCGACATGGCGACTCGAAACCGGAGAGACCGGACCGACTAAACTCAAGGCCAAACAGCTGCGGGCGGCAAAGGGCTCGCGATCCGAACTCTGAACACGCGACAAAAGATGTTTGGTTGTTTGCATCCGACAACATGGCCTTTAGAAATTCTGGGAGCCATAGCAAACGTCGAAACGGCAAAATGAGAGGTTTTGATCACCCGAAGCGGATCAACGGGGTTCAGCAGACCCAAAATCAGACGCTTGCTTGCGCCTTGGGGAAAATCGCAGAGGTTTGGGGAAACACGTCTTGCGGTCAGGAAGGCCGGATTCCCTTAAAACCTGAAAACTGACCAAGAGATGCCTCGAGCAACGCAGAAAGGGTTCAGAGTTGTCGATGTTGGACCCCAAAGAAAGGAGAACCAATGCACAAGAATTTCTTAACAGTGGTTCTGGAGTATTGGTTGTCTAGGTCCTCCAGTAGCGAGGTTCGAGTAAGGGTACCCTTTTTTCTGTAGTCTATCTTAGGGGAACCCAAAACCAAAAAAAAGAAAGGGGAGAGAAGGGCAGTACGTTCTCAATGGCATTGGGAACTCCAAACCAATGGTATTGAGAACCAAAGTTGGGAAAACTGAAAAGATGAAGCCAGCGAGCTCTGCTTGCCATTGGCAACTCTTTGGCCACCTCTTTGGCGAACCCCGTGAAAGGGACATGTGTGTGTGGTTGCAAAGGAAAGGAAGACAACCCATGGGTTGGTACCCAATTCTAGTTTTCAAGCTTCCCGGAATTGGTGGTTTGGATTGGTCTGGATTGGGATGTCCGCCGACCAATCCAACCACCAAGAGGCGAGCTGAATTTTGACGCCCGCCCAAACCGGAAAGCGTTGACCAAGTTGCAAAAGGATTGATGAGAGAGGAACCAGATCGAAGGTAAGGACTCACGGCTCTCGTGGCTCTTGGGCTACAACTTTTTTTCAGAGGCGACTTTTCTTTGGAAGGCGATAGGGCTTGGTCTTCAGGAAATTACCGTCTTTGTCTCGCTTTAGGGTAAGGACCCAGCGACTGCTTGGATCTCTGACCCCCACAAACAGACCCCTTTCCGCCGATGTCTTGTTGGACTCGGTGTCTGCTTCAAGCTGTACTTCTGCTCTGAGGTTGAGCCCGCAAACTTTTCGGGCCCGTTCTCGCTAGAAACACAAATGGGCCAAAAGGGGAAAACATGCTTGAAACGGGGTCTTGTGTTTGAGGTGATAATTTCTGAACCGTCGATTCACCCTTTGGAAACCAAATGCGCCGATTTCCCCGGCTCCGTTTCGCTTGAGGATCGGATGGAAATGTCTTTTGGATTTCTGAGGAAAAAGAACCCTCGGGTTTTCATTTCGGAGATCAACCGGGGGACCTTGATGGAGACACCAGGGCCAAAAAACAAAAAAGACCAGCGAGGCGCAAGAAAAGGCTTGCGGCGCAAGCGCCTGTCAAGTAGTTCCGGAAGAAAGACATAGACACCAGCACCTCGTTCTCATGTTCTTTTTGGTTTGATTTTTTTCTGGCGATTCCTGGTTTACCTTTTGGTTTATTCACCGGGCCATTTGTTTCCAAGCAAGCCAACCAAGAAGGACACCTATGCTCGTTCATTCGTTCTTGCCATGAAGTAGGACCCTTGGAAAATGGTGAAACAAATTTGGTTTGCCCTTTGTACCGTACAATATACCTTGCTTGTGTTTCAGAGGGTATGCTTCCGCCGATTCAATGGAGAGCCCAAAGCAAACCAAACACTTCTTGGGATACCGGAGCTGATTCCTCTCAACTTTGGCGGACATACTTCCCTCATTGGTGATTTGGTTTGGCGGATTGAAAACGAACAACAAGACAAAGGTTTGGCAGCAATTGGTGGTTTGGTCGCTTGTTGTTTGTAGAAGTTTGGCAGTTTGGATTGGAACACAAACACCCTCTCTCCATGCTACTGTTTGGATACGCTTTTTGTGCATCAAGCCCCGCCGGAATCCTGAAGGTCTACAGAGCAAGGGAACAGGTGCAATCCGCAAATGGGTGATGTTTTAGGCCTTTCAGCAATTTCAAAGGAGGGGACCCCAAAAGGAATTCAAGTCTCCTCCCACATGAGCGTGCAGAGTGCAACTTCAAGGCCTTTCCTGGCATTGGAACCCTGCGGGTTTCCAACGAGTCGGGCAGCACTTTTCTCGGCCGCCGGGAGCCAAGCGGTTAGTTTCGGGTCGCCAAAGTTCTGCTGTGGGTGTCCCCTTTTTTTCGAGGTGTTAAAGGACAACAAAAACGTGTCCCACCTTAAACATACATGCCCCATGCGAGTTGTTCGACCGGGAGGTTTTCAACCACTGTGATGAGCTTGCTTGAAATTTCGACCACTGTCACTGTGATGGCTAAGTCTTTGCTGAAAGGAGCCAATGCTGGCCTCTTGCCATCAAAGTCCCCCCCAAGAAAAACATTCGAAGGGAAACAGTCCCTGATTTTGACAACACCCAGAGAACATGTGTGCAGCCGTTTAGAGGTTTCGTGGTATAAACAGCAGCCCGCGCCAAAAAAGAAAACGAAACCAAGCAGTTCGTGATCGTCCCCGTTTTGTATATGCCAGGGAACTGTTATGTACCACCACTCTTTGTTGTCCCACTTTTGTCTGGAAGAAGGGTGGCTGCATGAATCAATTCAGCAAACTCCCAGTGTCCTCCTTGCTTTGAAAACGTTTGGACGCGCTCTTCGTGGATTCCAGCTGCTTCATACTAGCTCTTTTTATTTTCGTGTGGCACCTTGCAGCGCTTGCGTGGATTCAGAGATCCGCCTCCGGCGAAGCCATGCCCCACGTTTTGAGAGCTCTTTGTGCCACCAAGGCGCCGTGTAGATCATGACTTGATGCATCCTTAGTCACTCAGACACCTGCGAGATTCGGCGAATGAGTTCCAGTTCTTCCCAATCATTGAGCTTCAACTCTCTTGGATTCATGTGAAGCGCTGGGTTCTGCCATCTTTTTGGAGGTAACCAAAATTTGGATTCACCTGGGCCAAACGCAATCTGCAAAATGTCACCCAAATCCAAAGCGCGAACCAAAGGGGGCTATTTTTCAACGGTGTCGCGGTGCGATCTGGGGACTGCTAGTGACTTCTAGGCACATGAAGGAACACTGGGTGTCGGCACCGACTCTGAATCGGTCGTTCTTCGTGGCTTGGCCACAAACCCCACAACGAGACACTAGACAGTGCCCCATGTCCCCCCAAACGGGCGGAATAGACTGCCTGTATTTCATTCGGGCCTGTTTGGTGCTTCTCAAAAAGGACCTGATGTCCCTCAAAACCATCCAACTCTTTCCCAAGGAGCTCTCAGATCCGTGGCAAAACAAGACTGGCGATTATGCACTCCCAAACCAACCCGGGTCCCCACACGCAGGTCTGGGCAACCTCTCAATGACACGTACTCCCGTGTGAGCCACGATCAAACCGGCTCTAAGTTTTGCAGTTGAAGTTTCAAGCTCGTCCCTTCTCATCCATCATATACATTTCATGCGCTTGTTGTCTCACTGAACCTCATGTACCTACTAAACGCTGATTTTTTGGTGGGTTAGATTTATGGAAACCCCTACTAAACCAACAAAAAAGCTAAAAGCATCTAAGGGGACGCTGGGAACCGCCGTGTAAGTACTTTGGGGGATGTCAAGCTGGGTGTCCATCCAAGGGACCCCTGTGGCTTCCCCCCCACCCTTTCCAGGCTTGGCCCTTCCCAGACGTTTCCCCAACCAAAACCAAACGTCTGGTTGCATTCCGCGACCCACACACTTGCGACCGGCCGCTCAAAATCGCTGACTCGGTGCCAGCTGGTGAGCGTGGTGTGCTCCGATTGCTTGCCGGGGCTGATCTTCACGATGCCCTTGGGGGAGATCATGAAATATTCGCTGCCCTTGTCCTGTCAGTCAAGCGTTCCATCCCGTGGCGGGGAACCTGTAAAAGGGGTTGGTTGGGTTTGCGTAAGTGCTGGCTTTCGCGAGTAGACATGGGTGGAGAGAGCCAATTGGCTAAGAAACCATATTTTGGCATGACTATGCATTGAACTTGACGTTGTTGCCTCGTAGAATCATTCAGATTGACTATCATTTGAACATATTGAGTCTTTTTGAAAGGAAACTCCCGCAGGAGCAAGCAGGGCAGCTGCAGACTGATGCAAGGCACCCAACTAACAATCATTTGTAGAGGAATGTCCTTTTGGGGGACCCCCTCTTCGGGTTCCACAAGTGTTTGCAGTGAGCATAGCCCCCCGAATTGGGTTTTGTTCATGGGTGCAAGTCACCCCACCCTTGTTTTTGTTTTCTTCTTTTTTCCTTTTTTTTTTTTTTTTTTTTTTTCGGGAAGCCGCCCAGCAAAAAAAAAATGAGACATGCACTTTGTTCGAAATGGACCCCTGAGGTCTCTTGTAAACCCATTTTGGAGAAGGCTCTCCCAAAAAACGCATCAACCCGCAAGATGGTTCGACTGCAACCCTCCCATGGCTTGGCCAAGCCCAAGCCGAAGAACATCCAAGTTTTATGTCGCGCCGCTGGTTGAAACCAAAAACGCAAACCCGAGCAAACCAAACAGGGCACCCGCCAAAAAACGACAACCCCGGGGGTTCCCAGAATCAGCTGACTTTCGTCCGGCAATGTTTGTAGCAGCGTACCCAAGGCTAGTCTTTGGTTTTCCCAGAAAAAAGAACACGTGCCCATCTTTTTCTTTCGGTGTCCCTTTGGGCTTCCTTTGTGGGAATCTCCCCCACGGGTTTGTGTGTTTCTATGGGTTTCTGGGAATTTGTTGGTACCAGGGTAATCCACCAGCTCTCCCTTTGCACCGGGACCCAGGGGAAAACGGCATTGATATGGGGACAAACCACTAATTGGATGAGGAAGCTTAGACATAGCCGTTGTATATATTAAACCTCTGGTTGTTGCTGATTTGAGAGTAGCCATCTTAAGGAGACGTCGACATTGGGCCAACGGTCCGTTTTGCGGCCACAGCCCAATAAAAAGCGTCTCGACTGTACCCTACCCCCAGGAAACTCGCTCCAAGCGATTAAATAACCTGCGGTTATGTGTATATATATATATATATGTATATGTATATATATCTATATGTATATATATATATATGTATGTGTATATATATATATATGTGTATATATATAAATAAATATATATATATATATATATTTACAAATAAATATTTATATTTATATTTATATTTCCGCCAGCCCAAATTTATGGGTGTCTACACGCACCCTACCCCCAGGTTTCACTCCCTCGCTTCCAAAAAAAAGAGGCCAAGAACGCCGATTCGGTCGACCGATCGATCCGTCGTGACCTTGTCGTCCACCACCACCAGGTCGTAGGGCCGGAACTTGCCCTCCTCCACCTCCGCCGCCACGCAGTAGATCACCTCCGCCACGCATCGGAGACGTCGGGGAGACGTCTCCCCGGCCCGTGGTTTTGGACGGGGTCGCCTTTGGTTCCTTTTGGTTTTTGGTTTCCTGGAATTCCAAATGAAGCCCCTCCCAAAAACGGAACCAAACCAAAGTCAGATCTGTATGAAGCTTGGAGCTTTCAAAGACCAGCCAAATGAGCCCAAATGATGAGAAGGGCGATGAACATGGAGGGGTTTGGCCTTTTCGTCGCCTGTTGGTCCGGGGCAGCAACCGAAGCTTCGGGAACATGTCGGGGCCTGCAGGTCCGACTGGTCCCCGTGCTTGGCGAAGAAGGCGATGGCGTCCTTGCCCAAAAAGTTTGTTAGTCTTTACCGCCAACCAAACAAACAAACCACCAAACAAGATAGTTTTTACCACCAACCAAGATGTTTTAGGTGTTTTTTTTAAGGCTTATTAGTCTTTGCCCCTAAACCCTCGAGCTGGAATCCCGGTTCAACTTAAGGCCAGCGATAGGCCGCTTGTTTAGGTGGACTCACTTATGTGTGTATATATATATATATATATATCTATATAAGCCAACTTTGCCAAAGGTTTGGGCGCAAGTCTACCCCCCTTGGCAATTCAAAATCAATCCGCAGACTGGCGCAACTCGTCTGACTGATGGGAGTCAACCTGCAGGAACCTGTTGCTGCATCACCTGCATCCTGCAGAATCACGCCGTTGCATCACTGGCATCATCTAAACCCTTCAGTCTGCAGGATGGCCTGCAGAAACATGTCGCAGCATTGCCGGCATCCCCTAAATCCTTCAATCTGCATTCCTGGCTGCATCACCTGCATCCTGCAGAATCACGCCGTTGCATCACCGGCATCATCTAAACCCTTCGGTCTGCAGGCTGGCCTGCAGAATCATGTCGCAGCATCGCCGGCATCCCCTAAATCCTTCAATCTGCATTCTTGGCTGCATCACCTGCATCCTGCAGAATCACGCCGTTGCATCACCGGCATCATCTAAACCCTTCAGTCTGCAGGCTGGCCTGCAGAATCATGTCGCAGCATCGCCGGCATCCCCTTCAATCTGCATTCCTGGCTGCCTGCATCCTGCAGAAACGGCGTTGCATCACCGGCATCATCTAAACCCTTCAGTCTGCAGGCTGGCCTGCAGAAACATGTCGCAGCATCGCCGGCATCCCCTAAATCCTTCAATCTGCATTCCTGGCTGCATCACCTGCATCCTGCAGAATCCCGCCGTTGCATCACCGGCATCATCTAAACCCTTCAGTCTGCAGGCTGGCCTGCAGAATCATGTCGCAGCATCGCCGGCATCCCCTTCAATCTGCATTCTTGGCTGCATCACCTGCATCCTGCAGAATCACGCCGTTGCATCACCGGCATCATCTAAACCCTTCAGTCTGCAGGTTGGCCTGCAGAATCATGTCGCAGCATCGCCGGCATCCCCTAAATCCTTCAATCTGCATTCCTGGCTGCATCACCTGCATCCTGCAGAATCACGCCGTTGCATCACCGGCATCATCTAAACCCTTCAGTCTGCAGGCTGGCCTGCAGAATCATGTCGCAGCATCGCCGGCATCCCCTTCAATCTGCATTCTTGGCTGCATCACCTGCATCCTGCAGAATCACGGCGTTGCATCACCGGCATCATCTAAACCCTTCAGTCTGCAGGTTGGCCTGCAGAATCATGTCGCAGCATCGCCGGCATCCCCTAAATCCTTCAATCTGCATTCCTGGCTGCATCACCTGCATCCTGCAGAATCACGCCGTTGCATCACCGGCATCATCTAAACCCTTCAGTCTGCAGGCTGGCCTGCAGAATCATGTCGCAGCATCTGCAGAATCACGCCGTTGCATCACCGGCATCATCTAAACCCTTCAGTCTGCAGGCTGGCCTGCAGAAACATGTCGCAGCATCGCCGGCATCCCCTAAATCCTTCAATCTGCATTCCTGGCTGCATCACCTGCATCCTGCAGAATCACGCCATTGCATCATTGGCATCATCTAAACCCTTCAGTCTGCAGGCTGGCCTGCAGAATCATGTCGCAGCATCGCTGGCATCCCCTAAATCCTTCAATCTGCATTCCTGGCTCTATCACCTGCATCCTGCAGAATCACGCCATTGCATCACTGGCATCATCTAAACCCTTCAGTCTGCAGGCTGGCCTGCAGAATCATGTCGCAGCATCGCCGGCATCCCCTAAATCCTTCAATCTGCATTCCTGGCTGCATCACCTGCATCCCTCGACGCAGGACCGCCGAGAAAGACAAAGCGCTTTTGCTCGCTCTGTGGCCTGTCACCACCTGGTTGCCGTTTTTCTTTTTTAGCGGGTTCCGGTGACCCATTTCCCTTGAAAGGAATTCTTCTGCTCGATCGAGAGCTTTGTTGACCAGCCAGAAATTGCATTGGGACACACATTTAGATGGGTTTGACTTTTTGGAGGATACCCTTCTTGGGACATTTTCGAGCGAAACTCGCCATTTGGAGTCCCTGATTTTGACACACACACACACACACATACACCCAAATCAGATCAATCCACAGTCTGGCAAGCTGAGCCACCAGACTATTTTCAATCGTTCCCCAACAAAAGATCTCTCCTTCAGAAACTCACTTTAGCCGGACTTGTAGTTACGGTCTCCACGGCACCGCTTTGGATTGTGCGCACTTCGGAGTCCTCTCCAGTCTTGAGAAGCTTCATCTCATTCCTGGTCATGGAAAGAATCCTCTGGGTCAAAATAGGGGTACGGTACCCCAAAAAGACGGGGGGGTTCCTTTAAACCGGCCTGAAAAGCGTAGCCTCCCAACAGGCTCAAGTTCTAGATCTTACCTGTCTATTCACCAGGGTTACCGGTGTTTCATAGGGGTTCATAGATCAAATCGATACGTTCATGGACTGATTTGGGTCAAGTGGTATAATTCACTGAAGGAAGATAGGGACTTTGCTCCAGCTCAAGCTCGCGGTGAGCTCGACATTTCCATGGCTCCAAAGACCCCATCCAGACGGATCTGACCGGAACGCAACATGTGACGACAGTTGGCTAAGGGAAAATCAGGGAGAAAAATAGAAGGCAGACCAAGCCGAAAAGGCAAGCCTTTGGTAGGGAAACCGAAAAGAAATTCCACTCTTCTAGCTTCCAAACCTGAGCATCACCCTCAGTGAAAAGCCCCTTGGGCTGGAACATGAATTGGCTTTCGGGAGGCTCCGGCTGAATTGCGTGCCTCCCACAGTACGTACATACCTTGGTTGCTGTTGACCCCCTTGCAAAAAGTGGAAACCTTCTTGGGGGGTTAGTGGAAAACACCTTTCTTTCAGCCAAAAAGTTAAAGTCTAAAGGTCCAACCCATACCGCTACATACCCCAGATATAGACGAATACCAATTTGTTGGAGGCATTTGATGGTCGGCCGTTGTTGGATGAGCTTGGCACTGAGCCCGGGTGGAAACAATCCGTGGTTTCCGGAAAGGTGGAGGTCTTTCAGCCAAAGAAAAGCCAATGAGGTTCTGAAACCAAAGAACATTCAAGTTGTGATGAGGGAAACCGTTTCCCCCCCCCCCTTCCCGGTATTAAACAGGTAATTCAAAACCCCTGGCACTTCGCGTCAAAAGGGCTGGCTTTCCTGATAGGACAAGGGGGCCTGCAACTTGGCTCAAGGAAAGAGTCCAAAAGCACCAAACGCTTTGGCCAAACGCCGAGGCGCAACAAAGCTTCTTCCTTGTCTTCCTCATCCGGACCGTGCCTCAGGCGGACAAAGAACATGCGCCCAGGGAAACCCCTTCTTGTGATGCTGTTCGATGGTTGATTCCTACGCAATCCCTGTCTACTTGATCATGTTAAAGGCTTTGTGCCTATCAACATCTGGCAACCTAAAACCCACCGGGTGAAATAGGAAGTCTGGATCGATGCTTCAAAAAGACACCCATCCTTTTTGGGCTTCCTTTCGACAAAATTAAAAAGACTATGGGTATCTGGCGCCCAGCCAAGTCCTCCCATGCTTCCAGAACCCGCAAAAAGACCTCCCAGAACCCGCAAAAAGTCTGAAGGGCGGCTGTAGAGCAAACCAAAGGCCTGAGCCAAGGGTGATAGGCTTGGTTGAGCGAGGCTGATTTGGGTGTGTGTGTGTGTGTGTCAAAATCAGGGACTCCAAATGGCGAGTTTCACTCGAAAATGTCCCAAGAAGGGTATCCTCCAAAAAGTCAAGCCCATTTAAATGTGTGTCCCAATGCAATTTCTGGCTGGTCAACAAAGCTCTCGATCGAGCAGAAGAATTCCTTCAAGGGAGATGGCCACCGGAACCCGCTAAAAAAGAAAAACGGCGCCCAGGTGGTGACAGGCCACAGAGCCAGCAAAAGCGCTTTGTCTTTCTCGTCGGCTTCTTCCGTGTCCTGCAGCCCCGTGCCCGGCTGGGGTTATCCATGGGGGAAACCTGGGTCCAACCTGGAAACAGCGATACGTTTCAACAATCGTGCATGCTTGGTTGGCGTTGAAAGGGGAGCAACCAAATAAATTTTAGCAGTTAAGTGGGGACTTCCCACTAAACCACAATAAGCAAAAATGTAAAATGCTTCCCAACGACAACCATGCATGGAAGTGGGCTCCGGAACCCTGCCCAAACGGGAAGGTTTCGTCTTCCCAAACCGATGGTCAGCTTCCATCATTGGAGACAGGGTAGGCACAGGTCCAAACTACAATACCGTGGCTCAACTGGGACTCGGACTCGTCCGCCAAGACTTCCATTTCGCTTTCCGGGTCGACTTGTGTCCAAGTGTTGCCCACCCTCCCATCCAAAACGAGTCCCGGGCATTGGCGCAACCCGCTCCAAAAAACCCGTCAGAGTCTCCGCTGGGCTTTGCTGCAAGCCGCTCCTCCTGGGGGTGGTACATCAACCAAATGTCGCGCAGATGATCCTGAAGATCCTCGGCCAAATCCGAGAAGAAAAAAAAAGCCGCGGCGCGGTTTGCGAATCGCTGCAGGGCCTTGTCTGTTGACCTAGACCCAAAGTGGACTTCGGTGGTCTGACTGTTCGTTTCAAGGCCACGGAAAAGGCGGGGTAGGGACAAAAAAAGACATGCCCAAACAAACCTCTTGCCACAGGCACAAAAACAAACAGCTACTGAAGCGGGTAAGGAACATCCAGACAACTCTAGTTACGATGAGAAATTGCACCTCTTCGGATGTGGCAACATTCAAGGAGGTCTTTCCTTCTTTTTGCCAGAAGAATGTGTGGTGGGGGGGGGGGTTAGTGGTTGGGGATGTTCAGGGCTTTAAGCTCCCCCCCTGGATGATTGAAATCAAGATGTTTGAACACCGTTACAGAAACTGCGGGTTCCCAAAAACCCGCTCCAATGACCAGCTTGTGCTTTGTATGTTCCGCGAAAACCGGTTTCCCCCATGGCGTATGCACTCCTCCCGCCAGTCGACAAACCCCTTTGGCCCAAGGAAATACCCGGCCCCACCTTTAGGGCGCCCGAAGCCTCCAAGCTGCCCGATTCACCCCCAAATGGACTGAATCGGATTCACCCCATAGGGGTGTATCTTTTGTTGAAGCCACGTTTGTTTTTTTAAATGGGGGGGAGACCGAAAGGGACACCCAAAACGGGGCCATTTTGGGAGTCCCATTCCTAAAAAGACCAAACAACCCATACGCAAAATTCCTAGAGATTCACAGGGGGCTTCCAAGGGCCTAGTGTTTAATTAGGTTTTCCAGTTCAGTCTTTATATGGGGAGATCTGGGAGTTGACTGCTTTTCCAGATCAAGTTCAGCCCCCAACACGGCGGTTGTGAGCTTTTTCTCGGCAAAACTCTTGCGGGCCTATTTGTGTATACATCTCTACTTCTACATCGATCCATCTATCGATCGATCTGTCTTCTCGGCGCAATCTAAGGAATACATGGCACACAGGGTGGGGATGCAGGAAGTGAGGTGATGCAGGGGATGCGGGGAATACATGGAGCAGGCGATACATACGGGAGCAGGCGATACACGGGACGTGGTGGATGGGGATGCCGGGATAGAGCGTGGGAGGGAGGGATCCGGGGTACCTGGTGATACAGTGGATGCAACGAGTGCGCAGGATACAGGGGATCTGGAGGACATAGGGACAGGTGGTGCAGGGAGGGATCCAGAAGATGCAGGTGCACGGGATGCGGTGCAGGGTGGGATAGAGAAGTTCCGGGGAATACAGGTTGCAGGGGAAGCAGTGGATGCAGGGGAAGCACAGTGGATGCAGGGGATGCCGAGATAGATTGGAAATAATCAGCGCGCGTGCAAGATCTTGGGGAACGGGATGTAGCTGCCAGACGCGAAGAATGAGGAAGCACTGGCCTTTCACCTTCCCCGCCATTCCGACCTTCCCAACGAGCAACGAGCGGGGTGTGTGTTTTTTGACAACCAAGCATCCCATGTCCTCCAAAAGCCAGGCTAGACCACGCTTTGTACCCATCAGCCGCAGAAAAGCGGTTGGAGGCTTCTCAAGGGATCGGACCAATGGACCGGGGTTCCTTTGAGTTCCCTTCAACGAAAACGGGTTGGATTTTCACCATTGCCTGAACCCCAAAGCCGTCGAAATCCTCTTGTGTCCAAGGGGGGTGTAGCGTGGGAGTGCCACCCAAGCCGGGTCTTGCTTGAAGTATACCAACGTTTAAATGGTGCGTTTCTTTTTGGTTCCCTTTCAACACCAACCAAAACGGAAAAAACGCTGGTTACTCATTGTGGCGGTTCCGCGGTTGGGTTCAACAGGTCATTGCGACTGCTAGAGGGTCACCCTACGCAAAAGAACAGCCATGACACGGGCATCTCAAGCTCCAAAAGTGGTCCTCGCCAGCGAGATACGGATCACGAGAGTCACTTGCTCAAAACCCGGTAAAAATAATGGTCGACCCACCAAGAAGGCGGCCGCAACTATTTCAGGCCTAACCTTCATCTACCCGGGTTTTGAGCACGTGGCTCACGAGGGCGTTTAGCTTCCCAAAAATCTGGCGGGAGTGAAACTTGCTTTTGTTGTCCTTCTTAGGCTTCCTCCATGCTTTTCTTCCGTCCGATTTCTCGAAGAGGACCAATCTTTCGGGGCTTTACCAAAAACGCGACCAACCCTGCAGCTTTGCGCTCCCCCCCCCTGGAACAAGCGCCGATTTGCCTCCCACCCGCGTTCCTGCTCCGCTAGAACATGGTGCTGCGATGTCCATATTCCCCACCCTTCAGCAAGTAGGAATATCCCGCCTTACCAAAACCTGGTGAGGCCCCATTTTGGGTGGTCATTTTAAAGGGAAGCCAAAGGGAACAAGCGTTCCCCATGTCAAAGCCATTTTCTTTGGAAAAAAAACGTGTAATTTCGACCGCAAGTTGTGTACGGGTTTCATATGCTATTATTGAATTGTCTTCTAGGATAGGCCGTCAATGTCTGAGGAAGCAACTATCTCGAGGCAAACCCATCTCATCCTCTTCCCCACCCCTTCAAACCACCATGAAACAATTTTCTCCATGCCCCAATTGATCTTCTTCTTCTTCTTGGGCAAAAAACAATCTGGTGAATGCATCCACCTGCGAACCACCAATTTTTAAGGCTCCATTTCTTGTTGGGAAAAATACCTGGCAAACAAATCTGCATTTCTTGTTGGGAAAATACCTGGAAAACAGATCTGGTGAATGGACCAAACCCACCCCATCGTTGGACCAAACCCTGGCCCCCCCGCATCTCCCAACCCAAAGGCCCCCACCAGCACTCCACCGGCCCCAGGGCTGGCGGTCTCCTTGGGAGACACCTCCTGGGCTTCCTCCTGCGGCGGAAACGTCGCAGGTAGGGCCCGCGCCGGCGGAGGACGATTCCGGGAGTCATCCGAAAATAGCAAGAAGTGGGGCGGATTGGGGTTGATCACGGCGAGTCCAAACTGGGTTTCTGAGTTGGTTGAGCGGTTTGGGGTTTCTGGGGTGCTGGAGTGTTTTGCTTTTTGAGGGGGTTCTGGAGCCAAACAGGGTTTGGTGGCTGTTTCTTGTGCCAAACATGCGCCCAGAAAGCAAATCAAACCCAGGCAATGGTCGGGATCCAGCTTTAGGGGCATCTGCCGTCGTAATTTTGAGGGAGGAGGTCCTCCCTCGAAGTGGTCAATGCAAACATCGCCCATGGGAAACATCACAAGCGGCAACCAAAAGGTGACGCTTGTTCAACCCTCAACGGAAATGCAAGGAGGCCAGGTGAAAAAAAGAGATCTCTAGGGGTTGATCTACTTGAACTACTGTTTAGAGCTTAATCCTCACTTTTCACCCCAACTCATCCCCCCATAAGAGTTGCCTGGGGAACTCACATATCTTCACACAAGGAGTTCCAAATCGCTCTCGCAGCATCATTTGACACACGGTTGGAAGCTTCCACCACTTTCTAAAGAGGTGAAGGGTCACTTGGTCAGACCAAGCATGGGGTCTACAAAGAAGGCCGGGCCGATGTGGGGAGTATGGCGAGATGAACATGAAGCTACGAGAACATGCGTGTTTTGAAAAAGGTACAAGAACAAGAGAATGAAGCTAAGGAACATGAAGCCGTTCTGGCGATAGCTACGGCTCCTTTCCTTACCTTTTTTTTTGGGGGTGGGGGGGGTGGAGTTTTCCAAAGCAACAGAGTGGGAACTCCGATTCATCTCAAGCTGCTGGGACCGGTTGCCGAAGGCAAAGGTGCAAACTCCTCAGCCCTGCTTGGGGGGCCCAGAGATTTGGAGCCTGTGAAGACGTCGCTTCGCCTTGCTTCGCCTCGAGTCACCTTCACTCTTTGCGGCGAGCTCGCAATCCAAGGTCGACTGGCGCTGTCTCCCCAAAGGATTGCCCTGTAAGACGGGCACACTCACAGCAGCCAACTAGCGATTGACTAATCCTACCATTGATCCATAGGTTGGTTCCACTAAACGTCACGCGATGCTTCGTTTTCATCAATCACGGTGCTTCACAGGGCCCTTCCAGCTTCTTCTGGCTTTCCCCGTTTAAGCAGCTAGCTCAAACTAGCCACTCACCGATGCGAAAAATCGTTGCAGACACGTCTCAGCTTCGGTTCTTCCACCGCAGGATCGTCTACGGCAAATCCCATTGCATCCCCGGCTCGCTGTAGGTGTAGTTCCTTTTGGTGTTGAAAGGCTTCTGAAAAAAAAAAAAAAAACTTCGTCACCCACTAAAATTTATTTGAGCAAATGGAAAATCACAGGGAAGGGTGGGGAACTTTTCTTGGGCAAACGGAATCACGACCCGGTCTCCTGGCTGATCGCTTGCAACTCCGGGGACACCTGGCCGATGCGCGATTCGCGATTCGCGAGTCGGACGGGGCCGCAAGTCGGTCAGCCCGAAAGCACCCTCCGTAGGAGGAAAGGCATCTCCAGCTTAAAGACTTTTGGAGGTCCCAGATTCTTGGAGATGGTTCCATACCTCCAAAGAACGAGTCTCGTTTTTTGAGGTCCCAGAGTCCTGGATTCCATTGAAGGCTCGACCATGGGCAGTCCAAATTCGCTTCTAGAGCTTTTGGAAGGGCACGGCATGGCCACCTTTTGGAGAGAATTCGTGATGTTGAGCCCATTCTCAACGAAGTCCGGCGGAGTGCTCGCAGTTCCCTGTACTTCCTTGTTCTCAGGTGTGCGGTTGGCCTTGTGACAAGGGACATGTCTCAAAGAAAAACAATCACCGGCCGTGGATTCTGGTGTTTTTTCTTTTCCACGAAACCAACCTCAAAGGGCACCGTTGTCTCGAAAAAAGCCGACCCGCCCCGAATCCGAAGCGGGCTACTGAGCTGCCAAATGGGCCGACCCGAAATGGCACTCACAAGGACTCCCCCCCCCAGCCTCAGCTTCCACTTCCTCCTCCTCAGTGAACTTCCTCGCGCGGAAACGGAAACGAGCTTCGGAAAGGCGCGCTTGAGGTCCAAGAGGCGGGGCTTGGATGCGCACAGGGGGGGGGGGGGCGTTTGTTTGCTTTTTTTTCGCAGTTGGTACCCTCTTCGGGGCTGATTTCAATCAAAGACCACAGAGAAGAGCCACGAGTTTGGGGGGGTTCCGCTATAAGACACACCCGTGTTGATCGTGCATCTTTTGGAAAGGTCAAAAGGAAAGGAACCCCGCCTTGTTGGCCAAAATGAAGCCCGCTTTCTGATATGTTCGCAAAAAGTAGCATTGGCAGGGAAACCGACCTTTTTTTTGGATTCACAGAAAATCGAAGAACTAACCCTTCAAACCCAGGTAACTTTGTTCTGAGGTTGGGTGGTTTCCGTTTGGTCAAGAGTAAACCATGCGTTGGTGTCATTTCCTTTGAGTGCGACCAACCCAAGTGAGAGATCTTCACAAAACAAAACAAAAAATGGAGCCCGGTGGCTCACTGTTTCAAAGCAGGATCACAAAAGGATGCTGTTCAAGGGACTTCGCAGGGATGGGTTTTGGCTTTTACAAGGGCTATGCGCTGCCAAACCGAGCTTGGATTCGGTGGCTCACTGTTCAAAGATCCCTTTCAAGCGGCTTCGCAGCGAGGTTTTTGGCTTCACAAGGGCAAAACCCCGCGGCCAAAGCGACGCTGGCAATGCGCCTACGCATCCAGACCTCCAAAACCCAGACCTGAGAAAATGCCAACTCGACCTTTCAAAAATTGCATGCTGTACAGATGGCATACGCTGGTGTGTGAGGGTCTGTAGCTAACTTAGTTCAAATGTTTGGAATGATAGGTCAAAGGTTGATCAAGTCTCAAGTCCCTGTCCTAATTCCACATCCCTCATGTTTGATGGGCGGTTGGATCTGTCAAACTCGCAAAAAGACAGATCCTTTGAAGCGGGCGGTTGATGAGCTTTTCTCCTGCAGATGCACTAGGTGTCCTTTTGATAGACTTGATGAATCCCGCCGGGAAATGACTAGAAGCCTCTACTGAAACCAGTAGATGGTTTAGTAACCAAATTGATTGGCTGTCTGTTTTTTGGGGACCCCAGAAATGGTTCGTTTCCTATTGGGTTCCCTTGAAACCATGCCAAAAAGCGCACCTGTTCAAGAAACTTAGCCTGACCTAAAAGCTGAAAGGGCTCCGTTGCCGGGGTCAGTGGCTCCATCGGCCCCCAATAGTTTGTTTGCCAGAAAATCGATGGGCTAGGAGCCCTTAAGAGAATTGGCTCCGTTTGTCTGCGAGAAAATCGATACTAGGACCCCTGAAGAAAATCAGAACAGGCGACAAAAAGTGCACTACCACAGATGTGTTTCGGTCTCAAGACAATGGCCCTGCTCCGCTCCTATGCACCTCACCCCAACGGCAAACACTTCATCGTTTCCCATGGACCTGGGTGAGAAACCCCAGCAAAGGGGGCACCACCGGAGCAAGATCTTCCGGTTCCCTTCCGTGGTGTGAGTTGTGGGTCCGAAAAAGGGGCCATGGGACATCAAGATGCGACGAAAAGTCGCCTTTCCCACCGCTCAGGTGATACCCTTCGAACATCATGGAAGCGGAGAGGGTTTGGAAGACGAGACCTTTCGTGCCGCCTCTCAATGGCTTCGATGTCTCTGTCTTTCTTCTTTATTCTGCCTTTTTTGGTTGGGAAAATCGAACCCATCAAAAAAGCCACAGAAAAAAATAAGAAGAACAAAAAGGAAAGCCATTGTTTTTGGTTGGGGGGGGGGGAATCTGAAAGCCACAGACGGGGCCTTTGGGGATGTTCCTCCCCCCCCCGGCCCACGGCGATGTCGCGCGATTTCGCGCCTCGCCAGGGTGAGGACCTCGGAGGGTGAGAACCAGCAAAGCGCAACAGCCACCGAAAAAATCGACGGGAAATCAACTGTTTGGTGGATGCTTGGAAAGCGAGTTTCCTGCAGAATACCCACAAACACACACACACACACAGACACAAACACAGACACAGACACAGACACAGACACAGACACAGACAAAGACAGACAGACAGTCAGACAGACAGACAGAAACAAAAAAAACAAACAAACAAACAAACAATCAAACAAACAAACAAACAAACAAACACACAAACACACAAACAAAACAAATCACAATAAAACAAAACAAAACAAAACAAAGCACAACAAAACAAAACAAAACAAAACAAAGCACAACAAAACAAAACAAAACAAAACAAAACAAAACAAAACAACACAAACAAAACAAAACAAAACAAACAAAACAAAACTAAAAAAAGACCGAACGAACGAACGAACAAACAAACAAACAAACAAACAAACAAACAAACCGTCATTGTTTCACGTTCAAACAAAACAAAGTTGCTTTTCATGAGACCATCAAAAGAACACCACCCAACCAGGGCCACTACTGTTGGCCGTTGGGGTTCAGCGTCAATCAGGGGAGTAGTTGTTCGCAAGCTCCAACTAGGAGCTGAGTTTTGTGAGGCTTGTGGCTGAATAACATGGAGGCTTCTAAAGAAATGGACCCCTTTTTCTGGTAGGGAAACCTATGTTGATCATCCATCTGGGGGTTCAGCCTTAGTTTCGTCTCGGCACGGTCTGCCGGACGTACCGGAGTCAGACTCGGACGCCCCGAGCGAACTGCCAGACTACATGTCCAGGTACTCGGAAACTAGGAACACCGAGGATTTTCGGGGGGTAGCTTGTTAAAGGCGAAAAAACACCCATGTCTATTGTCGGTTGGTTGTTGTTTAAAAACCAAAAGCGAAGATAAACATGTCGTGTTTACGCACAAGCCCAACCGGATTCCTTTTGGTTGACTTAAACAAAAACCGTGCTTATGCGTGTAAAAACCATCCCAAATTGCCTCTGGAAGAATGAACACCTAAATGCTTCAAGCGGCCCTGTACCACACAGCCCTGTGCAGCATGTGTCCTACGTCTGCCACCCAGTGCAACCGGGATACACTTTTTGGTGTTTTGAAAGCACCAAAAACCGGCCATCGGCGCCTGCCTGTGCCTGCTTCCGCCCAGAACTCTAAAACGCTCGGCCGAGGGCATCTCCGAGGTGAGCGACGGTCACGGGCGTCTGCGGGCGTCCGGTCTGCGGCCTACGCGGAGGTGAAGCACGTTGCGCGCTCCTCCGGGTGACGCCCGCCGCCCGTACACTGCACGGCGCGACGCCGGCTGTGCGGTCGACATCGCAGGCGGACGTCGCCACAGAGCTTGACAAAGCCCTGGTGATTCTGTACCGCTGGTTTCGGATAGGTTCCTTCAAAATTCCAGGTTTGACAATGACTCATGCTGAGCCATGGTCAAAATGAAGCGCTTTCCCACGAGAGCATGGGAAAAGCATGCTTGTGATTGAAACTTACAGCTCGCCTCACGCCCCTCCGGCCGTAGGCGATCATGGACAGTAGGCGACCATTTGTTTGACCGAACCGTCTGCGAGTCGTACCATGGTCAGAATCTACCCGAGGTGGGTAGAGCATACAAGGTCAAAAGGCCCATTCACTGCGGATTCATGAGGGATTCACCCCAAGCCTGCCAAGATGGAAAGACCTACCAAAATGATCGGAAAAAACAAAAACCTACGACGCAAAAGTCCAGCAAAAAGCGCCTCAAGTTTGAGTCCAAAAACGGAAAAGCATGAAGAAGCCCAGCAACACAACAGCGCTTCCAGCTTTTGCCAACTCGATTTCTTCAAGCAAAAAGTCCCCAGTCCCCCGGCGGCCCCGCCCGCCAGTCGCCGTGTTCTTTGGCCCCACGCCTCCGGAGTGGGGGGGTAGACAATCTGGAGATTCCCCACCGGAGTTCGGCGGAAGTTCACCTGGCGGTAAGAATTTGTGACAGATAAATCAACCCCGGTTTATTCTTAGGGGGCGGGGGTGGGGGTGGGGCCCCTCTAAAAGTGATTCCCCGCCATTCATGGAAATCATGGACTGTGGGTTGATTCATCCCATTCTTCATGTGGGGTGCCCCAGAGTGGGGAATCATCACCTTTGGAGGGGAACACTGCAAAGACGTCTCAGATTCCAGTCTCTCGCGTCTTACCAAAAAGCGAATCTAGTTCAATGTGACAAATGTTAACCTCGGACTGACAAGAAGGAGGAATAGGGGGTGGGGACCCCTCCAAAAGTGAAATCCCACTAAACCAAAAAGCAACCAACTAAAAAACTGGATTGATTACTTCTGAGATTCACCCATAGTTGGCTATCTACTGTAATTGGCTAGACTAGGGCCTTCCGAAATCTGAAGTTAACAAGTTCAACGGACCAGGCGTCCTTTCGCCCCGCGGCTCGGCCCCGCCCTTTCTCCTCCGTCTCGCGGCTCGGCCAGCGGCTCGGCTCGGCCCAGCGGCTCGGATCGGAGCGGCTCGGCTCGGCCTGCGCGGAGGAGGGCCGGTAGAACTTGGGCGCCCGCGGGCTGAGCCGCTCCCCGCGCCGCAGCCTCGAGCTTTCGATCGATCCGAGGGCGGGGGCTTTCTTCGGTGCGACAGATGGCGCGAGGGCGCGGGCGCGAGATGGGGGGAGGGACGGGGGGAGGGACGGGGGGAGGGACGGGGAGGGGGAGGGGGGGGGGAGGGAAAAGCGGCCAAAACCAGTCTATGGCAGTAAAGAGGACACTGGGCGTCCATGGGGCGCGAGATGGAGGGACGGGAGTCCCTGGTTTGAATCTATGGGCGAAGGTGGATGGTGCGGTAGTTTTGAGGGTACCTGAGCTTAAAGTCAGTCAAAACCAGTTTGTGGCAGTTTCCTGGTTTTCCGGAGGGCTCCAGTTGTTCACCCTTTTCCCTTGTGTTTTAAGTTTTGCGGGGTTTTCCCAGTGATCCTACGGTGAGCCATCTCAGGGGTTGTTGATGGTGCGTTGTTCAGGCCAAATAGGCTGTTTTCAAAGAGCTCTTGGCAGGTTTCCGCACCCTGAACTCACCAAACTGAAAGAGGTCCTTTCCCAAGTTCTCCACTCTTGGTCCTCAAGCGAATGCCGGGGAAAATGCCTGAAACTCATGGAACAAAAGATCAAGATGTTTGTTTTGGAGGGGCGCCAAGTTTGACAAGCTTTCGTTTGCTCGCGACAAGTTTAGGCTCTTCGAGGTGCAACATGACCGGAGTCCGGGGCGGTAATTCGTTGCAGGGACTCGCCAAGGCCTATTCAGCCTGAGGCCTCAAGGCTTGCCAAAACCTTCCACTCCTGATCTCATGGCTTACAGTTCCCCCCCCCCCAGAAACAAAATCACGTGTGGTTCTACTAAACCCATGTGGATTACGTGTCGCAACAAAAAGCTGGGTGGGTTTCCTGCCAACCAACCCCAGAAAGGGCGACCAGCGTCCAAGCCCCCAGCGTGGTGGCCACATGCAGGCGCTGGCATGGCTGGCGCGCCTTGGAGCGAAGCGGGCTTCAAAGGAAGCAAAAGCCAGCAAAAAAGATCAAGAAAGCGAGCGAGAAGGCAGGCAGCAGGCAGGCAGGCAGGCAGGCAGGCAAGCAAGCAAGCAAGCAAGCAAGCAAGCAAGCAAGCAAGCAAGCAAGCTGGCTAACTAAAGATGACCAAAAAGAACAACCGCCAAACCAACAAGAAGAGGTTGGTACCCTTCTTTTTCCAGGGGAAGCCGTTGGGCAAGGGGTACCCAAAAGGGAAATCGTCCAATTCTAGTCCACGATCCGTGCCATCATGTGTGAAAGCAAGCAGGGTCCTCGCCTTTTCACAACCTGTTTAGCTGAAAAAAATCACAAGGTTCTACAAGCTTTGAGGGGCCAGCTGCCAGCTGCCTTCATTTCAGTCCAGCACGTGAGCTTGGGGCTAGACATCAAATGCCATACGCGGTGGTCTGTTTATAAGAGGCCCCTCAAAACAGCCCCCTCACAAGAACCCCCCCCCAGTACTGAGGTTCACACGCACCTTGCAAAGGGTTCATGGCTTTTCGTTCAGTCACCCACCTTTTTGCCAAGTGAGGGGTTCAACCGCAGAAAACGAAAATCTCCAGGACGCCAAAACTGCAAATTGGCCGCTTGAGCCCTGCGTTTTCCCCAACCCCCCGTCGCTCGCGACTCTGCGGCTCCGGGCGAAGCGCGCCGCCGCCTGGGCACTGCCCCGCGGCACGAAGTTGGAGGCGCCCTGAACGAACCGAACCGAACCGACCCGTGCCCCTCCCTCCATCCCCCCGGCCCCCCCCCCCGACATGTTTGAGGGAGGAAAGGTATGGGGAAAAGGATCAGCGCAATCTTGATAGATTTGAAAAATGAGGCCACAGACGGCCCAACTGCCCGCGAGCCCAAAGCCCAGAAAAAGAAACGACCCACCCACCCACCCACTCCCCCTAGATGAAAAGAGAAAGACACATGACAAACGCGGGGAAACCAAGAGCGGAAAAACTGAGGCCCCCCCCCCCCCCCGCTAAGGCGAAATTCGCGGACTTGGGCCGGGCCCTTTTTGGCACTTTTCGCCCCAAACGGTCGCGGTCGTAGCGCCAGCGCAGGCAAAGAGGTGGCCCACTGGCCAGTTAGATCACTGGAGGTCTGTTGGAAGCGGACAAAACACGAGGGATGGGAAATGCCTGCATGTGGTTTGGGTTGAAAAGCTCTACTTGGGGGATTCCATTCCGCGCACGAAATCTACAATCATTGCGCACCAATCCTCCACGTCCCCATCTGCGACATCCGACGTCACACACGCAAAGACCGCAGCAGCTGCCGCATCCGGCGCATTTGCCACGAAGACCGCTGCAGCTGCCGGCTGCGGCGACGCCGCTGCAGCTCGGCGCATCCGTCACCACGGCCGCAGCATCTGCGGTAGAAGCCAAGTCCGGCACCGCAGCTGCAGCGTCTGACCAGCCCAGCCAGCGCAACGGCCACATTGGTCGCATCCGCCACGAATAGCCGCTGCATCTGCAAGATCTGCTGCGCTTTCTGGCCTCAGGAAGATGAACCTGAAAACCTCGTTGAGCGAGTCCATACATTCGGCATCACTAGATTTGCAGAAGGCCACCTTTCTTGCGATTGGATCCAGATTGGGCGGCGCTCTCATTTCACAAGGGGCCGAAAGGATTATTGCTGGAGAGTCACACTCCCTTGGTCCCTGGTGAGAGATACTCTCCTTGACAAACTGACATTTGGCCAAACTCCATGCTTCCAAAAACCCATTGGTCATTAAAGTCAAGTTGCGGGCTCTGCTCATGTTGTCACAGCTGTGCATGATCACTCTTTTTCTTTCGGCCCCCCCTGTTAGCATCAAAAGTTTGCCTGTGAGACCGTCGCTGGTGAAGCAATGACTTGAGCCTAGGGATTGTCAGGATGAACTTGCGTCAGCTTGGAACTTCTGGCTTAAACAAGAGCCAGAAGACGATTGTGTGACAACTGGCAAGCGGCCATTGACCTTGTCAAGAGCACGCCCCGCCTTGAAGACATGACATATTCCATGTTCGATTTGCCAGTCTGGCGAAGAATGATGTACACGAAATCTGCCCGTGGTGTGTGCGCTTGTCCTGTAATAGAAATGCGAGAGCTTTCACGCGCTGGAAACTGGGCAGTGGACCAGGGCCCTGGTCACATGTCTGCCAAAAGCAGATGGAGCGCCCACCGCGCTCCAGGTTTGCTATCACCACAATGAGGCGCGTTTATCGCGGTTGGGCGACATATAGATCGGCCCTCATTTGCGAACGGCTGGCTTTCAAGGTGCCCCCAATCCCTTGCAGGGGGAGTCAAAAGTACGCGCTCAACTTGGAACATGCCCAGGCTGACACTGCACCCTGCCTGTGTCCTTTGCATCTTGGCATCGTCGCTTGTGGTGGCTGGACACGCAGGTCCTCCACAAGAACCCACAACCGGAATCCCACAAACATGTTCCATGGCGATCGCCGCGACCCGAAGAGTTCTGTCTTTGTCAGAATTCCGGTGAAGCGGTGACACCCTTCTTTGTGGATAACTGGTCTCTCACGACTGATAACCTTCTCCGATGCGCAAGCAGCTCCTGCTTTGCAGTTGCCTTTCGCGTGAAATTTCAGGCCAGCAAGCGCAGGACCTGGTCTCCTTGAAAAAGCCTTATCCAGTTGAGCCGGTCAAAACATACGCATGTGACCTGAGTGTGGACGCATGCTACACTCGAGCAAAGGTTAAGAAGGTGTGGAAGAGAGCTTCACAGAGCGCGAGAGGTCAGGGCTTCAAGGAGGTACAAAAACCGTCTCATCACCTCGGGCCGTTTCACTGGGAGCGCACGGTCAGAGTTTGTGAACGTTTCCTTGGAGGAGTTCACGCAGTTATGCACCGCGACAGCGCGTGCTCTAGGTAACGCTACATCCGGGAAAAAAACATTTCATGTCTTTGTCCATGTGTGGTCCCAATCTGGATCCGCAGTTTGCGGACCAGCTTCGAAGATTTAAAGTGTGGCGGAGATTTGGGTTGATGTTCCCAGCCCACTTTCGAAATTTCCAATCGCTGCTGGTCGACGGCCGGTCCACCGTGGGACCTGCCTATGCGTTTCGTGAGGCAGCACCACGCCTTCTATGAGAATGGTGTTGCTCGGGTTCCGCTCATGCCCCAAAAGTCAAAAACCTGTGTGGCCGATAGACTTGCAAAAGTCCATAGAGAGATACAAAGGTAGTGAGGTTGCACCCCTTTCTAGCAATTTTACTCATGATTTTGTCAGTAGATGGAATCATTCTGATACACCTACATGCACGCTCTGTGAGGAAAATGACTCACGGGAGCATACACCAGCCAACTGACATCACATGATCGGACATGTTCTTTCTCAAGGGATAGACATTTTGCCGTTGCTGCCTCTGCCGTGACTTGTGTCCAGCCAACCCAACATGACTTCCGAACAGTCCGAGCAAAACTCCTGCCAGGGACTGATCAGTGTGTTCTCAGGGCAAGCGACTCTTGCTTCAGGCGTCTCAAAGACTTGTGGAATCTATTCTGACTGAAAGACTTTTATGGATAAGGCAAACTTTACCCTTGACAATGGATACTGTGTACCCACTTTCTGGGAGCACTCTGACCTCTATAACTCATGGTGCGCACAGTTGACGCATATTTCTCGTGGTGGCGTTAGCCTGGTGGAAGTCAAAGCGCGCAGATGAGAAGGCGCTCAGGCCTCGGTCTGTGACAGCTGGAACGCATTTCACAATAACGCGGTTGATAGTGCTGCCAAAAGCTGTTTGCAGACAAAAGCAGCAGCCATACTTAGACGCCTCAAGCAAGCTGAAAGCAGGCAAAACCGTTTCCGAAAACACTCGCAGCTTACCATGACTTCGTCGTCCAGTCTGCAAAGCTATACTTCATTGCTAAGCCAAAAGCGAACACTTCTTTCCATGACCTTTCTCAGTTGAGCGCGGAGCATGAAACGCAGTGTTCACACCACTCCTTCACTGGCCTTTCCTACAAAGGATCTTGCAATGGGCGGATACCCGCAGCTGGGCGCCTGAACATGCGATAGGTGATTCTTCTTGCTGTGAATTGTATGCTGCATTTGCCCTTGAGACCTAAACTCGTGTACCTGTCTGTGAAAGTGCCTGTGAAGGATGGAAACGGCAAGAACCGTTTTCGCTGGACGCTTAGGGCAATCCCTTGAGGCTGATTCCATATTACAGTTTCTAGCCAGGATGTGAATGCCAAACAAAACATTCATGTCTTCCCTCTCCCGCTTCAGCCGCGGGCCACTTTCTCGCGTGCAACAGGCGCACGGCATTGTTGACGCAAGAAAAGGAAACTGAAAGGAAGGGGCTGAGACGTTCACAGGGATTGGACCAATCTGGATTGGCAAACTTCATGTGTGAGTCAAATGCATCAGCCTGATCAACTTGAGCGAGCCCTTTGTCTTTGTCTTTGTCTCTTGTTGCTGATGGTACAGCTATGTACGAGTGCCACCCTAAGCGTGCAAAACGACGGAAAGAGGACACTAAGGATGGAACACAAAGTTCAAGTACCGTCCGTTGTGGGCAAAATGGTCCTGCAGCAGCGAATCCGCCGACCCTCTGCCTCCCGTCCCAGCCTCCTGCAGAGGGGACCGGCGTGGGATGCAACTGGAAGTGATTGGAATCAATGATAGTCCCTGGAGGACACGCCCGAACCCACAAAAAGTGGATTTCCAGGACCGGTCCTGGAACCTGGGACCGGTCCCGGGACCGGTCCTGGGACCAGTCCTGGGACCAGTCCTGGGACCGGTCCTGGCTGGGACTGGTCCTGGGACCCTGGTTCTGCTGTTTCCAAAACCGGTCCTGGGACCGGTCCTGGGACGGTCGACCAGTCCCACGACCGGTCCTGAGGCTGGTCCTGGGACCGGTCCCAGGACCGATCCTAGGACCGGTCCTGGGACTGGTCGGACTGGTCCCGGCCAGGACCGCTTTCAGGACAAGCCGGTCCGGGATCAAGTCCTGGTGTGACCGCTGGTATCGGGTCCCACTTCAAACTGCTGTGGTGCCACCTCAAACCGCTCCAGACACCTTTCCGGACTAGGGTCCCAGGTCCCAGTCACTCCCTGCGACCGGTTGAGGGGCACCGACGGCCTTGTTTCTAGGACCAGCTCAACGTGACTTGGGCACAAACCGGCCTGTGCGGTTATTGACGGACGAGCTGCCATCCCGTTAATCCTTGTGGTAGTAGAGGATCCCTGGATCTATTCTGCAAAAGAGTCCAATACGTCGAGTCAAGCCGCGCCAGACTGGGACCAGCCTGTCCCGGTCCCTGCCGGCGACCGGTCCAGGGCAACTTTGGGAGGGCCAGTTTCAGGGCGACCCCGGGAGAGGCGACATCTCCCGGGCCAACTCCAAGTGACTTGGGCGCAAGCCGGCCCAAGCGATAATTAACGGACTAGCTGCCATATTTCTGACTTTTCCGTTAATCCTTGTTTGTGGTCGTAGAGGATCTTATAAGTGGTCCCTGGGTTTGCGGACGTGTTTCAGGACCGGTCCTTGTGACTTTTCCCTTAATGCGCCGAGGGTCGGCGGCAGCAGGCGGGAGCCTGGTTAATAAATCAGATGCGAAATTAGCCCTTGCGAAATGTCAGCCGCCTGTATTTGGCCCGTCCCTTGCCCAGCAGGATTGGGCGAAATGTGTTTGAACAACCAGCCCTAATTCACTTTCGAAACCAACGGGAGTGTACCCCTATGCACTGGTTGACATGTTGGGCAAAAAACAATTGGCGCATCTCCCACGTTCCGGGGGCTTTCAGAAATCTTCCGCCAAAGGGGGTGCATTTGAGCCAGGGGCCATCTCTTGGCTGCGCAAGGACTCCCTAGATTGCGCTAAGCATCACGCCACTCAACGGCAACTCGCAAACCAAATGGACCAAAAAGATGCTGTTTCAAAACCACAAGGGACATGCAGCCATCGGAACCCTGTTTAACTTGTTTGTCCAGCTCCCAGAAACAGAAAATCCTGGGGGAAAATGCTTGTCCGCTCCCGGAAAGTGAACAAATCCGAAGAAAAACACTATTTATCCAGCTCCCGGAAGGGAGCTGAAAAAAACGGGGAAAAAAAACTGGGCAGGTACCAACTCCAAAAAAATAGGTGCCAACTCCAAAAAACAATGGGTACCAACTCCAAAAAACTAGGTACCAAATCCAAAAAGCAGGTACCAACTCCAAAAAAACAGGTACCACCTCCAAAAAAAAGTACCAACTCCAAAAAACTAGGTACCAACTCCAGAAAGCAAGTACCAACTCCAAAAAACTAGGTACCAAATCCAAAAAAACAGGTACCAACTCCAAAAAACTAGGTGCCAACTGCAGAAAGCAAGTACCAACTCCAAAAAAAATGTAAAAACTACAAAAAGACAGGTACCAACTCCAAAAAAACGGTACCAACTCCAAAAAAAAAGGTACCAACTCCAAAAAGAAAAGTTAAAAACTCCAAATAAACAGGTACCAACTCCAACAAAAAGGTAAAAACTCCAAAAAAACAGGTACCAACTCCAAAAAAAGTAAAACTCCAAATAAAAAGGTACCAACTCAAAAAAAAATGTAAATACTCCACAAAAACAGGTACCAACTCCAGAAAGCAAGTACCAACTCCAAAAAAAAGGTACCAACTCCAAAAAAGTAGGTACCAACTCCAAAAAAAAGGTAAAAACTCCAAAACAACTGGTACCAACTCCAAAAAAAAGGTACCAACTCCAAAAAACTAGGTACCAACTCCAGAAAGCAAGTACCAACTCCAAAAAAAAGGTGCCAACTCCAAAAAAAATGAGGTGCCAACTCTAAACAAACAGGTACCAACTCCAAAAAAAGGTACCAACTCCAAAAAAACAGGTACCAACTCCAAAAAAACCGGTACCAACTCCAAAAAACTAGGTACCAAATCCAAAAAAACAGGTACCAACTCCAAAAAACTAGGTGCCAACTGCAGAAAGCAAGTACCAACTCCAAAAAAATTGTAAAAACTACAAAAAGACAGGTACCAACTCCAAAAAAACGGTACCAACTCCAAAAAAAAAGGTACCAACTCCAAAAAAATAAAGTTAAAAACTCCAAATAAACAGGTACCAACTCCAACAAAAAGGTAAAAACTCCAAAAAAACAGGTACCAACTCCAAAAAAAGTAAAACTCCAAATAAAAAGGTACCAACTCAAAAAAAAATGTAAATACTCCACAAAAACAGGTACCAACTCCAGAAAGCAAGTACCAACTCCAAAAAAAAGGTACCAACTCCAAAAAAGTAGGTACCAACTCCAAAAAAAAGTAAAAACTCCAAAACAACTGGTACCAACTCCAAAAAAAAGGTACCAACTCCAAAAAACTAGGTACCAACTCCAGAAAGCAAGTACCAACTCCAAAAAAAAGGTGCCAACTCCAAAAAAAATGAGGTGCCAACTCTAAACAAACAGGTACCAACTCCAAAAAAAGGTACCAACTCCAAAAAAACAGGTACCAACTCCAAAAAAACCGGTACCAACTCCAAAAAAACAGGTACCAACTCCAAAAAACTAGGTACCAACTCCAAAAAAACAGGTACCAACTCCAAAAAAAAAAGTAAAAACTCCAAATAAACAGGTACCAACTCCAAAAAAAAAGTAAAAACTCCAAATAAACAGGTACGAACTCCAAAAAAAATGTAAAAACTCCAAATAAACAGGTACCAACTCCAAAAAACAAGTAAAGACTCGAAATAAACAGGTACCAACTCCAAAAAAAATGTAAAAACTCCAAATAAACAGGTACCAACTCCAAAAAAAAAGTAAAAACTCCAAATAAACAGGTACCAACTCCCAAAAAAAGGTAAAAACTCCAAATAATAAGGTACCAACTCCAAAAAAAGGTACCAACTCCAAAAAAACAGGTGCCAACTCCAAAAAACTAGGTACCAGCAAGTACCAACTCCAAAAAAGTAGGTACCAACTCCAGAAAGCAAGTACCAACTCCAAAAAAAAGTGCCAACTCCAAAAAAAAAGTGCCAACTCTAAACAAACAGGTACAAACTCCAAAAAAAGGTACCAACTCCAAAAAAACAGGTGCCAACTCCAAAAAACTAGGTACCAGCAAGTACCAAATCCAAAAAAAAGGTGCCAACTCCCAAAAAAAGGTAAAAACTCCAAATAAACAGGTACCAACTCAAAAAAACAAGTAAAGACTCCAAATAAACAGGTACCAACTCCAAAAAAATGTAAAAACTCCAAAAAAACAGGTACCAACTCCAAAAAAAATGTAAAAACTCCAAAAAAACAGGTACCAACTCCAAAAAAAAGTAAAAACTCCAAAAAAACAGGTACCAACTCAAACAAAAAGGTAAAAACTCCAAAAAACAGGTACCAACTCCAAAAAAATGTAAAAACTCCAAATAAACAGGTACCAACTCCAAAAAAAAGGTAAAAACTCCAAATAAACAGGTACCAACTCCAACAAAAAGGTAAAAACTCCAAAAAAAATGTAAAAACTCCAAATAAACAGGTACCAACTCCAAAAAAAAGTAAAAACTCCAAATAAACAGGTACCAACTCCAAAAAAAATGTAAAAACTCCAAATAAACAGGTACGAACTCCAAAAAAAAAGTAAAAACTCCAAATAAACAGGTACCAACTCCAAAAAAAAGTACAAACTCCAAATAAACAGGTACCAACTCCAAAAAAAATGTAAAAACTCCAAATAAACAGGTACCAACTCCAAAAAAAAAAGTAAAAACTCCAAACAAACAGGTACCAACTCCCAAAAAAAAGTAAACACTCCAAATAAACAGGTACCAACTCCAAAAAAAAAGTAAAAACTCCAAATAAACAGGTACCAACTCCAAAAAAAAAGTAAAAACTCCAAATAAACAGGTACCAACTCCAAAAAAAAGTAAAAACTCCAAATAAACAGGTACCAACTCCAAAAAAAATGCAAAAACTCCAAATAAACAGGTACCAACTCCAAAAAACAAGTAAAACAGGTACCAACTCCAACAAAAAGGTAAAAACTCCAAAAAAACAGGTACCAACTCCAACAAAAAGGTAAAAACTCAAAAAAAAACAGGTACCAACTCCAAAAAAAGGTAAAAACTCCAAATAAAAAGGTACCAACTCCAAAAAATGTAAATACTCCAAAAAAACAGGTACCAACTCCAAAAAAAATGTAAAAACTCCAAATAAACAGGTACCAACTCCAAAAAAAAAGTAAAAACTCCAAATAAACAGGTACGAACTCCAAAAAAAATGTAAAAACTCCAAATAAACAGGTACGAACTCCAAAAAAAAAGTAAAAACTCCAAATAAACAGGTACCAACTCCAAAAAAAAAGTAAAAACTCCAAATAAACAGGTACCAACTCCAAAAAACATGTAAAAACTCCAAATAAACAGGTACCAACTCCAACACAAAGGTAAAAACTCCAAATAAACAGGTACCAACTCCAAAAAAAAGGTAAAAACTCCAAATAAACAGGTACCAACTCCAAAAAACAAGTAAAGACTCCAAATAAACAGGTACCAACGCCAAAAAAATGTAAAAACTCCAAAAAAACAGGTACCAACTCCAACAAAAAGGTAAAAACTCCAAAAAAACAGGTACCAACTCCAAAAAAAAGTAAAAACTCCAAAAAAACAGGTACCAACTCCAAAAAAAAAGTAAACACTCCAAATAAACAGGTACCAACTCCAACAAAAAGGTAAAAACTCAAAAAAAAACAGGTACCAACTCCAAAAAAATGTAAAAACTCCAAATAAACAGGTACCAACTCCAAAAAAAGGTAAAAACTCCAAATAAACAGGTACCAACTCCAACAAAAAGGTAAAAACTCCAAAAAAACAGGTACCAACTCCAAAAAAAAGTAAAAACTCCAAAAAAACTGGTACCAACTCCAAAAAAAAAGTAAAAACTCCAAATAAACAGGTACCAACTCCAACAAAAAAGTAAAAACACCAAATAAACAGGTACCAACTCCAAAAAAAATGTAAAAACTCCAAATAAACAGGTACCAACTCCAAAAAAAGGTAAAAACTCCAAATAAACAGGTACCAACTCCCAAAAAAAAGGTCAAAACTCCAAATAAACAGGTACCAACTCCAAAAAAAATGTAGAAACTCCGTCTTGTTTTTGGCAGTTGGCCCCCGTTTGAAGTCGGGATCCCAAACTTCGGCCGCCCGGAACTTCGGCCGTTCACTCGCCGGTGGCCTCCACGAACTTCACGCGGCGCTTGGAGGGCGAGCTCTGGCCGGCCGGGCGGGTTTTTGCCGGGGAAAAAAGGCCGCATGACCCACATCTCGTAAGGAATTGGACCACACGGTCCTTTACACTGGGGAAAACCCACGAGATAGATGATATTTCAGGTGCGATCCTATGTTTTAGGTGCTGATGATTGTGCCACTTTGGTGCTGGTGACACTATGTTTGTACTATTTTGGATACTAGTATGGTGTTTGTTTTGTGGGTGGTTGCTTATTGCTTGAATGGTTAATGTTCGACAAACATACTATCTTGCAGCAACCAAACATACAATATGTTGCTTTTGACCAAAACTACATTTGGTTACTTTGTTCTACCAACACACCTATTTACCCAAAATGTCAAAATACTGTAACTAAATAGCATGTTGGCTTGTCCCTAATTTCCCACGAAAGCCGTGGATGGTCTTCCAACAAGAAGGGATCGAACACGTCCGGGGCGAATAAAGGTATGGCTGTCACAACAGGGAGACAGAGACGCAAAATGGGAGGCTACTCCTTGTGTATTGCCTTGAAAAAGGACCTTTAAGGTAATTAGCCTCGAAAAAACAAACCCGAATGGGGCCCTGCTCTTTCTCTTTCTTTAACATCAACTTCGGATTCATCAAAAGGAGGACCGTACTAGTCAGGAGAAGGGGTCCATGTTTGCGGACGGCTTCCAAAATAAAGATCAACTAACCCTTAGTTGGTGGTTTGGATTGCTGGTTCTTGTAGCTCCAGAACCACCAAACAACGAGGGTAAGGGACCTTCGGTGGGGGCCCTTGGTGTCTGTAGGAGAAACACATGGAAGGCGCTGGAAAAGAAAGCATGAACCAAACGGAAGCCAGCGCAATCCTTCGAAGCTCAGTACCAAACTGATGACTAGAGAGGACGCCTCTGCATTTTAACTGGTTTGACAAATGAAGCAACAAGGGAATCGATTCCACTGAATGAAAATAACCCAAAGTGAAACTCTTGGAATGTCGCTGTGCTCATTCTCAAACCTATCGACAGCTCGGAAACTGGAGTCCAGCAGTTTTCAGCCGAACTAAAGAAGAAAGAAAAATAATCAAGGGGCCCCAACAAAAGGAGTCGCTCTCTGGCTCCTCCCAAGTTGGAACTTCCCCTCGCGCCTTTCGTCCTCTTCTTGTGTTTGGGGGAAAGTCACGCTTTCCTAGGTCCAGCAAAAAGGTTAGAATAAGGGCACCCTTTTTTCTGCAGTCGATTTTAGCAGGAGAACCCTCCCCCAAAAAAAGGTTGGGTGAGACAGGGCACCGATTGCCGGGGGACCTAGATTTCTCCAACAAGGACCGCCCCGGGTGTCCTGGCACTCTGCTTGATCCAGCTTTGCCCCACCCCAAAGGCCTTTGTCATTTGTGGCCTCCCAAAAAAACACGCTCCTTGATCCCAGAGATGGCATTGGCTTTTCAGCTTGCCATATCTACGGGTCCCGCCAGAACCTCTGACCACTTCCTGGAGCTGGGGCTCAGTGGCCTTGAAAATAAACCAAGTCCACCAAGAAGGATCCGCTTTTCATGAAAAACACCTGAACATTGCAACTTGGAAATGGGCAGGGTTCCTTTTTTGGGGGTGGAAAAAGCCACATGTTTCAAATGGTTGCAAAATTAATTTCTTTTAAGGAGCCCTGCACCAAGAAGGATCTTCCTTCGCACTGGAGGCGTGCTTTGGCCACCAAGCTGCGCAGAAATGTCTACCACAGATTGAAGAAATGAGCTCAGCAGAAGGCACTCGAAGTAACCCAAGCGAGGTTTGGAGACACGTAGGCTACCAATATAAGTTTGTAAGGCAGCGTACACCCCATTTACAGGAATATCATGTCTACGTAGATGCACTCCATACCTCAAAAATGAAAACGGCGCTCAAACTTCTACAAGTTAAACCAAGCCTCGTGTATACTGCATTAGTAAGCTCCGTGCCTTCAAGGCTGCTTCAAGCTACGCGTCCCCCCCCAATGAGACGCCAGTAAAATTTCTTAAACGGGCACCAAAAACGAAAACCGCCGGTCGCTTCAAAGGGAAGCTCCGCCTGGGGTACCAGGAACTCCTCTTCGTCAGACTGGCGCGAGTCGGATCGATCGCCGGATCGGATCCGGAAAGTTCCGCGGGCCGGAAATTCCGCGAGCGAGGTCTCATGTGACATGGGAAAGACCTTTTCAAGCCACCAGTGGCCTCTTCTAGCGGCTGCATTTGGAGTGTTTGGGGATGGATTCTGTTTAATGGTCCAAGTGTAGCCTTTTTCGGCGTCCTGATTTTGAGCTGAAGTCATGATCAATCGGGATACCTGGGGGCATTCGTGACTCTCCGCTGTCCTTGTTGCCGAACCCTGGTTGGAGACGAGGAGTACAGAAAAAGAACCAGCGTTTCTCGCAAAGGCGGTGAGCCAAACGCATGAATGGGTTTGTGCCTGCCACGGCCAAAAGCCAAACAAGGCGAAGCACGCCCAAAAATGACGACGAGCTGTTGAGTGGGAAAGGTCTCGAAGGGACTGCGTTTGATCGAGCGACCGCAGCCAACTTGGGCATATCTCCCCCATTCACTTCAGCTCCGACCGTGTCAAACCAGGGTCCTTTTGGCCGACTCCTTTTCGCGACTCCTTTTCGGCGGTAGGGGACATATCTCCAAGTTGGCAATCCCTGTCCACTGGAAAGGGGTGAGTCATTTTTACCGACCCAGATGTCCACTCTGATTATCTCGTTGATTTTAACCATCGTAAGTATTCGTTGTATGCCGAACTGACTTGGGTGTCTTCTGTGAGTGACTCTCTTTCCCAATGGTAGCCCTCCCCTTGGCTATCGTTCTTCCTACTTGGATGTTCGTTCAGCAACCAGTGTGCAAGTTTTAACTAGCTACCCAGGTGAGCACCCACAACTTGGAAAGCCCCAGGCCGAGCCCAGCAAAGCCCGAAAAACCCTCACAAATCCTCTGAAGGCCCAACCCGCCCCAAAAAGGAAAACATGAGGGGTTCTTCCTCCACTCCACCCCAAAAGCCAAAATTGAAAGAGGCAAGAAAGAAAAAAAGGATTTCGTGCCCCCCCCCCTTTTTAGACAAACAAGTGACGGGGAGTACCGCCCTCCGCCCCCACCCAAAGGCCCCGAACCCCCCCCCCCCCCGCCTCCTCCGCCCTCGCGGCCCGCCGCGCCGGCCCCCGCGCCGAGTGCGGCGCGGCGCCGTTCGGCGCAGAAGTGGGCCGCTGGGAAATTCGCGCGGAGGCCTCGAGGGGTTTCCCGCAACATCTAGATCCTCCAGTGGAGAAGAACGCGTGTGCCATTCCGAGTTCACATGGTGTGCCTTCCATACTTGGCGGAACATGCAAAGGGCATCTTGAGGCGGGGCCTTTCAGGACTAGGTCCTCCAGTAGTTTGAGCTTGGAATAAGTTGGTATCCGACATTTTTCGGAATCGTCTATTTTAGTAGGGGAACCCTCCCCACCAAAAAAGGGGTGAGAAAGGGCACTGCTGGGGGACCTAGACATGGGACAAAACCGGGAACCCCCCAAGCCATGTGACACGCAGTTCTGCGTAAGTGGGGAAAAACGCCCAGAAAGCCAATCACGTCGCCGGAAAAAACAAAGAAATGTCGGCGGCCCTTTGGTTTGGCTTCCCTGAACCAACAAAACAACAGATAGGGAACTAACAAAAACAACCTGAGTTTGGCTGTGCCGTTGTTCGTTGGTTTCTGGGTAAAACCCGCCCCAAAAAAGGGCACCCGCAAAAATATGGTGCCCCAAAGATGGATGGTGTTTCTTTGGTGTCCCTGTAAAACCAACCAAAAGATCCAACAAAAATATTGTCGTCCTTTGGTTTCCCTTGAAAGAACCACCCCAAATTGGATCCTCGATGGTTTCCACCACCCTCAAAACAACGGGATGCAATGGGATACATAGCCACAACGAAAAACACACTATGCTTGGTGTTTTTTTCTTGTAGTAGTGGATGTATGTTCACCTGATTTTTTTGAGGGTGGTCCAACTCTTACAATTCACAGCCAACTGGCTCTGGCGCATGTGGCAAATGACAAGAGCCTTCTGAAACCTATTGGTTCCATCTATTTCAATCAAACGGACGCCCACTTTGTGCTGGTTGATCTTAGCGGAATGGCCAATACCAACTACGGACCCCAGAGGACGCCTTTCTGGCAATGATCGCTCCCTGAAATGTCTCAGGGGTACTGGTTGACGCTCACTCAGACGAGCAGAAAGGTGGCTATTGGGCTCCTCCTAGGGTGCTCATGGGCGTCTTAAGGCACCCCTAGGCACCCCGTTTCACCCATTGACTTTTGGTTCTGCCAACCTGGTGATGAACGCTTACCACTGCCCCATGAAACCAGGTAGCAGAGCCAACTAACAAGGCCAATGGGGCGCTGCTCGCGGGCCGATGTGCTTGGGCCGATACGTGGTTCCGAAATCTGATAACACCCCGAAGGGTGGAGAAAGCAGTGGACAGCAAATGATACAAATCTGACCATGACTTTCTGATGTCCAGCAAGGTCACAGGGTCCCATCCACTGACAGCTCACGCACTCTGCGAACTCAATGGGCTTGGGTCCCGCTGGCTCCCTTCACTGCTCAAACGTCTGCAAAAAATAAAATCTCACGGGATGGCCGCGAAAATTCAAACGATCCAAGGCCCCCTCTCTCGCTGCCTTCTGAGATCCCGCGCCATGGATGAAAATCATGGGATCGCCATCAGCTGCTTTGTATGATTCGCGTCTTGGAAGAGGGTTGAGCGAAACGCGCTTGGAGCGCTGAACACAGTCGTCGAGTGTGGATTGAAGTACGGCTCAAGCTCTTTCCATGCTGGTTGTTGTTTGCACGCTCTTTAAAGTGCCGGTGGAAGAGTCAAGGGCCGACCTTTCTTTCTGGGTGACTTTCAAGGGGACATAACGTAACTTCACAAAAGTGAGCCTCCCAATGTTCAGAGAATCCACCTCTGCCAGGTGGGTCTGACACCATAGACATCTTCCGGCTGGCTCCTGTACTGATGGCCGTGCAGCGATGCGGCAGTCATTTCATTCTGAGTCCTTCTGACAACCTTACCACCGTGCACGGGGAACCGTTAGGAAAACCTCCTTTTCCATCAAACTCTAGTCCATTTTCACCTGCTCACATCTTTTCATTTGACTTTGAGTGATTCTGAAAACCTTACAACCCTGCACGGGGAACTGATAGGAAAGCCTCCTTTTTTCCATCAAACTCTAGTCCATTTTCACCTGCTCACATCTTTTCATTTGACTTTGAGTGATTCTGAAAACCTTACAACCCTGAACGGGGAATCGATAGGAAAGCCTCCTTTTTCATCAAACTCTAGTCCATTTTCACCTGCTCACATCTTTTCATTTGACTTTGAGTGATTCTGAAAACCTTACAACCCTGCACGGGGAACTGATAGGAAAGCCTCCTTTTTTCCATCAAACTCTAGTCCATTTTCACCTGCTCACATCTTTTCATTTGACTTTGAGTGATTCTGAAAACCTTGCAACCCTGCACGGGGAACTGATAGGAAAGCCTCCTTGTTTCCATCAAACTCTAGTCCATTTTCACCTGCTCACATCTTTTCATTTGACTTTGAGTGATTCTCTGAAAACCTTACAACCCTGAACGGGGAATCGATAGGAAAGCCTCCTTTTTCATGAAACTCTAGTCCATTTTCACCTGCTCACATCTTTTCGCTTGTCATTTGACTTTGAGTGATTCTGAAAACCTTACAACCCTGCACGGGGAAGGGCTAGGAAAGCTCTTTTTCATCAAACCCTGGTCTATTCTCATTTTTGCACATCTGATTTTGAGTGGAGGTATCCCAGGGAAGCCTACCCACGACCCGTGGCGAAGAGAGCATGGAACGCTGTCCGTGGTCTTGGTTTGTTCCTCGCCTTTCTTCTTCGGAGGGGTTCTTTTTGAAAGCATCTGAAAACCTCTCTGGAGGCTAGGGATAGAAGTTCTCATGCCTCTGCTGATCATCTGAGCAGCTCTCTGAAATTGAGAATAACCTGGTCACAAAACCCCTTTGACGACTTGTCAGGTTGCTATCCTTTTAAAGGTGTGCTGAAGAACGCGGTGGAACGTCAAACGGATGCGTCGCAAGTCAGGTTCTGCGAGAGCGCGGGTTCCAGACCGACCATGCGCGATCCCGACCACCCAAACTGCCCTTTCCGACCGATCATGAAACAGACAATCCCACCCGTCCTGACTATCACCCGCATAAAACGAGACGGCGTCACGCTTGAACATAGCAGCCACGCGCTCGTAGTTTGTTGAATGCGCCCAAGCATAGGAACGCAGTTCTGGATCTGACGATTCATTGCTGTTGGAACGGTCGGGGTGGTCGGGACGCTTGGGGCAGGTCTGGATGGGGAGGGTGGCCCTTCCCGCTTGCAACCACTGAGCCTCGGACAGCGAAGACAGCAAGGAACGAGCACAGCGAGAACCGCCAAAACTCAGCGGACAGCAAGGACAGCATTCCAAAAATGACGTTTAGCTAGGCAAATCCATTTTTTCAGCAGGGTTCTTTGCAAAGGACACCCTGTGTCCGAACAGGCTCCTATCGTGAATGATCTGGGCAGCTTCGCGACATGGTGTCATGTAAACAAGGACCAACATCAGGAGTGAATCTTGGTCAGCCTGCGTTTCGCAGATCGTGTAGCAGTGAGCGTGTCTTGGCGTTGAGCTTGCGAAACCACCTCAGCAACTTTCTGCACGCCTGCCCCAAGGTTGTCAATGGCAAGGCCTCCAACTTTGCGGCCCTGCGCGCAGCAGCTCCACCACATTTCTGAGACGCTCCCCCCTGCTCCAGGGCTGCCGCTCAGACGATTTTCACCACCAACGACCGAATTCCATATTGCTCGGCATCTTGCCTGATTTTCGTCGCGCTACACAACACCAAAGAACACAGAAAAGTCTAAGCAAACTGCCTCGCCGAGCCTTCCAGCATCCAGCGCCTCTGCTGATGGGGCGGGCTGTTGTCATGTGGACGCGCACAGCGGCATGCTTCCACACAGCCGCTCAGCGTCCGCGAGCTTCGTCTGCACAACTGCCTTGCCAGCGTCTTTGGCTTTGGGGGTTTCTCGGTGCTAAGCACTACACGCAAGAGCCAATCTCCATGTAAAACCTGACGCCCCATCTGCCAATCAGGTCAGCCTCAGCCGCAATGCATCTTTGCCGGCAAACAGCGGAGGCGCCACCAGCCGCCTGGAACCTTGCCGGAACCTTCCTGCCTGGAACTTCTGCAGGAACTTCCAGCAACCGTCCTGGAACCTTCCCGAGGGCTGAAGACACCATAGCTATCGCTGTTTTGGGAATACATTTGGACTACCTTCAGAAGAATACCTCCGACCAGAAAGCAGGCAGGCCTTCCCAGCACTCCCGAATGTAACTTAAACCCACCAAAACGACAACGCGTTGGAGATCCCTGAGTGGGTTCTCATGGGCGGTTTCTTGGGATTAAGACCGAAGTTCTTGGCGCTAGCAGAAAACTCCCAATTTAAGCTCTGCCTGCGGACTTCCCGCTGCCGCCAAAAGTCTACTTGCTGCCTGTCCCGACCACCCTGGCCACGCCGTCCCTGCCCAACCCCCACAATCCTGACCTTGCGGAAGCCGCAGAAAAACAGGTCTTAGGCTCGAATCACCTGCCACCTCTCCCGGCTCGAGTCTTCCGCCTCCTCCTGCCGAAAACCTTGAAAAGCCTTGAAAAACACAGTTGTTTCTTCTTTTTGTTTCTTCTATTTTTTCGACTGCCTCAAGCGAAAACGTTGAAAACTACTGTGTTTTTTAGTACTCTTCTCAGGCTGAGAACCACCATTCTTTTTTGCATCCTTTTGGCGAAACCGTTGAAATGACAGTGAAGAGAAAACGAGTGTGAAGCTGCAATGAAGGGATGCCAGGGAAATGCAGGGAAAATAAAGGGACATGGAGGAGGGGAACTGACGGTGAAGTGCAGGGAAATGCAACCACATGCAGGGGATAGGAAGCGGAAATGACGGGAAGCCAAAGTGCAAGGGGAACGGGAACTCAAAGCGAAATGAAGGGGAAAGGAACAATAAATGAAGGAGGAATGAAGGGGAAACGAAAGGAAATAGAAAGTGAAGGGGATGAACGGAAACAAAGGGCGATGTAGGAGGGGCATGACTGGAAATGAAGAGAAATGCTTGGGAAATGAAGGGGTCATGACGAGGAAATGATAGGAAATGATAGGAAATGATAGGAAATGACGGGAAACAAAAGGAAGTGAAGGGGAAATGAAAGAGAAATCAAGGGGAAACGCGTGGGATTTCAAGGGTAGTAAAGCGAGAATGAAGCAGTACTGCAGGGAAAGTGCACGGAAATAAAGGCAACTCGGAGGAAATGACTCCACAACCGAAACCCTGCCACGGCTTACGGTGCAATGTCGGAACTTCTCAAAAGCGGGTGTGTCACAAGTGACGAGAAAAAGCGCGTCCCAAGCGACGACGAGAAAAAAGTGCACCATCCCAACCCCGACCATCCTGACGATCCACCATCTGGAACTTGACACTACCTTCACTCGTAAAGTTGTTTCTCGAGCCCATTTCCCCTACGCCAAGCGCGCTGTCCCACGCGCATTTGTTTCGCAAACCAGAGACAAGTCGACCATTTCGGCAGTCGCAGAAAGTCTACTTGCTGCCTGTCCCGACCACCATGACCACTCCCGAGCGTCCACCGATCCGAAACCGTCCCGACTGTCCCGACCATCAGACTCGCTGAATTTCAGGCGCTCGCTCCATACGCATCTAGCTGTCTCGAGTCATCGCAACTCGCGGACCGACCGCCAACGCGGAGCTGACTCGAGGCACGGGCCTGACCACCACAGGGTCCCTCTCTTTCGTGGGCGCACTGTTTGGGGCTGGCTCCATTGGGGGGCGAAAAGTGAAAACCACCATTTGCTGGGTCCCCTATTTTCAGACACGCGCAGGTCTTGCTTCTTAAGCAGACATGCGAAATCGGACGACCTTCTGGGCTGTCGGCTGTGTGTCAAAACAAGTTGGCGCCCTTCTCAAAAAGAAAGCGTGAAAACGAAACTAGCAACACTCCAAGTGGCTGAGGCACACGTGTGCTAAGGTCAAGCTTCCGTATGTCCAGCATAGCTGCCTAGAAATCAGTATATCCAAAAGTGATCTGAGAATCTACGAAAGTTTGTGATTTCTTGGAGAAGGACCTAACTCATTTGGAAGCAATTTCCTAAAGCCTACCTCAACTAGGTGGATTACCTACCCAATCTGCACTGAGAAATATGCTTCACCCTGAATCAAGGACTTAGCTCATTTTCGATGCTCCCTTTGCAGCTTGCGTGGCTGGTGTGCCTAGCTTGAAACGGCCTGTGAGTTGGGTCGGATTCACGCCGCTCTAGTTGCCTTTGGACTTCTTTGACGCTGGTTGCTTGCATAGGTGTCCTTTTAGGGGAAATAGATGGCCCTGGTAGATAATCAAACCAACAGATAAACCAGGAATCGCCATCAATTTGTCTAGCAAAACAACCAAAAAGGACACCTATGGTTGCTTGATCTCCGGCCTGCAGCTCTTGCCCATCTTTTTGTTGCCGCCTCGTTGGGTTGGAAGGGACATGCTCAAGATCCTACCCAACTTAAGCCGAAAAGGAGAACCAAAAGAAAACTACGCATGTTGCGTGGTTCCCCCATTTTAAGACACGCCTGTAGATGAGGCAACTAGAGAACCAAAAAAACCCTTGTAAATTTACAAATGTCTCGTGGCATACCTGGAATGATTCGGAAATCAAGCGTAGCTCTGCATTTCTTTTTCCCCCACGAAAAGCGATCTAAACCCACTCTTTCGCAGGTTTGCTGTCCACCTTGGATGGAGCAGCAATAAGAGACGAATCATTGGTCTCTGCCTAGCACAACACATCACTCGCTACTTTCAGTCGGTGATGATATGGGTGTGTCTTCAAACTGGGTGGTTTGGATGTGCGTTCCCTTCAGACATTCTCAAAATTGTATCCTTGGAAAAGACACACCCACGTTGACAGTTTTTTTAACCTAATTTCCACGCACTGTCAGCATGCGCAACGGTGCGACCTTCCTTGCTGATTCCGACTTCACCGGGAACAAGGAAACCGTTTCATTGTTTCCTGTGTCTTGTCTTTGGTTGGTCTCAAAATTCCCCCACACCCTCCAAAGGCTTGATTGGATCTTAGGTTCCTTTTCTGCCACCAGCGCAGGGGAGCAAAGGAATCCCGATTTGAGTTATGGGTGTGTCTATGTTGGAGTCCACTCGCTTGGGGCGCGGGGGTTGTTGCAAAAGGGAATGAAATCATTCACTTTGAGAGCTTTATCATCATTGAGTTCCCTTGGCCATTCAAAGAAACTGGCAGACAACCCAAAACGAATATGGCTACGATGTTCAATGGGGGACACCCTTTGGCTGACAACATCAATCAAATACATGTCCGTCCATCCATTTTTTAGGGTGTTCCAACCACGCTTCAAAACCGCCACCGTGTCCTCCGCATTTTTTTCCCTGGGTTGTTTTTCTCTGTTGGTCTCCACAGGTGCTCACTCGCCCCCATGAAAATCCGAGGATTTCCCGGATTTTTTTGGGTAGAGTGGCCTCCTTTCACGTGATCCGTGGCCTCCACTCGCCCCGAGAAGAATCGAATTCGGGGCTCAGGACACCAGCTTCAGCTCCACGTGCTCCTCCGTGCCGCTGTCCTTAGGCTCGAAATCGACGAGAGCTCCATGTCTGAGGGGCCGCTGGCTTGCATCCTCCACCCGAGCTGGATGCTTACCCCATTCCATGTGACCCGATCTGGATGCTGACCAAGCCAAAACCAATGGGTTCCATTTCCCCACATGTTCTAGAGGGGCCATGGAGAGTCCTGCGACTCGCTTTTCTTGCTTCTTCAGGCCACGGCGGTTTTCAAACGGCCGGAAACGCTTTCCCGGGGTTTCTTTTTCCCTTGCTTCACAGCCATCGTTCCAAAATCCCCCCACCCCTCCTCTCCTCCCAATTTGGCCTCATGTAGAAGGGGACACGGCCCCAATCCAGGTAGCTTGGGTCATTTAGAGGATATCCGTCACGTGAAAAAAACACCCGACCGAAAATTCTCGCCGGATTGGTCCGGGGTCAACATGAATGGAGTCCGAACACTTCTCCGGGATGTTGAGCTTAGAATGTTTCCAGGTTGACGAATCCGGGGACATTTGGCCATGGGTCAAAATCCAAATCCCAAAACGGTTTTGACCACCACCGCCACTTTTCGATGGAAAGTGGGCCATGGGCGTGGAAACCCAACCAACTCCGAGCGGCCGTCTCTCCCTCCTCCTCGTGCTGCCCGCGCTCGAAGATCGCGACGCCGCCGAGGACCTCGGGCGAGGCTCTCCGACGGAGCGCTTGGATTTGACCGCCGCCCCAACTTCGAAGGCAGATTTGCCGGGGTGAACTGGCTGTGGGCCAAGATGAAACCACCATGGGACCACGGGTTTAATCCATGTTTCCAGAAAACCAGGGTTCCCAGCTTGGGTAGATATTTTGACCCATTTCCAACTTGCCCCCCCCAACCCCAACTTCCGGGGATCCGACTGGATTCGGAGGGGCAAACCAGGATCCAACCCTCTTGTAAGCCAATCTTCAGCCTTTGATCCCACTTAACAAGCAGGAAACCCCAAACTTCAAGGGCAGATTTGAAGGGGTAAGCTTGTTCTCAACTATGGTCCCACTTAGAATGCAGGAAAACCCGCAGGACCTCGTGCGTCTCGCAGTAGGTGATTCGCCCCTCTTAAAAAGTCAAAGATTTCTGCGCCAAAGCACAGGGCTGACCTGAGAAACAGTGGTTGATGTCACGGAAGTGACTGATACCCTTGCTAAGTTCCCTAAATGGATTGCTGGGGGGGGGCGCCGTTTGCTGAATGGTTTCAAGGGGATTTCACAGATCCCGAATCACAAACTTGCTTGGTGAGAGGGTACGATCTGAGCTGTTGGACGAGTAGATTGGGTTTAGGGTTGATAAACCAGAATAACCTCATGACAGGACAATGCTGCGTGTAATTATTCAGACCCCTGTATCCGGATAACAAGTTGGTGTCCGAGACAAAAGGAGAAGGGCCCTTAATCCAACTGGTCAAATGTGATGAGCTTTAAAGAAGAAAAAACGACTCGTCCAACCCCATCAATGACCAAAAGAGGTCTCAACATGTCTCGCAAAAGGGCAACCCCATTCTACAGTATTTTGTTCGGCGAGTGCATTGCCCATATTACCCAGGTGGCTTGGTCGCTGGAGCTGAGTAGCCCTAAGAAACCACCAGCAAACCAAGGCCTTCCAATGCCAGGCTCACACCACCGGACGCCTGAAACCCAGGCATTTCGCGGACCCCGCCCTCCCCGGGCGCCGCCACGGGCTCCGTCGATCCGTCCGAATCGGATCCCGTCGATCCCAGGCGCCAGCGCGCTGCCCAGAACCACCACCAGCGGCAGAACCTCCCCCAGGAAGGCCACGGAGATGGAGGCCAGGCAGATGGTGTTCAGCCTCAAACTTCTGATCGACCAACGCGCCCAAGGAAGAAAAGAAAAAAATGGAAAACGGGGGGAGAGGAAGGAAAAAGAAACTTTCAGGTGTTAACAACTACCCCAAGAAAAAAAAAGGAAAACGGGGGGGGGGGGGGAGATTGGAAAAAGAAAAACTATCACCTGATATCAATGGGTTAACAACTACACGTTCATGCCAACTACTGACTGAATTTCCTAGTCAAATTCGACGCCAAAGCCATAGGAAAACGGCGAACTCCTATCAACTTGGTCGTTGGGTGTTGGGGTTGTTGGGTTTCTGGGACAAACACCTGAATCTTCGAGGTTCTCCAGTAAAGAGGTTAGAATACGGGTACCCGATGTTGTTGTTTTTTTCCGTAGTCTATTTTAGTAGGGGAACCCTCTCCAAAAAAAGGGTGAGAAAGGGCACTACTGGGGGACCCAGTCAAATTCGACCAACGCGCCAAGAAAACGATAGGAAAAGCGGCGAGTTGCGGCGCTGACCTCAGAAAGACGCCCACAGCTGTTGGTTTTTTGTGACGCGTCCTTTTTGTTTCTTGGCATGGGATTCGGGTTGACCTCAACGCTAGGCTGTCATGATGACAAGGACACCACAGTCGCTATATGTCTGCTGCATCCACGGAAAACGCTGCGGATTGGTGCGTTCCATGCCCAATTGCATTTGAACTGAGACAGCAACATACACGTAGCGTAAGGAGTTTTTCATAGGGTCGGCATATGGCGCACCTCAGGATTTCGCTCACGCCGTTCTTTCGCTTGATCTCAGAGGCGGAAAACCGAAGCTGCAAGATGCACTTCAACCGCCCCTTTCCAGTATGGTAAAATGGTGTCTTCTGCCATGATTGTTGGGAAAAGGCAGATACCTGCTTCACCAACACTGTCTCCAGAAAAGCACGGGAACTTGTTTCACCTGCCTTTCCAAGAAACTATCAATCACCTGCATCATTCATACTGAGTGATGCCCTGTTGTTGCATCACACGCATCATTCACACTGAACGCTGCCGTCGTCAAGCCACTGAAGGCTCCACGCAACTCAAGTTTCCTGGTGTTGCATTAAAGCCACTAAAGGGTCTTGCTGCTGATCACCCACATCATTCAGACTGGACACATCATCGTCAAGCCGCTGAAACCTCCTGTTGCTGCATCACCCGCATCATGCACACTGTCACGTGGCAAGCTTGCTGCTGCATCACCCACATCATCCACAGTGGACAGTGCACGTGGCAAGTCACTAAAGGCTCCTGTTGCTGCATCACCCGCATCATTCACATTGGACAGTGCTGCATCACCCGCATCAATTGCAGTGGACAGTGCACATGGCAAGCCACTGAAGGGTCTTGCTGCTGCATCACCCACATCATTGACATAGTCAAGTCATTGAAGGGTCCTGTTGTTGCAATATTCGTATTTTTGTATTGGATAGTGCTGTTTTCTCTCGCATCATTCACGCTGGACAGTCCACAAGGCAAGCCACTGAAGCGGTCTTGCTGCTGCACCATCCACATCATTGAGACCGTCAAGCCACTGAAGGCTCCTGTTGCTGCATTTTCGCACTGGACAGTGCTGCCTTCTCCCGCATGATTCACACTGGACAGTCCACATGTCAAGCCACTGAAGCGGTCTTGCTGCCGCATCATCCACATCATTGAGACCGTCAAGCCACTGAAGGCTCCTGTTGCTGCAACACCCGCATCATTTACACTGGACAGTCCACATGGCAAGCCACTGAAGCGGTCTTGCTGCTGCATCATCCACATCATTGAGACCGTCAAGCCACTGAAGGCTCCTGTTGCTGCATCACCCGCATTTTCGCACTGGACAGTGCTGCATCTTCCGCATCATTTACACTGGACAGTCCACATGGCAAGCCACTGAAGCGGTCTTGCTGCTCTGCATGCATCATCCACACAATTGAGACCGTCAAGCACTGAAGGCTCCTGTTTGCTGCTCTCCATCACCCACATTTCAGCACTGGACAGTGCTGCATTCCCCCGCATCATTTACAACTGGACAGATCCACATGGCAAGCCACCTGAAGCGGTCTTGCTGTAGCAATCATCAATCCACATCATTGAGACCGTCAAGCCACTGACGGCTCCTGCCACTCAGCTTTCACCCGCATTTTCGCACTGGACTTGTCGCCATATTGCCCCACTAAACGGTCTTGCGCCCACCTTGTTGTTTCCACATCATTGAGACCGTCAAGCCACTGACGGCCTCATGTTCTGCAACACGCCGCATCATTTACACTGGACAGTCCACATGGCAAGCCACTGAAGCGGTCTTGCTGCTGCATCATCCACATCATTGAGACCGTCAAGCCACTGAAGGCTCCTGTTGCTGCATCACCTGCATTTTTGCACTGGACAGCGCTGCATCTCCCGCATCATTTACACTGGACAGTCCACATGGCAAGCCACTGAAGCGGTCTTGCTGCTGCATCATCTAAATCATGGAGACCGTCAAGCCACTGAAGGCTCCTGTTGCTGCATCACCCGCATTTTCGCACTGGACAGTGCTGCCTTCTCCCGCATCATTCACACTTGACAGTCCACATGGCTGCTCATCTCCCGCATCATTTACACTGGACAGTCCACATGGCAAGCCACTGAAGCGGTCTTGCTGCTGCATCATCCACATCATTGAGACCGTCAAGCCACTGAAGGCTCCTGTTGCTCCATCACCCACATTTTCGCACTGGACAGTGCTGCATCCCCCGCATCATTTACACTGGACAGTCCACATGGCAAGCCACTGAAGCGGTCTTGCTGTTGCATCATCCACATCATTGAGACCGTCAAGCCACTGAAGGCTCCTGTTGCTGCATCACCCGCATTTTCGCACTGGACAGTGCTGCATCTCCCGCATCATTTACACTGGACAGTCCACACGGCAAGCCACTGAAGCGGTCTTGCTGCTGCATCATCCACATCATTGAGACCGTCAAGCCACTGAAGGCTCCTGTTGGTGCATCACCCGCATTTTCGCACTGGACAGTGCTGCATCTCCCGCATCATTTACACTGGACAGTCCACATGGCAAGCCACTGAAGCGGTCTTGCTGCTGCATCATCCACATCATTGAGACCGTCAAGCCACTGAAGGCTCCTGCCACTGAAGGCTCCTGTTGCTGCATCACCCGCATTTTCGCACTGGACAGTGCTGCATCTCCCGCATCATTTACACTGGACAGTCCACATGGCAAGCCACTGAAGCGGTCTTGCTGCTGCATCATCCACATCATTGAGACCGTCAAGCCACTGAAGGCTCCTGCCACTGAAGGCTCCTGTTGCTGCATCACCCGCATTTTCGCACTGGACAGTGCTGCATCTCCCGCATCATTTACACTGGACAGTCCACATGGCAAGCCACTGAAGCGGTCTTGCTGCTGCATCATCCACATCATTGAGACCGTCAAGCCACTGAAGGCTCCTGCCACTGAAGGCTCCTGTTGCTGCATAACCCGCATTTTCGCACTGGACAGTGCTGCATCTCCCGCATCATTTACACTGGACAGTCCACATGGCAAGCCACTGAAGCGGTAGGGACTGGAGGCATAACGTCAGGTTCCCCCAGCGGACTTGAACCCCAATCAGCTCTCCAAGCAAGGGCCGATACTTCGAGCCACCACTTCAAGCGAAATACTCGAAACACTTCTGCCTCAAGGGAAAGCCACCCACCTCCTTTCAACCCACAATTTCAACCACCCACCCCCCGCCCCCGCCCCCCGCCCCCCCTTCCCCCCGACTGTTCTCCCAGAAGCTTGCCCACAATCTGCTGGGCGCTAGCACCGAGGTCCCGCAGAGCCTCGCACCACCGGAAAACATTGAAACCGTGGGAAGGAAACCAGAACGTTTGCTGGGCATTTGCAGGGAATCATATCAGAAACCAGGGTTTCTGAACGGTGGTGAAACATTGGAGCTCATCCATCCACAGTAGGTGCCCAAAATGGATTGCCCTGGGAAATGGAAACATGGACGAAAAACCTTCTACCGGTGGTGCAAAAATGACCTTTGACCCCAATGCAATTTTGAGACCAAACCTGTCCAATAATCCACAGCAAAAAGGAGACGCACACCCAATCAAAATCAGAAGTTCCCATTTGACCCTTTCCATCTCCACAACCCCCAAGTGAACGGGCATTGACCATGGCACACATAGTTTTGGGACCTGCCCCGTCCACCTTGCGACCATCTGGGCTTTCAGCTAGACTCCGATGGCATGGGAGGAAGCAGGCCTGTTGGATGCTTGCTCGGCATTTCGACTTGGGCAAGCATTCAAAAAGCGCAAGCATGGGGAGACGTTGCCTTGTCTTGGGTTTTTGGAGCAAACCAAACCGCGGGAGTCGTACCAGGAGCAGTTCTCCTGCGCCCCTCCCCTCCCCAGAACCCAGGAAAGGCCTTTGACTTGCTTCACAATCAAAACCTGAAGCCTTAAGCTAATCGAATGACAGGGGTGACATAGCTCCCCAAGCAGGATGCCAGACATTTGGTGTGCGCCAAAAGACAAGAGGAGGACCCCAACGGCCTTCCGCCTTGAGGCTTGGCCAAGTCCGGACGGCTTTTTGGGGCCGTTTTGCCGGCGACCCAAAGAAAAAGCTACCGGACAAAATGTAAAAGGCAAAAAAAGCACGAGGCCATGGGAAAGAATGATCCCTTCTGGACCCAAACCGGAATATCCCAACAAGGCAAGAACGCTTTCAACTTTCAACCATTCCCTTGCCTGGGTGCGGTTCAGGGTGTGCCTTTCGGTGTTGGAAGATTTAAGGAAACCTTCACCAGTTTGGAGGGTGGTTCATGCTTGTGCCTTGCTTGATGTGCCGCCATATGGGTGTGTCTTGTTTTGGTGGATTTGGGCTTTCCTTGTGGCTTCCCTTTAAAGCCACAAGGGGGTACCAACTCCAAAGAAAGACATCATGCTTTGCGCCCTACTTTTCTGCCGCCATACTTCTTGGCTTGCATATCTCCGGCAAATTATCCAACAAAGAAGCACCCGGAACTCCCCGCTAGGAATTCCCCTCCTTCGCACGGCCGTGTTTGTTTTTTTCCTTCCCCCGTTGAAGGCACTTTCCTCCCAAGCGAGCTTCCCTCGGAGCCGAAAACCCCACACGCGACGCGAGGAAGCCGAATCCCGCCGCGGCGAGTCCGTCCCGCGGCGCGCGAGCCCCGAGGCGGATCCGGGGCCCGGGGCGAAGGTGCCGAGGAAGTTCAGGGCCAAGGCGAAGGCGCAGCTCAGCGCGACGAAGCCCGCCAGCTGCGGCGTGAGCTGCTCCCACGCCTGCCTCTCGAAAATCGATCGAGAAACGCGAAAGTGGTGGGTGGGGGGGGGGGGTTGGGGGGTTTGGGGGGGGGGGGGTTATTTTTTGGGGGGGAGGAGGTGGGGCCGGGGAGGAGCTGGGTCTTTGTTTTTCAGCATGAAAAGTTGAGTGGGATGGATGTGAAGTTGTTTAGGTCGTGGAGGTTTGGTGGACAAGCATGTGTGTGTTTTCAGGGCGGGCCCTTTTTCTGGAAGAAAGAATCCTGTTTTTGCAGGAGTGGGTGCTTTGTTTACCCCCCCCCACGAGTCATTGGTCTATGTGAGTTCAAATCAAAAGCCCAGCATTTGAGCGGGGAAGCCGAATCGAATTCTCAGCAGTTTCCCTTTCAACGCTCGGTCATGAGTTGGCGCCCAGCAAAACCCATCGCCCACTGGCTTCCTCAAAGACACCAAACTTTGGGCCCCGGGCTGGGGGCTTTCCCCGCCGACGCAGAGCGCGTAGGTGAGCGAGAGCACGGCGCCCCAAGGGTACGTCCTCAGCTGGGTGTGGCGCGTTGTGTGGCTGGGGCCCTTGCGAAGCCAAAAGGTTCATTTTAGAAGGATATGGCTGTGGGTCAAAGATAGGTGCCCAAAATAGAAGCCTGGTACATGGAAACAAGGACTGAAACCTGCGATCCCCTGGTGGATTCATTTGGACACATACCCATGTCCAATTTACGGGGACCTGGACGATAGAGCTTTGGTGGTTTGATGTTCGAGGTCGAGGTGCGAACGGCCCCGCGACCGGTGAACTGAAACAAAGAGAACAAAAAAGCAGACCGCAAAGTACCAAAAAAGGGCGGAAAGAGAAAGGAGGAGCTGAAGGATTGATGTTGCCAAGTGGCTAAGCCTGATGAGGATGAAGGTTCCCAAGCGCGAGAGAGTTCCAAGCAACCTTGCCTTTTTCCACCAAGTCGAGAAGGCTTTTTGCCCCAAATCTATCCGTTTGAGCGGTGGCCAAACCGGGCTCTGATCTGAAACTGAACCCCGGGCCTGAGACCGTGTTTTCTCTTGAGAGTGCAAACGGAAATTTTGCTGAGAATGGGCCCGATTTCAGACGAATTTCTTCGAGGAATCTCCTTTTGGAGCAAGGATCCCCCCTTTTCCGTGTTATGAGTCAGTTTCCAGGGGAGTCGATTTGGGTCGAGGACCTTCCCTTCATTTAAACAAACAAAAACTTTTGGGGCGTACTGCCCTTTGGCACGGCTCAATTTTCGGCGGCGCCAAAACCAAAAGCGAGCCGCAGCATCAGCACGTGGATGACGCTCAGCGGCTCCTCCTCGTTGCCTTCTGCCGGACCTCCGTAGGCCAGCGGCGCCTGGGGGTTCACCCAAAGCAAGCCGAAGCCGAAGCCGAAGCAAGCGACTGTTTTTCTTCTCCACGAAGGGAACGAGTAAACCTGGACATGTGAAAGGAAGGAAACCGGAAAAATGCCGGACCTAAACGGCGCACTTGGGGAAAAAAATGGTGACTTGCCATGATTGGTGCCTGTTGTTTGTCTCCTCCGCAAATTGACGGAAGGAGACGGCCATGTTGATCTGCAGGGGTCAGAAGTTTCTTTGCCAAGACTTCCCCAGATCTTCGTTGCCTTGATTCCTGCCAAAAGCCGTCAAGGACCCGTGATCTGCAGGACATGCCCTGTTCGTTCTGAGATTGCAAAAGACTTTCACTGATCACCTCACTCCCGCAAACCGCCACCCCCTTGGCTTGCCCAAACAAAGCTCCAAGCTGAGCCCCCAATCCAAATCCACGGCTTCAAGTCGGGAGAGACCCAAAGGCCATCCAGAGGGGGAAAGGCGCGTTTTCGAGCCGAGGAAACCTCGGCCCCAAAGACGCAGCTCAGCTTCTCGGGTCAGACCCAGGCGTGTGAAACTAGGTGGCTCTTTCCCGGACAAAACCTCCCCGACTCCGCTTTTTCAGGCCCGGGCTGCAGGCCTTCATCGGAGGCATCGGCTTCGGACCAAGTTCACTGGCCGCGAAACTGCCATCGCCGCAATCCATCCGCGCGTCGGGGCACTCACATCCTCGAGCTCACTGGCATCGATTCATGAGCTTCTCGAAACTTGGGTGGCACGCTGCTTCTTTGGGCGTTGCTCTCTGGGCAGCTTTTGAGTCGAGTACAGTCCAGAGCTGCCAGCGTGTCTGTGTACTGCAAGGCGGTACAACTCACGAAACTTGGCTGATGCGCTGAAACCCGCATTCCCAACACGGGACACGCACAACATGGGCGAGCGCGCTCGAAATCTTGCAAGCCTGTATGTCGAGAAACAAGTGGGCATGAAACATTTATCAAGACGCCACTCCCGCTCGGTTTCAATGACACGAACTCCAGGAAGAGCGTAGAGCAGGCAGCCATGGACCCAAAAACGCGGCAAGAGTTGGCGGAATGGGCTGATACTGCACGCACCCTTGCTTTGCTGGCATGGCGAACACCCGGGCAAGTCTCTCTTGCTAGTTTTGTACAAGGTGACTAGACTAGCGGTTGAACCAAGCCGCCAAGGCTTGAGGCGGAGCTTGAGGCTGGCTGGGGCTACAAACTCGTGGGTGCAAGAGCTATCGCTCGCAGAAGCTTGCCATACATTGCCCGCGCCAATTGCAAACAGGGCCGCACCAATTGCAAACAGCGCCGTGCGCGATCACTGCGCAACGGCAAGAAAGCGCGAGTGCGCAGTTTGCACGCCCAGCGCAACGCGCGCCATGAACAGCGCTGCGTGCGCGTTGCGTTGCAAGCAACGCACGTGACATTGCACCTGGAAGCATTCCCTCGAGCACAGCCATTGCGAGGGTCACAACCAAACTCGCGAGCGCGCCAAAGCTCAGATCCAAACTTCCTGAAACAAGTCACAACGTGTCTTGACTCACATCGTTTGGGCAGCACGAACCAATACGTCTTCAGCTCCAACCTCCATGCTCAAAGTGGCAGATAGCTCCCGAAGCCAGAAACCAAAACACTGCGTCGGAGCGATGCCAAGTTTAGTTCCCGAAACGAAGCCCCTTAGCCTGGCGAAGGGTGGCCCTGGGCGGTTGAGCGGTTGAGCGCTAAACCCATGGTGCAGCCAGTGTGCACCTGGACCAACCCTCTGCCCTCGCGGCAGACTGGCACCCAAAAGCGAATGGTGCAGGCAGCTGTCAGCGACGACTTGGGCCACTTGCTCCAAGGCGCAGCGCCGAGCACGCGCGCCGACTCGCGTGCGGGCCGAAGCTCCGTACGACACGACCCTCCGTGGCATCAAGACCCACGGCTGTTCCATGTGAAGAACGCCACGCGCGGGGGCGAAGCCGAGCAAAACAGCCTGCAGGGGAGCCCAGGAGTCGAGGCTACCCGGGTGCCGTAGCCGAACAATAGCAGCCAGACCCGCGTCGGCACACTTCTGGACTTCCAGCACGGCACGGGCATACGAACCGCGAAGCTGTCCGCATTCAGTTCCTTCACCTACCATTGATCCTGAGCTCCTGAGCCAACTGCCGACTTGCGAGTGGGAAGACCAGCATGCCAGAAGGTAGGGCAAAGCTCGGACCAACTCTCGAAGAAGCAACCAAGAAATCTGGCTAGTTGGGCCCAGTTAAAGCCGGGCCGCACACTTGCAGACGCCAGAGCCAGGCACCGCCACAAAGCGAACGCCTGGCTGCACTTGGGCACTTCAGTATTCACGGCCTGCTCTCGTCACGAAAATCGCCGCCGCAGCACCAAAGCAATCACTCACGTTCGGCGCACGCGGATCGCTTCAACCCCCGCAATCATGCCGATTTATAAACCCGTGCTGAGGAAGCACCCGGAGAGGTCATAGAACAGCCGAATCCAGCTCCAGAAACGAGTTCGCAGCCACTTCCTCACAAATGCAAGAGCCTGTGCTCGTAAGAAGGCATCCGCCTGGAAGTGACTGTGCGCTGCTGCGTTCTAACTCACGACAGACGTGCTTTGGCACGAGGGCGCTGCCTAAAGCAATGGCTCACCTTCCGCGGAAGCGCCAGACGTGGGCGGTCAACAGAGCGCAGCAAACCGGGGCCACTGAATCTAGCACAGCGAACGCCAGCTCGGGGGAGTTGAGGCCGAGTTGGAGCTACCAACTGCCTGCAAGACTCAGCGGCCGGCCGGCAGGGCAGCGTTTTGACATATACCTTTGAGCCCAGAGGCCGCAGCATCGTTTCTCCGTCAAAGGCTTACAAGTTCCCAAAGCTCACCCTGCAAGAGCTCCGACTGAACGACCTGCCCACAGGAAGCCCCCGCTGGTGAGTTTTGCTGAGTATAGCAGAGCTAGGCTTGTGGCAAAGTCTGACGAGTCAAAGGCTACGGGCGTCTTACGCGCGAGCCACTCGTGCGTTTCGCCCACGGAAGGCTTTGACGTGCATCTTCGCATTCAGGAACGCAGCGTCTGGTTCCCTGCTCACTCGTAACTCATACGGGCTTTGACACACACGCTTGGACTCAGAAGCCAAGGGTGTAGCCTGCAGTTCTCTGAAACTGCTCTCCAAAAATTGTGGCTCAATTCCACGCAAGCTGCCAAACAGCATGGGTCAAAAGCTACTCAATGCATTTTGCCCAGCAGCAAGCACCTGCCGCGCGCTGCCACGAACGCTTTGCCCGGCTTCCTGGGCCAAGACGCGTCAGCATCAGGCGCCATAGGGCGTCTCGCAGCACCCGCTCCACCGAACTGCGTGGCAAAAAACGGCGTGTCGGAAGCTCCGCGGCTGGGAAGCTCCCACCAGCCACTGTCTGCTCGGCGCCTCAAAATTTCTGCTCGGCGAGGGCCAGAAGCCTGGAGCCGGTTCAGACGGGATCGGGAGGCGGCTGATGCGTCGCGCGCCCTAAAGGGAGCTCCCCCAGACATGAAAGAATTCATTTTACACCCCAAAGGGGGTGATGTTGGGGTTGAGAGGAAAAAATCGCGACCCGCCGGGCTCTAAGGATTACTTGGCATTCTCAAGGCCATGCACCAAGGGAGCTTCCTGGAAGGCGGGGGGCTCGCGGCTCGAGCCCATGGCCCACCTCAGGTGTTGGCTACCTGGCCCAGGGCCAGGCAGTACCAGGCACATCCTCTCACGGAAGGCCTCGACTCAGCTTCTTGAAGCAAGCGGCCCATCCTCTGCGCAACTGCCCGACGACTGCGGAAAGAACGGCCACCTTACAAGTTCACCTGCTTGCACTCAGGCACGTGCCCAAACATGCCGAAGCTTAGAGCCAAAGCTCCCTTGACCTTTCACCCCTACAGAAACTTAAGCGCTGGAAGCCAGAGGGACCCAGACGAGGTGAGGCACACGCCCGGCAAAGATGCAGCTCTATGAGCCAGCCCTTGCCATGAAGCGAAGGACTTGGCTCGCTTGGGCAACTCAGCAGGCCCACCCCCACGTCGCCAAACGCACAGGCTGCACGCAAATACCAAAGTACATCCAATCTCCAGAGCAGCCACGCACGCTGCACAGTGCACACGCATGATCGCATGGGTGATCAGAAGCTAATCATCGCGCCTTAACCTTGGCAGTGCCAACTTCTGAACGCGAGCGACAGCCACGAGCCCACGAACGCAAGAGCCAAGAGGGCAGCGGGCTGGGAGCGCATCAGTCCAGTCGTAACTCATGAACGACTTGCTTTGACACAAATCCTTTGACTCAGAAGCGCGTAGAAGCCGTTTGGGCACAGCCCACTTCTCCGAAGCAATCGCCCATCCATGACACAAGCGCCGGAGCACGTTGGTCAAAAGCTACTTGTCGAGGCTCTGCAAGCGACCTCTGAGTTGAGACAAGTCAAAGCCAGCACCGGGCCTCGCCCAAGCGCTGAGGCAGACGGCGCTCGGAGACACGAACCTTAGAGCCAAGGCTCGGGCCTTCGTCCGAGGCTGAGTGCTTGGTACCTGCATTGTGTCCAAGGTAACACGTTACGGTAGAGCTGGGGCCAGAAAGCCAAGCAAGCCGCGATCTAGGAGTTCAAGCCGGAGCGAGGCCTGGGCGAGGCCTGGGCGCCTCAAGCTTCACGAAGATCCCCGCCATTGGTGTCCTTTTCGCAGACATGGATGTGCCTGGTAGATGTCTGCGATGACAAAAGATTTATGGTCTCTATAGCCAACCACACACAGATTTGGAACTAGAGTTGTAAATGGCAGGTAAACCAGGGCCATCTATTTTTCCTAGCAAAACAACCAAAAAGGACACCTATGATGCCCGCGCGCACATGCCAAAGCGCATCTTCAAAGCAGCCACTCACGCTCGGCGCACAGAGATGACCGCACGGGTCGGTCACAAGCTAATCATTTCACTTCAACCCCCGGAAAAAATGCCAATTTGGGTATGGATCTGAATTTCTCCACCAGGAGGCGGCAGGTTTCAGCCTTTGGTTCCATTTACCAGAGTTACATTTTTGGGCACCTATTTTTGACCCACAGCCATTTCTTATCACATGTTGGGGAAGCACTCGGTGCGGATCCAGGCTGTTCAGCGCCGAAGTCTCGTGGAAGTTCAGGCTGGCTGGAAGCCGGGGTTGCCTCGCTAGGCTCTCTAGGCTCGGCTGGGTGCGGCGTTCTTTTCTCATTTGGAACTCATGACAGACGCGCTTTCAGCGCAGCGGGCTTACTCTCAAAAGCAAGCACTCATCTTGCATGCCAGTGCCAGAGCACGCGCGACACAAGCTTCGGGCTTTCCTGCGCGCTATGTGCCCTCAGCGCCGACCCTGCCAGGCGAACGCCGGTTTCAGCCTCGGAGATCGGAGGTTGAAGACTCCCAGAAAGCGCCGGGCTGGCGGGTTCTTAGCATGCGCCCTGGCTAGGCATCTGCCATTCACGGAGCTACGCGGGGTTTCGGCCAGCATCAGGTGCTCGGGCAGGAGAGGCCCATGCAGAAAAGTGTGCCAGGAGCATCAGCTGCTCGGACAGGGCACTGCCAACTGGATGTTGCTATGGTACTTGTGGCTCTGAATCCCCGCAACTCTTTCGCACCGCGGCAAGTGGCCTGACTTGGGAACTGGGCTTCGGGAATCTGAGCTGCGAAGATCAGTGGCTCGCTCTGAGCAACGTAAAAACCTTGAGCGCCAGTTGTCTCACCGCGGACTTAGCTGATTTAGCTTAAAAGCTATAAATCCAAGTCATAGCTCACGCCGGTCCACGCGAAATGCAAGTACCCCCGTGTTGCTTCTTTGCTTTTGCTCCTACGCTGAAGCTTTCCCCACAAGAAAAAGGACAGCTCTGCTGCTTGCCAAAACTTGCCGCTGAGTCGGCCACGAGCTTGTGGACAACCACAGCCCCTCCTTCTGAGTCAAACAGCTCCATGCTTTGGCGGAAATGTTTGCACAGCCCCTCCATCCACGGAAAATGCGCTCCGCTGAAGCGCAGACTGCGGCAAGCGATGGTCAAAGCCTGAAAGCTCACAAGAGTTTCTTCAGATGGACAAAGACAGCGGGTCAGCAGAGCCACAGCAAGCTCGAGGCAAATTCTTCAAACCCTGAAGCGTCAAAGGCCGCGAGCTCGAAACGCCGCCTGACTCCAGGCGCACGAGAAAGGCTCCGGCATCTGTGCATTCAGGCACACACTCTCTGGTGCAACTGCCCTTGAACGATGCAAATGCCCGACTGCGTTGAGTGCCAGAAGCTGGCAAGGTCACCCTAAGTGCAAGGCATTAGAGACGCATGCAAACCCCAGGTTGCAAAATGTTGCTGCGAAACATCGTTGGTCTCAGAGTGACCGATCTCTCATCCTCCACGGGGTCAGAGTGCGTGGCGGTGCAAACCTAAATGCTCTCGGGCGCTATCACAGGGGATTCCACAGGCGTTGTTCACTCTCGACTCACGATTCACATGGCGCATCCGCAGAAATTGACTTGTGATTGTGACTCGCTTGCGCGCACGTGGGCTCTACTCATCCACTCGCTAATGCAAACTCCCACCCTTGCTCTCATGCGCTGTGGTTCAAGGCTCCTGTGCTGTCGTTCATGCTCGCTGCACCCGCCTGCTCAAGCATCAGCATCTTTGCAAATATGCCTGACTTTGCTTGGTCGATTCCGTTGATGATAGGCTTCACTTGTTCGTGTTTTATCAGCCGTGCTTTGTTCTGCTTGTCAAAGTATGACGACGCTTCATCCAAATCAACTGCATGCTCAAAAATGTGCAAACTGCGCAAACGGACCACTTTCGGCTGCTTTGCGCCAACTGATTGGCTCACCGGTTTCAACTCAAGAACCTTGACTCATGGCGAAGCGTCCCGTCCAGCACAAAGCTCGCAGCGCTCGGTGGGTGAACGTATCAAACCGTGGGGCAGGCCATGGACCGGCAAGCCTAGTAGCTGTGCCCTCCGGCACTGCAGGGCGCTGGCAACCAGTTGCGCCACCACATGAAGCGAGGTTAATCCAAAGGGATCAGCCGGGCCAATTCAAGAACATCTGCTGTGCTCTTTGCAACTGTGCAAAAGACGCCCTTCTCGCTCGAACGCATTCCCTGGAACGCACGCGCACGCGCTTGCGCGTAGATGTCTTGAGCCAGCGCTGACGCTGAGTCAACACTCCGCAAGCTTCGGCCTTAAGGCTTCCAAAAACTCCGAGTGCCCCGGCCATCATGTAGTCCAAGATCACGATCTTCGCACAGCGCCCCGTGAGCGACGCGAAGGCGTAGATCAGGCCCTCGCGATTTGAAAACGCAGAGCCGCCAAGCTATCGGCCCCAACGTACGGGGAGCGCCCAATTGATTGGTTTCCTGTTGGTTTCGAGCGAATTGGTCAAGAATCAGAAGCTGACTAAGAGATCTGAATCCTTGTAAATGCGGTGCTTTTTGTACCCTGCCTCTGTCCCGCTGTTTCAGCCAAAGGCTGCTGGAGGGAAATCAAACGCCCAAAGGGAAGCCAAATGGAGCATGGTGCTCCGAAGCCCGTTTGGCTGAACACAGACCTACATGCTCGGGAAAATGTCAAAGGGCCCCCTTTGAGGATCATCTCAAAACATTCCGACTGAGATTATATCACAAGCGACGTGGACTGCTCAAAACCAAGCGGCACATCTGAAGTCGACCCAAAAAGAGGCATACTAACCAAAAAAAAGGTACACTATCAAAAAAGTTGTGTGTGTAGAGTCTTTTTTTGTGAAACATACACCAACCCAAAAAACGGCCAGGCGTCCGCCTTCCACCCTTCGAATGGTGTGCCATGTTTCAACCCTCCCGAACACGTGCCAGCTGGAAAATGGTGGGGGAAGTTGAAGCTACCTTCCGGCCAAAACGGCCAACTTAAGAAAGGGGCCAATCAAAAAATCGACCCAAGCGAAGCTCTTGCGCACTCAATTCCGCAATCGAGCGTCAATGAGTATCACGATTTGGCCATTTGCCAACTGGAGTGTATTTGGGTATTGGGTATGTCGCCAACTGGCCAGTGGACCCACCATTTTAACACCTTTCTGCTTGGCGTCCATGGAAGAAATGAAACCTGAGTCATAATCAAAACCAGGTACTAAAATGGTCTACCCAGAACCATGTAAAGAATTAAGAAGGCGGATTCCCGCAGCTACTTGCAGTTGGGATTCTCCCCTACTAGCCTTCATCTACCCGGGTTTTGAGCACGTGGATCAGACCCTTCGCCCCCAAAAAAGAAATGCACGCGTCCAAAAAGCCGGCGCCCGCTCCCATGTCAGGCACGCGCCGGAACCTCCCGTTGATGCACCCCGATTCTGGGACCCAGCGCATGTTGGGACTCAAGTCTTGGACCCAGATGCAAGGGAAAGTGCAGATTTTGAGCAAGTCGGAACCCACCAAACGGGGCGATTAAAAAAAAAAAAAAACGAGTGGAAGGCCGCCGCTCAGCACATCCCTCCCTCGCCGCTCAGCGCTTCCTGCCCGATCTGCGACTTGCCCTTCTCCTGAGCCTCAGGCGCCGGTTGAGGCGAGACAGCTCCATGCCCAGAAAACCAATTCACATGAAACCGCGCATCCTCACCAAGTCATCTGAGGACCGGGTTCCAACTGGAGCTCGAGGATCCACCCCCTCGCTTTGCACAGAAAAGGCGCTGTTTCGTTCATGCATGTTCAACCTCTGACACTTACCCAAATCACGTGACAGCACAAGCTGGGCTTGCTGTAAGATATTCGAAGGAAGGAAAGAAGCGGGGATACCCCCCAAGTGAGGAGTGAATCAAAGGGCCAATTGTTCCGGAAGGCGGCCTGCGTTGTATTTCTGCGGCTTGGGTCTGGGGATCTGCTGGAAGCTCTTTCAACCGACTTCCTGCGGGAACTTTCTGATACTGTCGTGTACCTCGTCTAGCCACATGGGCAACTCTTTTTTGGGGTTACCCTTTTCTGGGGTTGCTTTGTTTGAGGGGGACCCATAGTTTGTGGTTCCCCCATTCCTGAGACAACCCCGCTTTCGCCAAAACGTATGGCTTCTCTCAGGAAGTTGCAATACCAGCACCAAGTACCACAGGACATCAGCCCTCAATTGGTTTCCTCAAGGGAACATAGGAAACACCGTCCAAGTGTCCAAGGGACCAGGGCGGTGGTCAGTTCCCACCAAAGTCATACGGCATGTCGCTTTCCTCCTTCGCATCCAAAGCCATCGGGTCCCAACAAGTTCAAGGCTTCATGCCCCCCCGAGCATCCATATTGATTGTGAAGACCAATGAATTTGTGTGGTGGGGTATGCTACCTTTGTATAGGGGCTATATAGTAGCTATATGTCTGGGAGTAGTTGAAACCATCTTGAAGGCTTCTTCCAGCCCACGAAACAAGTCCCAAATCGAGCGCCAAGTGGACATACCCATGTCGTTTTCTTCTTTTACCAAATAAATCCAAGAGTCGCCCCCTTCCAACCTTCATCCCCCCCGAAAAAACAAGAGAAAAAGCCAAAAAAGAAAACCGTTCCGCGCCATTCCGTGCCATTCCGTGCCATTCCGTAATCCATTCATCCCAATCCTTTGGCGTCCCCTCCCTCGACTTCGACGGCGCGAATTCGAGGCGCTGAGGTGATCTCGCCCCAGGAGATGGTGGCGGCGCCCACAAAGGCCACCAGCACCCCGCCCCAGGACAGCACCTCAGACCCCCAAAGGCCAGGCTGCTTTGCCATAAAAATATTTTCTCCGGGGGAGAAACAAGGCCCCCCCCCAAAAAGAAAGGCGAAGGAAGCGCGGGAATGGTGCGTGTTCTTGCTGGTGCCCCACAAAGAGATGTGGTGCTTCTTGCGAAACAAATGTGTTGGTGTTTTTTGCCGGGGGGGGGGGCTGGTGCCAAGAGGAGGAAAAGGAAACCGTTCAAAGGAAAATAGTCCCAACCACCACCTCCCCAGGTTCCGTATTTGACGGCACGATGCCCCTTACACCTTTGGCATGCCTCAAGATTCCCTTGACCCCAAATGGTTTATGAAAACTCTTTCGATCAACTCCCTTTTCACCTTTTCGCGCTCCTTTTCAAACTAACCCCCCTTTTTTTAAATTGCCTTCTTCGCCCCTTTGTTTCAGGTGCGCGTCTTAAACCGCCCCTTGGAGGCCAACCCCGGCCGCCTTTCCATGGGCTCCATCCAACGACCCAGCGGCTCAGCGGCTCAGCGGCGACTCAGCGACTCAGCGCGGCGCGGTGAGCGGGCGCCCGGCGCAGCTGGAGAGCAGAGCCGTGCACACGGGGCTCAGCGTGCCGATCACGGCGCAGACCCCGGCGCCCGCGTAGACCATGGCCTTGTTGTTGAAGACCACCTCGGCCCATTCGACCCAAACCCGGGCTGGAGAAGGTAGAAGAATGAACCAACATGGATAGAACGGTTTGGACTTAGAAATGGTAGCCTTACTAGAATCCAAAGTCAATTCATTGTTGTTGAAAACCACCTGAAAAGCAATATAGATAAACAGAACTCAGAAGGGTCTGCCACAGATAGGTGGAAAAGGTAAAAGATTGTTGCATACCGCCCAACCAAATGGGTTTGTCTCAACCCCCCCCCCCCAAAAAAAAGAAAAAAGAAGAAGAATGGATTCCTGTTAGCGTCCCTTTAAAACCATCCAAGAGCACTCTGAAGAAAGGACACCCAAATGGCCAAATGCAAATGTCGTTCTTGCAACAAAAAAGAAGAAGGTCATTTGCACGTTGCCATTTAGCACACAACAGTGTGTTGACCACCAGAAATACTGGAAAAAGTAAAGGTTCTTGAAAACCGCCGCGAGCTTTAGAAAGAGACCTTCTATTGAAGAATCGGCTGCTATAGCTGACATACCCCAAAATCAGATTCTAAAAGAATCTTCAACAGTGGTTTCTTTTGAGGCACCAACAGCGTCAGAAGGACCCAAACTGTTGCAGGTTCCACCAAAGGTGGTTGAATCCCCCCTCTCATTCAGCACCCAGATGAAGATCAAGGGTGGCAAAGGTATGGACTTCAGCAAAGGTTGCATGAGGGATCGGCGGAGTCAGAACCTAAAAAAGACTCCGAGCTATAACAAACAAGACAACTTGTCAATTGGTGAAGTAATGAACTAATGCATGAATTAATGATGTAAACTTAACTCATGAATTCATTACGTAAATAACAGATTAATCGGGGAAAAAAAAGAGAGCAATCTTGCTCACGACCACCCAAAGGGGGATCTATCATTCAATTAAGTAAGTAAATAACTGAACAGCTAAAAGATCAACTCTCGTTCACGGTCATTTTCGGGGGATCTCTCTCTCTCTCTCTCTATATATATATATATATATATATCTTAAGAACGAGTCCGTCGGCTCCGAAGCGCATCGACCGACCTCGCCCTCCGAGCCGCGGAGATGGGCTGGCTCAGAGCCACCGGCACCACCGTCCTCAGGCGCGTCCCCCCCCCAACGCGGGCGGCTCGGCGCTCGGCGGTGCTTTCGTGGTGGAAAACACAAAACGCAAAGAGCGAAGAAACCGCATTTTTTGGCAAGAACCCGCAGAAAAAGAGGGGTAGTGTCGAAAAAGACGCAGGCGAGAGGTTGAATGGAGGTTGGGTGGTGTGTAGAGGTGTAGTTGGGAGGTTTGGAGATTTGTGGTTGGATTCCCCCGGATTCGCATGTCGCAAAAAGCCCAAAACGCCACCACCAAGGAATGAAATGTCGAAACCACATGTCCAACAGGTTCCAAATCTTTGTCTTCGGATTCATCACAACCCATTGTCGGCGCCGTGCCAGCAACACACCTGGAAGTCGCACCAAAGCCCCCCTTTGTTTGGGGCCTGTCCTGGTTTGGTTGGGTAGCCTCTTTCCAAGAACCTTTCTTTGGCTTTGGAAACAAGGAAATCGAAAACCAGCATTGAATCTCAGGGATCCCTTATTCCTCAAACACGGCAACGTACTTTTGCAGATTGACCCCAAATTTCCATGTACATTTCGGTCGCCACAAAAAAATAATTTACCAGCCAGCACCATTGCTCTGTAAGGTCAAAAAATCAGAAATAACTTTTTTGATAAAGTGAAGATGGAAGCACAGGGTCCCCTCCACCCATACTAAACTCCGAGGCCCTTCCCCCAACCCCTCGCACCCACCAGGCTTGGGCTGTGCACCCCCTTAGGCCGTGGTCCACTCCTTCCAACCAATTCGGGTGACACACAAAATCAGGGAACCCAAGAATGGGGTGGGCTGTCCTTTTGGCTTCCCTGCGGTTCATGAAAAGCACACCCATTTCGTCACCAACCCTTGAAACAGGCTCTTTGGGTTCTCCCTTGAAGGCTTTCTTGGCTTGACCCATTTCGCCACCAACGCGCTTTGGTCTTCCTTTGAAGGGTTTCTTGGTTTCCACCAATTCGGGGGGGCCCCATATCACCCCCCCCCCCAAACCCGCGGCCACCGCGTGTTGCGAGGTGCTTCAGCCACCGCTGCGGCGGGATAGACCAGGGGAGGATCTTCTGCGGCTGGCCCTGCCAGGACCAGTACCTCGAATTTACGCGAAACCAGAGGTTCGGTGTCTTGAATTTGGGTCAAAGCCGTTTTGGGATCCCATTTTGGGGAATGGTGCACCGAGTGCACCACCCATTTTAGTCTATTTTAGTGGGGATTGGGATTTTAGAAACCTCTAGGGTTGATTCCTTTTCCATTCTTTTCGACCATTGTTCTTTCCGAAAACCGGATCCGTTTTCCCTGGGTTTCCGGAGGTTTTCTAGAAAGAAGGATCCCTGGAAAGAATGGGGAAGGTACCCCTAGAAAACCAGAGGTTAGGTGTCTTGATTTCTTGTTCATGGATCGATGGCAATGACAAAAAACGGTGAACAAATAGCAAATATCAGCAGAGGTGTCTTGGTGACGTTGATTGATCGATGTTTCTACAGATCCAAGTCTCTGAAGCTTATTATCTACGATGAATAAAGGGAAGTAGGAAGGCGAACGGGATATAGGATCTTATCTCTATTACAAGCCAACTCTGGAAAACACTACACAAACTTCATCAAATGCGAGGAATAATTCTACATTATATCATAGCTCATGGCTATCTCGGTTTGTCTCTTTAGTCATCACTATCTATCTTATCTTGTCCAGCTTATCTCATTTCTACACTATTTCTATTTTTATGAACCTTGTGTCACTGTCATAGACAATACTATATAGATAATCCAAAACATTCCCTCCATAACAAATAACAATATATATATATACTCAGTGATGAGTATTAACAAGGAAACATGATACATATCAAATGTTGGGAAGTCAGGGACCATTGGTTTTTTTGCCAAAACAAATCCATCGGAATCCACCCAAACCTTGACTTTCCAGCGAAACCTTGATTCTAACCACAACTCCATCTGTGATATTCACGGATTTGTCCTTTCCGCACAACTGTGCTTGAGGATTACTCCAACTGCACCAAACCCACCTGCAGCTAAAACGGGACAGCTGAAAAATCGCCAGTTTGGAGGTCGCCGTGTGGGAAAATCATATTTGTTGCCCGAAAAACCAAAAAGGGAAATATAGTGGAAATGACAACAAGGGAACTTGAAAATAATGAGAAAATGTGGAGAAATGTACCTGGAAAATAATGTGTAAACGAATGATTTTGGGAACTAATTGTTGTCACGATCCATGCTCTAGAAACATTGTGATGCGGCAAAGAAAACACGCAGTTCATACATGCGTGTGTGTGTGTGTGTCTAAAAAGCAACCCCCAAAATGGGTGTTTCACATGTGGCCCCCTTCAAACCAATATCCTCAAAAAGCTACCCAAAACAAAGATACACCCACATCGGGAATCATTTTGTCTCTGTTCTGCGGGAGGTGGGGGACCTTTTGTGGGGGCAACCAAAAAGAAGACAAACCCTCAAAACATGCCTAACCAATTTCAGAAAGGCCTGCAGAGCTCCCACAACAGCACCTCAACAAATGCCGACCACAAAAACACCTCAAAGCTTCCAAAAAAGAAAACACCTCAGAGAAACACAAAACAGCGCCACGCCAGACTGCGGTCTGCGCCGACTTGGGCCAAGGGGCAGGGCGCAGGCGACCACCACACAGGAGAAGTGGAGCGTGGTGAGGAGCCCTGGGTACCTAATGTTGACCCAGGATCAATGGACCCCTGGTTGATCAATAGGGGGGTGTCCCCTTTTTGGGGATTCATTACTTTTGGAGGGAACACACCCTAATAATGGTTTTGGGTTTTGGGTTAATGTTGACCCAGGATCTAAGTAGACCCTGGTCCGAATCGTCACCAAAAGGGCCGGGGTTAACATTAACCCGAAACCCAAACAAACAAAAAAAAGACCCCGCGGGCGTCTACTCGGCATTCCACCGAAAAGCCCGGGGGGGAAGTGTCGATCTGGTTCGGTAAGAATCTGCGCTTGGTCGAGACAAGGACGCAAAACAAACAAAAAAACGCTGCCAGCCAGCAAAAACGCAAAAAAAAAGAGAAAAAAAAACATCCTGCCCTCCCTGGCTTCAGACCCTTTCTCTTGGGGCACTTTGATGAACCGATTTGAGACAATCCCTTCCCCTGACCCTCCAGAGCGCTGGAGTCCCAAGAAATCTGCCAAGGGGAAGCCTGGAATCGAACTTTGGCTTTGCTCAGCAACATGAAATCCAAAACGGGCTGTTCCTTCCGCGAAAGAAAGCTTCCGCTAGAAACATGTCTTGGCGCGGCTTCCATGTTGATCTGCACGGGAGTCATGTCAATCTGTCAGTATTTGCGCATTTGTTGAAAACATAACTGCCTTGTAGCCTCCACCTTTTTCTTGCTCTACAGGGAAACGGAAGCCTGTGTTTAGGGAAACCAATGGGAAATCTAACTTTGGCGCGTTCTTGGCTTTGCTTAGTTTAAGACAGGGTACTTGCCATCTCCAGAACCGGAGTCGCCTTGCAAAGATGACAAGGGACCTTTTGAAAGAACGTCATTCACAGGAGAGACTCAGTCACTTCAGCAACCACCCAGCCTGGGAGTGAAGATGTAAGACCGTTGGCCGGGGTCCACACTGAAGAGTCGCCAGGCTTGTCTTTGAGTGGGAGTAGTTCTGTGTTTCTAATGGGAGGAACATTTCGGGAAAGCGTCCAAGCATGTTGGCGGGCCCTGGTCAGAATGATGGTGTCTTTGTTCAGGCAAGAGCTCCCAAACGCACTTGCCGCAAAGAAGCTGGCTCAAAGGCCCCGCTTCAATTCTGCAGAGCTGTTGAACTCCAAACAAATGTGAATGGAAACCCTTCTCAAAATATTGCCAAGGGTCCCAAGCTGTCTTGCTCCAAAAAAAAAAGCGAATGGACACCCCTCTCAAAATAATGGTTTCCCAACAAAAAAAACATGTCTTGCTTCCTCCTGGTCTCAATTCTCTCTTTTCCTCTTTCCCCAGGTCCTGAGGCTTCCCGCTTCCAGTTGTAGGGTGGGCTCTCCACCAGCTTCCTCAGCGAGCGGCTTCCGACGGCCAGCGGCTTTCGCCGGGTGGAAGTTCCTATCCAGAAAAATCAAAACGCTCATCATGTGGATGTGTCTTGGTTGAATTCTTGGCACGCCCAACTGTTGACAGTGGGTGAGTTGGGGTTTCCATGAAAAGATTCTGGCATATTTTGCTGGCTCTTCGGGCAATCGCCGTTGCCCAAAAGGTTCTCCAGGTTAGAGGCAACACCAATAAAATACCCGAAACATGCAGGTTTGCTTCAGGCACCCGGAGGATGTCTTTGTCAGTTTTCTCAAAGCCCCAAAGAAGTCACACACACACACGATGACAAAAATGCCCTCTAAAGGTCACTCCCTCTTTCGAGTGGTCCATCCTCCCGGAGGCACCTGCATCAGAAAAAGGTCACGCCCTTCCCAAAAAAATCGGCAAACAATAGTCAAATGGGTGGTGGGAGTTGTTGTTTTTTTGCGGATACCGTTTTCTTTCCTAATGGAGACCAAAGGAAAACCCACCATTGTTTCTTTTTTGCTGTATTTATTTCATGTTATTTTGGGGGGCCTCTTTTGCGAAGCCCCCAGTTCGCAAACCTACCCCCAGTTCAGCAGAAATATAAAAGTCTTCCGACACTCGCCAAAACAAAAACAAAAAACATCTCGTTCGCCAAGGAGACTCCCCAACATACCTCAAACACCATTTCGGTTTTTACCCCCAGCCACCCATGTTTCACTCCAAAAGCACCAAGTCCCCCAGCCACCCCCGTTCAAACACCGCGCCCAAAGCCCCGACGCCCCAAAGCGCCGCATCGCCCAAAGCGCCGAGCGGCACCGAGAGCTGCGTGGCCACGAGGAAGGCCACGAAGAAGGAGGCGCTCAGCACCACCCGCCTGAGCTCGCGGAGCTCCGTTCGTATGCGGAGAGACGTGATGGAGGCTCCCATTTTGGGACGTGCCTGTGTCTTAGTTTACCCAACAGTTCCATTTCTGGGCTGCCCGCAGATCACCCGCCAAAAGTGAATCACTGCTAGTGGGTTAAATGGAAACCACTAAACACCAAAAGGCTAAAAAGCTAAGGGGGGATGGCTGGGAGCCACCAAGTTCCGTGTGTCTTAGTTTTGTTGGGCTCCCGTTGCTGGGGACGAATTTGCGAGTACGCTAACCGTGTGTGTGTGTGTGTGCATTCTGGCGGACGGTTTTGAGAGTTTTCCCCATTCTGAGAGCGAAACTCCAGTTCATCTCGGTTCAATGGGAGAGAATCACGTGAGGAGTTGTTCATGGGGGCTGGGGGGGGGGGAGCCCAAGTAAACCCTATATAAGGCCTTAATAAGGGTTTGTTTGGGCTCCCTCCCCCTCCCCTCCCTCCCCCAGCCCCCACTAGTTTGGGGAATGAACTTTACAAAAAGGGAAGCCATCATTCCCTCATTGCCTGCCTGAGAAAGGGAAACCAAGAAGGAGGAAAACCGCGCTGTGCCTTTTGCCAAAGTAGGGCCCACACCCATACCAAAAACAACATCAATCCAGCGGCGTCCGTTGAAAGGATAGCCAGAGGAGACCGCCACTTGGAAACATGGCATCCTGTTGTAACACCATGTGGTGGGGTGCCCTCGCAAAAACAAGGGGAAAAAAAGGTATTGCAACACCATGTCCCATTTTGGGTGCCCTCGGAAAAAATACGCACACCAAAAAAACAAAAACAAAGAAGCACAAGGGCTCTCAGAAATCCAGCGCATAAGGGTCAAGAAGGGTCCACCTAGCACTCCGGAGGAGGCGGTCCCGGCTCCTGCAACTGAATGGGTATGCCACCGTGCCAGGGTTTGGGGGAACCTCCTGTTGGGTTTTCAAAAAATTCGCCCGGAGCAAAGCGCCAGTGAAGCACCACCCTTCCAAGGCAAAAAAAAAGAAGAAAGAAGCTGGGCACCAAAGTTGGCCATGAACTTCCCCACCGTTTTCGAGGCTTTTTTTGGCCTTTTGTTTGTTTTTGGATCCCACAACGGAGGCCACCGAGCCGATTTTCTGCCCGGGCACAGGCCGCGGGGCCGCAGGATGCCCCAGATCGCCGCCTGGAACGCTCGAACCCCCCCAGCGCCGGGAAGTGAGGGCGAACTCCGAAAGAAGAAGCTGGGATGCAGCGAGATGGAAATCCAAGTGTGGAAACAAAGAATAGTGGTAATCTTGGAATCTTACTTGGTTGGACCTTGTGGTGGACATCAGAATTCGGTGGGGATTCTTGAGCATTCACATCGCAGAGCTTTGGACATGGATGCGAGCTCCGGACAAGATGGCCAAGGTTTCCCGACAACTGGCTGTGGGTCAAAACCGTTTTGGGATGCCATTTTGGGGTAGGTTGCACCACCCATTTTAGTCGATTTTAGTGGGGGTTGGGATGTTCACTGGAGGATAACCGGGATTTTGACCCATGGCCAACTTGATTTCAAAAAGAATACCCACTCCACCGAAATTTCAACAACCGCCCCAATATTTCGCACCGGCGGCAAGAACTTGCGATTTCGGGGGGTCATTCCCAGCTCAAAACCAACAAGATCCCAAACATGGAGGTCCACAGGAACTGTTTTCAGGAGGCCTGCGAAAAGAATGTGTAGCCTATCACAGTTGGTGGGAGTACTTTGGTAACATGTTTTCCTGAAGTCGCTTGGGGCTGATTGAGTTCTCTGTTTGGGTGACTTAAACATCCTTGGAAAAGCCGAAATCGCCTGAACCAGAAAGGAGAAAAGCCAAGCGGCGAACAAGCCCAGTGTGATGCTCACCGCGATGATCTGACCTCAGGTTTGCATTGATAATCGGTCAGACGGCGCGATTGGAGTGGTCGAGTGGTTGATCCAGTGAAACATGTCCTTGACCCCAACGTAAAATATAACATACTCTGCTGCAACTGACATGGAAATCCCAAGAAAATGTGGAGAAGGCTCTTGTTGGGGAGCTCTCTTTTGGGGTTCGGTGTTAATAGAAAGGAGGCCCCGAAATGCTCTGTTTCGATTTGGTGTCCCTTCAAGCCCAATTTGTCCTCGAGAAAGACACACCCATGTTAAATTCTGAAGGCAGAACCCAAATTGTCAAGTTCAATCAACGGATGCCGAGAGACACAATAGGGGGTCAAGAGTCCTTCGATTTCCTCTCTGGCTCCTCGCGCCAGAAGGGAAACAATTGAAACCAAAGAGGACGGTTTGGAAACCCCAAGGAACGAAAGGAAAGCTGGCCTATGATGATTCCCAAAGATTCTGAGGGGCAAGACCGCAAAATTATGAATGAAGACCCCACTCCCAAGGAAAACCACGTCGACGTGTTTTTTTGTTTATTTTTTCTCCGAGCGTCTGATGGGGGAAGCAGACATGGCTCGCTCGCTCGCTCGCTCGTTGCAGCCGACGAATTCGAAGCCCAACTAGCTCTTCAGCCAAGGAATTGGGAGGTTCATTAAAAGCATGATGCGTGAAAAGGGAAGACTGGGGATCCAGGCTACAGCCCGGGTGAAAATGGCAAAGAATCCAACCAGAGAATACCGTAGAATTCGTGCAAATGTCGTGATACGGCAGGAGAATCAAACGGGCCACACGCAAAGAAGGGGGAAAAACTTGGAACAACCAGATCTGGACCAATGTTTGCCGCTCCTGCAGACTTTCGTTTGGCCTGAACAAGATATCCAAAGCGTCAAAAGAAAATTTGCCGAAAACGTGATGTCAAACAAAACCACAAAGCGACTTACAGAGACTTGAAACAATTCAAAGCGGCCCTGTATGCGTTTTGGTTGGCGACCTTTGCTGGACGTCATGTAGGTAGAGTTTTCTGTCCACCAAACGTTTGGGTACACTTTTGTCGCCCGGCATTCGCAACTCTCATGGCTGCGGAGATGTTGATGCGAGGCAGCGAGCGTGCAAAGCTGGCGTCGGCCGCAGTTCCGTGTGTGTGTGTGTGCCATGCTCATGCGTTTGCTTCAAAGTGGGCAAATTCCCCCCCGCCCAAAAAAGAAATGGGTTCCACCATGGTACCCCTTTCAAAACACCGGTTCTGAACAAAAAACAAAACACTCGAAATCCTGGCGCACCAAATCAGAGAATCGGCGGCTACCGAAGCTGCCCCTGACCAAGAGCTTCATGCGCCGCTGGGGTCCGATCGGGAATCGCACACATTGCCCCCATGTTTGAGGCTTCCGCCACGCCAAACCTAAGGAACTTGAGTCTTCAGAACCACGGCCCTTGATTACCCCTTTGCCTCTTGGGGATCAGTGCTGTTTTTCCTAAGAGCGTAAGGGCTCTAGCTCAAAAACGCCAGCTTTGCTGCACAGCACATGTCATCGTACCCTTGCTTCACAGCACATCTCAACATACTTTGCGGCGCAGCACATGACAACATAGCTTTGTTGTACAACGCATCTCAACATAGCCGTTGCTGCACAATTTTGATTTGTTTCTTTGAATCTTAAATTCATTCCAAACGCGCCCTAACCTAAACCCACCCTGAACCCACCTAAACCTACCCTAAACCTACCCCAATGCATCCTAAGCCAGCCGTGAACGCATTTTAAGCCCGCTTCAATCAAACCCACCCTGAACCCAACCAAAAACCCACCCCAAGCCCACCCCAGACCCAGCCCAAGCCACTCTAACATGGACATGAAACAAGATAGAACCCACGAACCCGAAAGCACATCACTTTTTCACACGCTACAAAAAGAGCTGCCAGTTTCGCACTTGCGTTGTCTCGGACGTCTTCGGAACCATGACGGTTATGACCGATCGCGGGGCGAAATGCCAAACTCCAGTTTGTGCCTGGGCCTTCAAGCATAGTGCCAAAGCATACAATGGCGCAGGGCTAGGTTCAATCTGGTTTGTGGAAGGGGTCGGATTGGTTTGTGGGGTTCGAAATGGTTTGTGGCTGTTCAGATTGGTCGGTGTGAGGGGTCGGATTGGTTTGTGAGGGTCGGATTGGTTTGTGGAGGGTCAGATTGGTTTGTCGGGTCTCAAAACAAAACGATTTCGACACACATCTGCTGTTTCAGCCACAACCCGCGAAACCTTGCAGCCACCGCGCCTGGCTTGTTTCAGATCAACCAGCTACATGCGTGGAACTAAAGGCAGTCGGACCGCCAAACGGCCTGAAAAATGCGGTAGGCCCGACTATTCACTTGCCGTTGCCACTGGCACGTCGGACTGCAAGCGCGCTCAAAAAAAACACACCTTAAACTCTAAGCCACAGCGCGCGATCGATCGGGTTTTGCCCGTTCTTGAAGCAAGCGCCGGAACGCACGGCACATGCGGCGCGCGCGCCAACGACGAAAAAAACTCCAGCGGCTCAATCAATCTCTGGCTTCCCTCAAGCGACGAAAAACCGTGCGCAAGTCCAAGCCAACGCCTGCGTTCTTCAGCCACCTACTTCCGCGGTGCCCAAACTGTACTCGCACCGCAAACGACTCAGCCGTGCCCAACTTGCAAACAAATGTGAATGGCTTCCATCGATCTATTCTTTTTCGTCTTTCGCCATCGGCCACCGCGCCAGCCGGAAGCCTTACACGCTCGCTGCAACACTGCTGTTCCAGAAAACAAGTAAGACTTCATCGACGCATCCGCGCGCCGACAACGCCGACAACGCACCTACGAAACCATTCCCGGATTTCTGTTAAGAACGAAACATGTGCCACATACTGCGACAACATTTGGCTTGTCGACTCAACTCGTTTCCAGCTCCAGAGGCGTCAAAACCGTCACGACTCCGCCCCAAGGCCCGACTCCGCAAAACCATTCGCCTCCGCCAAGAAACTCGCAAAGGTGCTTTCTAAAGCGCAACTTCCATGGACACAGCAAGCGCTACAAGCACTCAGAACAAGCCCCGCTGCCAGCTTTCTTTCTTTTGCGTTCTTGCACGTTCGCATGTAATATGTTTTCTCCACACTATGTTCAAGTCTTCCCAGGACACACGCACTGTCTTGGCTTTTTCTACATTTTATTTTCTTCGGTCAACCTCAATTGCCTCAACATCCCAAACCAATCCGACGCCCCCTCAATCCGACCCCCACAAACCAATCTGAGCCCTCGGTCCGGACCACATGACAGGCACTACGTTTGGTCAGCGTGACAAGAAAATGCAGACGCTGGCTCCTGGCTCCATGATCTTCGGGAGTGAGGTAATGACAAAAAAGGTGCCGGTGAGACATTGAGACAAGTGAGACAAGTGAAGCAAGTGAGAACTGGGGGCGAGAGAAAAACACAATGCTGGTCAGACAAGTGAGACATTGAGACTGGAGCAGTTACTGGCCAGTTTGTGTTTGCCTTTGGTTTGCTATTGGTTTGCCTTTGGTTTGCTATTGGTTCGCCTTTGGTTTGCTACTGATTCACCTTTTGGTTCGCTTTTGGTTTGCTGTTGGTTTACTTTTGGCTTACTTTTGGTTTGCTTTTTGTTTACCTTTGGTTTGCCTGTGGTTTGCTTTTGGCTTGCTTTCGCTTACCTTTGATTCGCCTTTGCCTTGCTTCTGGTATACTTTTGGTTTACTTTTGGTTTGCTGTTGGTTTACTTTTGGTTTGCTTTTTGTTTATCTTTGGTTTGCCTGTGGTTTGCTTTTGGTTTGCCTTTGGTTTGCTTTTGGTTTGTGTTTGGATTGATTTGGGATTGTGTTTGGCTTGCAATCAAGGTGTAAGGGCATTTCAAGGTGTTCCAACATTTGATGGCCTCGCCCAGTGTTTTCAATTACCTCTTGTTTGTAGGTAACGAATGGAAACCACTACCAAAAAACTGAAAGGCGACAGACTCCAAAGTTACCTTCAAGAAGTGGCGTCTGCAAGCAACAGGTTGTACCAAAAGCACGCA
>CAUJNA010000169.1:165000-455515 GCA_963377175.1 Effrenium voratum
CACCATCGCAGGGCAGGGGGCTTGACAAAGCTTGGCGGCAACACGCATTCGGCATACGATCGCGCCTGTCGAAGTATCGCTGTGGTCCGGAGCGAAATTTGTCGCTTTTGCCGCTTGCGAGTTGTAACTACGCGGTGGCGGGCTCGATCCCGGGCGGGCCCGAGGGAAAATCGCAACTTGAAGTACAAAATATTCTCGAAGCACATTCCCTCAGCTCCGGCTGAAAGATCGCAACCATTTTTTGAGTACAACAGTAGGACGCCAAGGGCATTCCTGCAGCCCCGGCTGGAAAATCGCAACTTTCACGTACAAAAGTTGCACGCGAAGCGCATTCCCGCACAATCTTGCGCGGAGCACTCGCAAAAAAAAATGCAGACTTGCGCAGAGCAACTTCCGCAGAGCACTCGCGCAAAGAGACTTGCGCAGAGTAACTTGCACAGGGCAACGTGCGCTGAGCTATCAACACGGAGCAACTTGCACAAAGCAGTTGCGCAGAGCAACTTGCGCAGATTAACTTGCGCAGAGCACTTGCGAAGAGCAACTTGCAAAGATTTTTCTTACACACAGAATTTGCGCAGGGCAACTTGCACAAAGCGAAGCGCAGAGCACTCACAGAGATCGACGTGCAGACAGACACACGCAGACACAAAGCAGGCACAGGCGCACGTCCAAACACACGCAGACACAAACAGACACACGAAGAGGCAAACAAACACCTGGCGCTGCATTGTTTTGCTGTGGCTGGCAGAGTGCTTTGAGCAACACACATCCCATCAAACAATTTTGTCCTAGACAGTTGCCTCAGTCAAGCACTTCCCGCTGCAGTCAATGCAAGGCTGCGTTTTGTTGCTGTTGTCTCCCTTCGTGCAGCTTCCTGTGTCTCTCGGGGCTGGGGGCCCATTGTATCTTGCAGGCGTGCATGTGTGCTTGTGTGATGCTGTGGGAGGCGTGGGAGGATCGGGGGGCGTGACAAAACACGGCGGCAACATGCCTTCGGGCCAACTCGTCCTCCAGTTTAAAGGTGAAAAGGCAAAAGGTCAAACTTCCCGCAACCAAGCGACAAAGGTCCTCCTTGCTCAGGCTTCTGCCTGCACGTGACCTCTTCCTGACCCGTTCCACTTCTGCGACTTCGAGCTTTGCAGCGATCCTCTCCCGGACGCGAATGAATATGTTCACATGGGTCACTGCCTGGCTGACTTCTTGATTCCGGCCACAAGAAGAGAATCAATCGTAAGCACTTGAGCCCTTCAAAAGGAGCCTGAAAAGGGTGGCTCGTTGAGCCCCGAAGCCCCGCCCGGCCTGAATCACGTCGGCCAAGCACGGCCTCGTAAGATATCTCCGCGGGAAGGCGAAGCCCGCCGAGCCATCGCGGCCAAAGGAATGTAACTGCAGCCCACCCTCCCGGGACTTGGCCTGCAGACACCGCAACAGCTCCCTGCTCGTAGAGGTGAAGCGGCCTTTGGACTCCTCTGTCAGATCCTCAGATGCCCAGTGGCCGTAGGAATAAAGGGCACCCTTTTGTTTGTTGGTTGAGTTTTTAAAGGGCACCCTTCCCAAGAAAAAAGAAGGAAAAACGGGCACCACTGGGCAACTGGGGATCCCCTTGAACTGCAGGCAGGATGAACAGCCGGCCCCAAGCTGGGTCGGCGTCCTTGTACAGCTGCACACAGGCCTGAAGAAGGTATGTGCAGACCTCAGAAAGCGTGAAGAAAAGCCCCGATGGGTGGCGATCCCCGTCAACCGCGGAACACATGGGATCAAGCCCCCCCTCCAACCCCCTTCTGGGCGATTTTTGCTTAAGAAATGCGGGATCCCTATTAAAAAGAAGAAACCTTCACTTTGGGTGGAACCCTAGTCTCGTCGCGTCAAGTCGGCGCAACCAGCATGTGCTCAATGTACCACAATTCCAGTGCTGTGAAAACCACCGGATATGTCTTAACATAAGGTCCCCAAAACATGTGTGGCTTCCTGTTCATCTTTTTGAAAACCATCCACCAGGGTGTCTACAATTTTGAGAAAACCTCATGTCAGTGCAAATATAGGCGCCCTCACTTTCTCGCTTGCTTTTGCGAGGGGATTGTAGTAGAACGGCCCAACGAATTTCTCTGACATGCATCGTTTGATTCAGAATCAGCTTGAAAAAAAAAACGCAATGGCAGCTGTTTCGGCCACCCCCAGGATTGCTAAGCATAGCCTACGGTGCGGCTGGCAACCCGAACAAAAGAACGCGGTTCGCAGAAAAACTGCGGGCTTGGCTTGTCCACCCAGGGATCTATCCAGGCGCTGGAACTGTTGGAGTGAACGGACAAATCCATGGCACCGAGTGAAAAGACCAGCGGGAACAACATGCAAGGGATCCATGTCGAGTCGGGTACGCAAGCATTTGTTTCATTTGCAAATCGACAGGCGTCCGGTTCCTCATACTTCGGGCCAATGATTTGGCAACCTCTGGATCCAAGGTAGCTGTAGGGCCTGTGGCAACAACCCCCCGCATGTCTAGCGTATCCAGCAGTATCCATATGTTGTGAACATCTGCAAAATAACACCAGATCCAGTATCCAGCAGTATCCAAATGTTGTGATCTGCAAAATAACACCAAATCCCAGTTCATGTTGGGGCTGACCATCCCGAGCGTTCTGCCAGACGCTTGCGTCACTCTCAGCCCCTGGCATCGAGGCTGTCGGTGCTGCAGCGGTACATGGTCAAAGATCTGGCGCCGGCCGCGAGGCGCAGGAAGTGTTCCGCCTCTGAGCCATCAAAGCCCATGGTCGATCCGAACCACGCTTCAAGAATTAACGCGGATTCCCGCAGCTTATTTGTGGCTGAGATTGGCCCTTAACCTTTATCTACCCGAATCGGTTGTGATTGTGCCTCATCTTGCGACGACCCCTCCAAGCGGATGTGGACTTTCTTCAGGTAAATGAGGTCAGGCTCGTCCGAAAGCTGATCGAGACATCGTCTTAAATGACCCGCCAAATCACCCAAAGACAGCTGCTCGGGAAGAGACACAGACGCACGTGGTGCTTGCCCTTCTACTTCTGCAGCATCTACCACGAGCACCTGCTTTGTCTTGGCCGTGTCTTGTCCATCTGGCAGCAGCTGGCAATCTTCGAAGAAGGGAGCAACTAGGTTGTAGCAAGCATAGTTCTTTTGCGACAGAGCAACATCTAGAATGGTCTCGCCTTTGGTTGTTTTCAAATGCTCTATGGGCACTTGGTACCGCCTTGCATGTTGCACGAGTTCCTCCAATAGCTCGAAATGCCCGGCATAGGCACATATGTGGAAGGCCGTGTTCCCGTACTGCTTCTCCCGAGATTCCACATCTACCAGTCGAAGCCAAGGTTCTGCAGCTGTCTGATGCGAGAATCGGCTGAGAAGCATGCGTAAAGTCTCCACAAGCTGACCATCTTCGCAAAGATGATGAAGAAAGGGTTTGTTTTTGAAATGCACAAAGGGTAGCTTGCTGAATGTCTGATAGTAAAACTCATCGTTCTTGTCCCCAGACTCCCACTGCGCTTTCAATGCCTGCTGGAATGCTTCATTGGAGGTTACCTGCTCAGCGAATTCCACATCATCACACTCCATCAGCATCTCTGTTGCCTGATCAAAGATTTGCCACATGTTGTCACTGGTATTGGGCAGCTCAAACATCTCTGTTGCCACGTACTGTGCAGGGTCATAAAGGTCAGCGACGACGGCATGCACAACTCCTGACATGTATGCAGTGTTCTGCGTTGCCCCTATTTCACTTGACATTAGAACACTCTTCCGCGAAACCTTCCGTCCCAAGTTTCGCGCACCGGCCACTGGGCTGGCACTCCCGGCCCAGAAAGGGGTGACGGAGATTGATTTGCGCAACACCGACTGAAGGCTCTCCCTTTTTTCCGCCTGAGAGCCCTCATCCTTTGCGAGTTCTTTGTTTGTTTCTTTGACCTTCGGGGCTCCGTCCGGCTGACGCCAGCTTTTTCTGAAAGATAGTCGGCTGAAAAAGAAAATCATGGCAAAACATGACTAGCTCATGGTTGGATTTCAGAGAAAAAGCCTCTCGCAAAAACTGCACGACCAGAAGACCACGAGGTCCAAGTGGACCAAGTCTTCCCACGCCTCCCTTCCATGAGAGTGAGGGTGCCCTACGTGCTGTAAGGAGCGGCGGGAACTTCGGAAAGACTGAGTTAGACTTGGACGTAACGAGAGACTGCGAGAGAAAGCAAAGCCCAGGACTACCGAAGAGTAGTCTGGATGCCTGCAAGGCAAAGAGACTCTGGGAAAATCCTTAGAGCGGCTCCGGTCGGTGGCATCAAGCAGCCGAAGTTACCCTTTTGGGTTCTAACGGGAAAAGGATTGGGAAGCCAATATTTGGGGGTTCCCTTGTTTAAAGACAGACCCACATTCACCTGGTTGCCTGGCTACTACACCTGTTGGGTAGCTCTTCTTGGTGAGCAAACATGGCTCGCTCTCAACATCACCCTCTTTGAAACAACATGTACGAGCCTGCATATGGCAACGTGTCTAAGTGGTGATTCAATAGAAGCCACAGGGAGCCCACCCAATCCCTGATTTGGAGACAAGCCCATGTATATTATACAGAAACATATATATATATATATGCTACCCCCCCCCCCACTGCGAACCGCTTTTTTGATGGTTTTGCTCTTCAGATGGGCGCCTTCAGATAAGCAGATGTGTTGCTCCTTCAGACGAGCAAGTGTCTTGCTCCTTCAGACGAGCAGATTTGGGCTCCTGCAGATGCAGAAAGAGTTTGAGCTGGAGAGAGGTCGAAGGATATTCAGATGATGTGTGGTCGACAGCATGCATGCAATCATGGCACTGGCGCAAGATCAGACTGCACGTTTTTTCCCCCGCTAGAGATGCTCTTGTCACTTCTGCACATATGCTAACATTGCATACTTGACCAGTTCCCCGGTCATTCCATGGAATAACTGGGTCTTTCATCTTCCAGGATTGAAGATGGATTGAAGATTTGCTGAAAGAGTCCCGGGGAATCTTCAATCTTCAATCTTCAATCCATGAGGTACTAGTACCTTCCAGGAGGTACTAGTACCTCCTCCCAGGATTGAAGATGGATTGAAGATTTGCTGAAAGAGTCCCAGAGAATCTTCAATCTTCAATCTTCAATCCATGAGGTACTAGTACCTGGGGGGTGGTACTAGTACCTCCCCCCATGATTGAAGACCTAGATGGAGGATGGATTGCAACATGACCTTCAAAATGACCATGAAAAGGTGGATCGCAGTGGGGGGGGGTACCAATATATATATATATATACATATACATGGTTCTGGCTCAAAAACTGAAGAAGACAAAAACAATGGCACCATGGTGTATGGAAACTAAGACGAAACCCTGGCGTAGCCCCAGCGGTTTTTTCCTGTTTCGTTCAGCTACACCCATATGTCGGGGATTTTTAGGTGCGCATTATTCACATCAACCAACTTGTGGGTGCTCCAACCAAGAACTTTTTATAGCTATATACTCCCTTGCAAATCCTTTTTCCAACTTGGCGATTCCTCTATTTCTTTTGGGCTCCATGTTTGATCTGCAGAGCAAGGAACCCTGCTGGTCATGTAAGGCTGACTGCATTCAATTGGCTTCCCAAATGGGTTCTGGAAGCCAGGAATCGCAGATCGCATCAGTCCTGCATCCTCGGTGAGCAGCTTCAGCTCTCCTTCGCCCCGCGCGTGGCGACGCGCGGCTGCGCGCAGCTCGCTCATCGGCACCAGCCGGCAAAGTCGCCACTTCGGGCGCCGGAAGCGATCCTCGCGGCGCGCTTGCGAGGATCCAAAGGCTGGGGAGCCCTGTCGAATCACAAGCCAAACGGAAAGCGAAAATCAGGGCGCACCAAGGAACTAGCAACAAAAACCAACCACAAGCTAATATTTAAGGAAAGGATGGTCTTTTCAGTGAGGCGGCTCTTGGACAGTCTTAGATGTTCATTCATTCTCACTGCATCTCAAAAAAAGACAAGGCAGCTCTAGCGTTCAAAACTGAGATTCGTCCAGGGCTTTAGAGCGCTCAATGTTCATGAATCGGAAGCCGCGGCGAAGTGTCTCTTCAACCATCAGCTTATCACTTGCCTTGGACAGACATAGCCACAGGCTTCCAATCTGTTTGGTCCTAGCAAACACCCCCCGTACCAAAATTACAACACGCTTTCTTACTTTCCTTCAACACAACTAGTTAGTAGCACTTGAACACCTGGTACTCTCTTCTGTCTTCAGCCTCCGAAAACATTGAGGCTGGGACAAGGATGCGAGCAAGCTGATGGCCACGCAATTCCACTTGCGGATGAGTCAGGCCAGTGTTGTGGGTGTATCCGGTGTGACCGCTGAAGCTGCTGCTGGTTTCAGGGTCGCGTCGATTCGAACATTCACCGAAGGCTCGAAGTTCTGCCACGGACTGGCCAGCTACCTCCGGGCAAACTGAGTGCCCAAAACGCGGTGACTTTGTTTCTACTAACATTGAAAGGTTTACGTAGGCTTTGCTGCAATCCCAATAAAGCTGCACAGTGGAAGCACCTATTTTCCGTGGGCCCTTTTTGCATCCGTGCTGCTCAAGGGTTTACATAACACCCTTTGAGATTCCCTCCAAGAAGGGCATCCACCGTGCTGATTGAAGTATGGTTTGTTTAACGAATGCGTTACTTAGTTCGGTTCCCTAGCATCACACAAAAGGAAGCCATCCCCTGCCCGAAACCCTGAGCTGCCTCCAAATGATCAGCCACTTCTTGCGCCACTCGCCGGTCTTGCCTCTCTCCAGAGTGAAGCAGCGTGACTGCTATGCCCGTCTTCCCAGCCCGACCGGTGCGTCCGACCCGATGGACGAAAGAATCACACGTGGAAGGCATGTCATAGTTGAAAACAACCTTCACGTCCTCTACATCCAAACCGCGAGCAGCCACATCTGTGGCTATGAGAATTCCCGGCTTGCAGCGTCTGAAGCCGAACAAGGCTGCCTCTCGGCTTGCTTGGTCCAAGTCCCCCTGCAGAACTCCGCAAGAATAGCGGCGCTGCATCAACCTGGGTGGTGCCGGCCCCGTAAGCCGAAAAAGTTGCTTTGTTTGCTGTTTACTGGAAAATGTCATCATGTCAAACCAAATCTTGCAGTCTGATCCAAGCAACTGCGAGTGAATGTCAAGGCACGCCAGCTTGGTGTTTAAGAAGACGATCATTCGCTCGCCGACCTCATTCACTTCGTTGATTTGCTTGATCAGCCGATCCATCTTCTCACGCCCGCTGGAACACCTTGCAATCAAAGGACATGGGGCCTGTCAGTTGGCTTCCTTCAGGTGCCCACCAAAAGGGAGCTCCCAAAAAACCGACACGGCCATAACCACCAGACAGACGGAACAAGCTGCGCCCGTTGCTCCATGACGACCCACATATCGAAAAGACATGAGTTGATTCAACCTAGACACACATAAAAGCGGTGCGTGATGTCCCGATTGGCTGCTCGGCCGACCGTTCCGGTCTGAATGAGTACAGGGTCTGCAAGGAACTCTGCGGCGAGTTGCTGAACCTCAGGGTGTAAAAATCCCCCACTTCAAAGCGGACAACTGGAACAACAAACATGTGTGCGCCAGAGCCTCTGCTTGCATGTGTCCATGTCTATGTGCGTGTGTCTCTGGGTTTATGTGCTTGTGTGTGTGTATAAGCGTATGTGTGTGTGTGTCTCGCTGTGCATATTGCATGTTTGCATGTGTTGTGCTTTGCACGTCCTTTTGTGGTTGTGCTTTGTGTCTGTGTTTGTGTCTGTGCTTGTGTTTGTGTGTTCGTGCATGTGTGTTTGTGTTCATGTGCTGATGTATGTGTGTGTGTGTGTCTGTGTTTGGGTGTGTGTGAATGTGGAGGAGTGCTTGTGTGCATGTGCGCGTGCGTGCGAGCGCGTGTCTGTGAGTGTGTGTGTGTGTTCACACGTGTCTTCACGTGTGGTGTGTGCGTGTGTGGTTGCGCGTGCGGTTGTGCGCCCGTGCGTGCGTGCATGCATGCGTGCGTTCGTGCGTGCGTGCGAGCGTGCATGCGTGCATGCGTGCGTGCGTGCATGGGTGGGTGGGTGGGTGGGTGGGTGCGTGGGTGCGTGAAGCGTGGGTGCGTGGGTGCGTGGGTGCATGCATGCGTGCGTGCGTGTGCGTGTGTGCGTGTGTGTGTGTGTGCGTGTGTGGGTGTGTGCGTGTGTGGGTGCGTGGGCGCGTGGGTGCGTGAAGCGTGGGTGCGTGGGTGCGTGGGTGCGTGCGTGCGTGGGTGCTTGTGTGTGTGTGCGTGTGTGTGTGCGTGTGTACGTGTGTGCGTGTGTGCGTGTGTGGGTGCGTGGGTGCGTGGGTGCGTGAAGCGTGGGTGCGTGGGTGCGTGCGTGCGTGCGTGCGTGTGTGTGTGTGTGTGTGTGTGCGTGTGTGTGTGTGCGTGTGTGCGTGTGTGCGTGTGTGCGTGTGTGCGTGTGTGGGTGCATGAGCGTGCGTGCGTGTGGGTGCGTGTGTGCGTGGGTGCGTGCGTGCGTGTGTGTGCGTGTGTGCGCGTGGGTGCGTGCGTGTGTGTGTGCGTATGCGTATGCGTATGCGTATGCGTATGCGTATGCGTATGCGTATGCGTATGCGTATGCGTATGCGTATGCGTATGCGTGCCTGGGTGGGTGGATGTTTGTGTGTTTGCATGTTTGTGTGCTTCTGTGCTTGTGGTTTTGTGTGCTTGTGTGCTTGTGTGCGTGTGTGCTTGTGTGCTTGTGTGCTTGTGGGCTTGTGGGCTTGTGTGCGTGTGTGCTTGTGTGCTTGTGTGCTTGTGGGCTTGTGGGCTTGTGGGCTTTGTCGCTGTGTGGCTTTGTGGCTGTGTGGCTTTGTGTGTTTGTGTGTGTGTTTGTTTGTGTGTTTGTGTGGCTGTGCGATTTTTGTGGTTGTGTGGTTGTGTGGCTGTATGGCTTCGCGTGTTTGTGTCGTGTCTTTGTGTCATTGTGCCTTTTTGTGCCTATTTATGTGCTTCTGTGCGTTAATGTCTTTCTGTTTCTGTGTTTCTGTGTTTCTGCGTTTTAGTGGTTGTGTGTTTCTGCTTTTTTTCTGTGTTTCTGTGTTTCTGTGATTTTGTGATTATGCGGTTCTGTGGTTCTGTGGTTCTGCGGTTCTGTGGTTCTGTGGTTCTGTGGTTCTGTGGTTTTGCGGTTCTGCGTTTCTGTGTTTCTGTGTTACTGTGTTTCTGTGTTTCTGTGTTTTTGTGGTTTTAGTGGTTGTGTTTCTTTGTGTGTTTGTGTTTTTGTGTGCTTGTGTGCTTGTGTGTGTGTGTGTGTGTTTGCTTGTTTTGTTGTGTGGTTTGTGTTTTTGTGTGTTTTGTGTGTTTTGTGTTTTTGTGTTTTTTTGTGCTTGTGTTTTTGTGTGCTTGTGTGTGTGTGTGTTTGGTTTGTTCTTTGTTGTGTGTTTTTGTGTGTTTTTTTTTGAACTTTGTGTTTTGTAGATTGCTCTTTGCTTTTTTTTCTGGTGTGTGTGTGTGTGTTGTGGTTTTGTGTTTTTGTTTCTTTTTTGTGTGTGTTTTGTGTGTGTGTGTGTGGTGTGTCAGTATGCGTGTTGTTTCTTTCGGTGTTTCCTTCTGTACTAGTCAATTGATGGAGGGATTGATTGGTTAATTGATTGATTGATTGACAGATTGACTAACTGACTGACTGACTGACTGACTGACTCTGACTGACTGACTGACTGACTGACTGACTGACTGACTGACTGACTGACTGACTGACTGACTGACTGACTGACTGACTGACTGACTGACTGACTGACTGACTGACTGACTGACTGACTGACTGACTGACTGACTGACTGACTGACTGACTGACTGACTGACTGACTGACTGACTGACTGACTGACTGACTGACTGTGACTGTTGTTTTGCAGGATTTGGGGAGGGGGGGAGGGTCTGTATAGCATGTGTGTGTGCCACGCCATGTGTCTGTGTGTGTGTGTGTCTCTTTGCTTGTGGTCCGAGGTATGCATTTTCAAGACTTCCCGGTCACCACCGTTTGGTTTGGACGGCTGGAGCGTGGCCGATCCAAATGTTTGTCTGTCGGTGGGCGCGTGTCGTTTTGCAATGGGTTCCAAGTGGCCTTCGGTGGCGCGTTCCGAAAGTGGGATCCCTATTTTGAGACAAACCCAAGATCGCGTGTCACGGCTGTCGAGGTGTTCGCACATTTTTCACTCCAAGTGACCTTTTGTGAAGGCGCCCAGGTGGCCGTGAACAAGAGCGTCTGGACTTCGGGTGGTCGGTGTGTCATGATTTGGCGAAGATCCTGCTCAAAGCCCTGATCCAGCATTCCTCTGTCAAAAAGAAAGTGTGGCGTTTTTGTTGGTGTCCCCTTCAAAGTATCCAAAACTTGGCTTCTCTCTTTTGGCGTTCCTTTTATGTTTGTTTGGTTGTCCTTTGACTTGTTTTCTGGAACTCCTCTGTGTGTCCTTTGTGTTCCTTTGCTCTCTTTGGTTTCCCAACCCTGCCGTCCTTTGAATCATCCCCAAACAGGACCCCACGACCACCCCCACTACCCCACAAGAAAAGTGACAGCAATGAAACTTAAAAAAGGACACACCCATCCCCTAGCGATGAAGGGAACACTTGGACATGACTTGAGGTAAGATAAACATGGGAAAAGGAATCCCTTGATCAAGGGTCTTTCCAGGGATAGGTTGTGGAGGTATGCATGCGAATAGGAAACCCCTTATATACGTGGTACAACATCCCTAAAAATATCCCCTGATTGGAGGCCGCTGATGGACTTTTGTTGAGTCCACCAAACCTTGTCTCAAAATCTGGGATGCGTCCCGCGCGAAGAAATGTCGGTCGGCCCTTGCTTCCCCTTCAAAAAGTCGCAAACAAGCCACACCCATCTGCTATTCGGACCCAGGTTCGGTCAGCTTCGTCGAGGACAAGCACCGCCAGATCATTCAGCGATAGCCATCGCCGCGTCAGAAGATCCAGCAAACGCCCCGGAGTCCCCGCACACCAGTGAACCCCTCGACGTAAAGTATCCCTCTGCGCTCGAATGTCAACCCCTCCAGGGTTCAGGGCTGCAACAACGCCTGGGAACCCAGGTCCATAGTCTGCCTTTTTGCTGAGGGTAACCCTCCTTTTGGTTGGCTTTCGGGGGAAGCCAGAAGGAAAACCCACAGTCTTGCGGGTCCCCTTAAAACAAAAAAGGACACGCGCATCTTGGAGAAACATGGTTACCACTTGGCTCCCCTCGTCAGGCACTTGCCATGACAACTCGCTTCAAGACCTCCGATCGCAGGTTTTTGTCTGTGCGCCCATCAAGTTCGGCTTGACTTGAAGCCAAGGCTCCCTTGCTTTGAGACAATGTGCATCCGCTTCAAACAAGATCTGCTCACGCAAACGCAGGCCTTGCGGATACTTAACCACGGGCCTGAAAACGTGACGCTCCAAGGTACCATCCTAACAGCGTTTCGGCGAAACCCAGACCATCCTGACCATCCCACCCTTTGATGACCCAAAAAACGCGCCCGCGTTTTCCTTGCCCCGAAAAGGCGCACCCCGGCGACGCGAAACGACGCCTCCGTAGAGGGCCGCAGACCGCAGCGCCGGGGCTCCGATCGCTGCCGTCAGCTTCTGGCCCTCCTTTCACATCGATTTTCGAAGTGGCGCGGCCTTGGGTGCTTGGAGCAACTACCCCTTTTCTGAAAGCTTTGGTTTGGGAAAGAGGAAAACCGTTTTTCTCCGCCATTTTTGGGGGAGTCCCATGAAAAGACAGGATAGTGACTCCGATAGTGGTCATTTGACTGGGGCAACTGGAAATTCTGTTCGTTTCCCTTCAACCAAGCACTTGGGATGTGACCTTAGCAGATTCATGGGGCACGACCAGGGGGGGGGAAACCACGCCTAAAAAACACCGAGGCCCTACCGGACCTCTGACTGTTCGCACTTGATGTCGAACGGAAAGCCCCTCCAAAGGAAAAGGCGGAATCTCGGACATGGTCCGCTGGAGGTCTGGGGGCCAGAAGGTTGACCATCCAAAGATTCGGGGGTGTCTTTTTGGGAGTTGGTACCCTTTTCGGGGGTGGTTTTAAGGGGAACCAAAAGGCAACCATGTATTTTTGGGGGCCCCCTAAAAGACAAACCCCTTCCTCGTGGATCTGATTGGACAACTCCCTCGTGGGTGCCAGCACCAGCACTCGCAGAGACGCCTGACGAGGAAAAAACTGGCATTCCCTCTTGCAGGTCCGTATGGGCCAATGCCCATCTTGCGGCAGGTACCCCGCCTCCCCCTTCCAATCTCCAAATAAAGCCCCTGACAACCGCGACTTTTTGGATTTTTGGCAGAGATTAAAATGCACCCCTAATTAATCATCACTTTTTCAATCATCATGGGGGGGGGGGCTGCCGCAACCCCCCCGCTACGTTTTAGGTGGTTTACAGGGATTAGTTTGCCCGTATTTGAATCCTCACTTTTACCATGAGGGGGACCCGCCCCTCTTTTTAGTATTCATACATAAATGCCTGCCTGCCTTGCCTCGACTTGCTGGTGATGCTAGGGATGTTGGCTGGACATGCGGGGGATGTTGAAAACGATGCTGATGATGTTGACGGACTAGCGTCTGATTGGGGGAAACTCGCCTTGGTGAGCTCGCCAGAAATGGACCAGGTCAATGAAAGAAATGCAGACTCCCTTGTGCAGGAACACTTGCGAAAGAGTGTCCTGTAAGGAGCCTCAAGTTTTGAGGCTGGGTTGAACAGCTGCTCTTTGGGAGGGTGGTTGTATTGCACCCCGGGATTGCGGCCGGCCCTGGATCATATTTGCCACACATCTGATGTGTTTGCCGACAAATGTGGCCGTGTTTGTTCGTCCTATTGCCGGTCATGTCCGGAGGGTGTAATCCAAGCAAGTACTCCACACACTCTTAGACATGATATATATATATATATATATAGTTTGCAAAGCTTACTTGTTCTCGCGGAACATGGGATGAACCTGTGACTTCCCTCCAAGGACAAGTGCAGGCAAGATCTCCTGGCTTCCACCCGGTCCAAACCCGAATCCGAATCCAATCTAACCCACTTCAACCCACTGATTCTACTCTTCTATCGATTCTATCATACCATGTATATGTGGAAACAGGACAACAAACACAATTTGAGAAATACGTAGCCATTTCCATGTTGCAGGTTTCCCAGTTAAAGTCCACTCTGGCGCGCGCCTCGCCCTGCCGCACGCGCATCAAATCGTGAAAGGCAGGCACCAGGAAGGCTAGTGTTTTGCCACTGCCCGTGGCAGACACACCAACCACATCGCGACCTGGGTACTTAAAGAGGCAGGGCACATGGTAACTGCTCAGTAACCGCAGTTATTCCCAGTGACTATGGCTGGGAGCCACCCAAATGGGTGTTTGCACCAGGGTCCTCCGTTCAGCCCTCAATACATTGCATCTGAAAACATAAACAAAATCTCACAGCTGGCAAATGAGCATTTGGGTATGGGATTTGAGGCGGTTTCTTAGTTGAGCCCCGCAGTGAATGTACAAATGGGAGGGTCCCAGGAACACCCCACGGACACCCCACGAAGAAGAGGGACATCATATCCACCTGAACAAGCCCAAATGGTGGATCTTTTGTCTTGGTCTCGTGGAAAGGGCCCCAAAAGAGCAAAAGCCGCAAACGCCTCTGGGACACAAAATCACCACCTCTGCTCGCGCACTGGCGAGAATTTTACGCGTACCCCCACAAAAAAGTCTCGGGCGCTGAGCGCCGGGCCTGAGACAACGACTGGCCATGCTTGGGCTTGCACAGCCGTTGGTTTCCTGCGACTGGCGACTGGCGACTGGCGACTGCGCAAAAGCGGAAAATCGGGAGAGCCCGACTTCGGCAAAGCTCAAATTCACGGGGCATCTCCTTTTTGGAACCTGGGTAAAACGTGTAATTCACTTTCCCACTGGAGAAAAGGGAAAGACACAGGGTTGTCACACGAAAAGAAGAAAAGCAGTAAAACCCAACAGAACAACAAAAATGAAAACAAAGAATAAAACAAAACAAAAAAATGAAAAGAGAAAAAAGAAAAAAAACTTGAGGCAAGTGGTCGTTTTTTTTGCCGCTGAGCTTCACAAAGCCCAGCCCGCGCAGCGCGGCCAGAAGTTTGGGCTGGAACGCGCAGGCGCCGAAGTCCTCCCACGGCATTGCTCCCACTGGTCCTATGGCCTGCCCTTGGCCCAAGAAGCTGACGGAACAACCGGCGAAGCCGGCCCAGCTCGCGGCGGCCACGGGAAAGCCCGGCGGAAGAGGTTGGGGAAAAACGAATCATGTTGGAGGGGGGAACCAAATGGAGACCGAAAAACAAAATTCGAGTGGCACCCATCCCCCGGCGTCGGAAAGGCCTCGGAACAACACCTAATTTTTGAATTGGTCGGGGACTGGAGCCCTGGAGCCCTCTCCCATACTTCGTAGGCACGCAATGTCGCCAAAGTATGTGTCTTGAACCACTGAACCACAAGGCTTCTGCCATCTTGCACGGTACAAAGTGCGAATGTCATCCACCATTGGGTCACATAGTTCAATTGTACACGTCATAAATCGCGCGACTCAAACCTAAAAAACCTCAAGAAAACATGGGATCACTTTGTCCAGATCAACTTCCCGAGTTTCCTACGCGATGGTTACACCACCCGCTGGCATGCTTAACTGAGCCTGGTGAACCTCATCCCAACTCCTTGGTTGTGAGCCACGGCTGACTCATTGGCCACACACACGGCTTCTTCAACCAATCTACCGGGCGCCCAGTACGTGGGCTGCAGAGGGCGCGCCAGGCGAGGCTTCGACGAGCTTCGCGCCAGGCGCCTATGAAGCAACTCGCGCCAGTGGTCAAACATTGGGCCAGGCACCGCCGCACGCGTAAAGCAGCAACCAGCGGACCCAGCACCGCAACATAGACTCACCAGAATCAATTCTTGGGGGGAAGCGGCCTCTTCCCTCCCCGCCTCTGGCTCAACCAATCAACGATCCAGAGAGGCAATGGCATTTCAGGCGCCTGCGGGAAGGTGACCGTCTCAAACCCTTGTAATGTTGACCCCATATTTATCAACCAACCAGTCTACTTTGCTAGAGGAGTGTTTTCCCTGTGTGACATGGGGAATCAGACCACTTTCGCAGGGTTGTTAAGTGGTTGATTCGTATGGGATCGACATGCTTACCAATAGCTCAGCCAGCGCGCCCTCCAGCGGTCTGCTCTGTTTCCGCTGGCAGATGTCTTGAAGTCCCCAGGCGGTTGCAGAATCGCAGCTGCAGGCTGGTTTAGGCAGTTGGCTGGTGAGTGAAGGTGACTGTTGGGATGCTTTGCGCCAGCAACGATTGGAGAAGCTTGACTCAGAGCGTGCGTGTTTAATCACGAAGGGTGTTGAACTATGCTTGCGAAGGTCTCAGACGGGCAAAGTCGGGGGAAGCTCTGACGGAGGTTCGTAGTGGCACTGACGTGCAATCGTTCGTCATACGTGGGTATAGGGGCGAAAGACTTATCGAACCATCTAATGCTGATTCCCTCCCAGGTTTCCCTCAGGATAGCTGGAGTTGAACAAATTTACGAGGCGGGCCTAGCATCCGACCTGTTCTCAAGCTTGAAATGGGTAGAATCCACAGCGTTTGAGTTGCTGAACTTCAAAGATTGACGTTGGCCGTTTGTGGCGAGAACTGGCAACGAGGGATGAACCTAACTTTGGGCGGCGCTGAACTACGCGCCTTTGTGTCACCCGCCCCTCACGTCCCGCTTCCGTCGCTTCCGAATCCGCGTCGAAGATCCGCGCACTTTTTTGGGATCACTCTGCATCTGGCTCCAGGCCATACCTCGAATCGTTTCCAATCGAATCGGCTCAGACCTTTCGAGGTACCGGAAACATGGCCCTTGGGGTTCCATTCCTGTCTGTGAATATTACCTACCCCCCGCATGTGTCTGTTGACTCCACTGTGTTGCGCCGCAGATCGAAAGATCAACATCGACCGCAGTTGTCCCCAACCCTAGGGGTTGACGGCGTCATGCTGCATCCTTCAGTTCAGGCCGCTTGCACCCGCAACACACCGCCATACTACACGCAAACCATGCCACGAATGTGTATAGCATAGTTCCACCATGATGCACCTTATCGCCATGTCCACCGTGTTACAAACCGTACTAATCATACGAACCACGCCACACAGAATACAAGTATGCTGCTTGTCAGGATTTCGGCTCAGGGTCTTGGTTTGTTCAGAGTATCAGTTGACTGCGGGCTTTGGTTTCGTGCCTACTTTTTGAAAGGTCCGGAGAATGGCCGAATGATGCTGCGTATGTTTTAGCCGCAACCACACTAGCCATGCTCACAATACAAAGCCAATCATGGCAACCATGTTCAGCATCATACAAACCACAATCTAACTATAAGTAACCGTGCTAAGCAAACCGCCCGTGCGTGTCACGCGATGCATGCTGACTATATTGACGCACACCATACCAAGCGTACCAAGCGTACCAAGCCAATCGTAGACATTACGCATATGATACCAAGCATACTGAGTATACCAATCATGCAAACCATACTATGGGCATCATACAAAACTAACCAAGCAAACCGCCATTCTCAGCACAAACAGGTACATGTCACACTAAACACACCGAACAGTCTAACCATGCTATCCCTATTGAGCATGCAATCCAAGCTACCCACACCCAGCATACATTCAACTATGAAGACAATATGAACAGTCCCAAGAATGTATGTCCTAACATGTCCCATTACAACCAGCCAAGAGTAGGTTCTCAATGATGTCTTGCTCTATGATTCTGATCATCTCAGCCGATCTGGCTGCGTGAGTGTTCCATTGCCTCCGGCATAGCATAGCCTTTTGCGCGTTCTGCCTGCTCTTTGTATGCGCCCATGGATATTTCTCAACGTTGCGTGTCTCCTCATTTCCTTACTAGATTGGCCAAAAAAGTAGCCAAGCTTTTTGGTGACCACGAAAATGATCTTCCCAAAAAGTATAAGCTCCAGAAACTTAGGACCTGAGTCTCTGGTTGCTGTGTGATCTCTATTTTCTCGCTTGCTTTCTGCTCCCCTGCTAAAAGTTGAAAGCTTTTAGTGGTTTAATGGAAACCCATTTGTTGGCAAAAAGTTAAAGTCTAAACATCCAAGCAAAATGCACCTCGATTTTGTTGGTGATGTCCCGTGTTCCTCCGCATCCTTCGCCTTTTGGGTGCGTCGACTCACTCCGAATCTGAGGCGTGGACTCGTCACACAGCTCTCGGTAAACTGCCGGGCCTGGGACTCCGTGACAGACTTCTAGGAGAGGAAAGGACTAGCAGGATCCAACAAAGGTCACTCCCTAGGTGGTAGGTGCAAGGGAGGTCCTACCCCTTCTGGTTTTGAGAACCCGAAACCGAACCAAAATCATGCCAGATGGTTTCTTCTCAAAATCAGACCGCTTCCTTTCGGTTCCATATTACCAACCGAAAGGGGGGGCCACCTTAAGCAACATCCACTTGGGTCTCAACTAAGGTGGCCCCCCTTTGCGGATGGTTGAAGGGACACCAAAAGGAAACAAGTCCTTCTTTGAGAAACACCCAGCGCATGAGTCATCAATGCCCAAACCCCAGGGCAACAAAAGATGGGCGGAAAGAAATCCAAGGATTTCATTCCGCAGGGGTCTGTTCAATTGGGGAAAAAAAGGGCGAACCACTCTACCCAGAAAAAGCCATGGAACACCTAGAGGTCAGAGGCTCCCACCGCAAAAAGCCACCATCAATTCCCCTCCGTTCAGCCGCAAAAAGTTCAGCGCACACCTCGGCCGGCAAAAAAAATTGTCTCCATCGGCCGCTGGGAGCCCGGGCCCACGGCACGGCGCAAGGCCCGTAGCACCCCAGGCCCGGCCTGTCGGATCGGGGACCAGCGATCGGAAGCTCGGGCCCTTTCCCGGGAACCGGGCGAGCGAGGTGAGACCTAAAGATATGGATGGACTAAGGTGTATGGGGTAAGACAGAAGCGGAAAGCCGCTCAATTTTGAAATTCCCTAAGTGGAAGCCTGTCTTTTTGGGGTTGAGTCCACTAGTAAACCCAAGCGAGATGGAAGAAAACGGCCCCCAAGGGTAAGGTGAACGTCAAAAGGAGCCCCAAGTGACCGGTTATTGCGTTTTCGGAAGAAACACGTTTCTTCGCCAAATATGTTTTTTGGGCAAATACTGGAAACAGGTGTGATGTGTTGCGGGAATTCGGTTTGACCAGACCTGTTTGAAATCCCATATCACAGCGGGTCTCAGTTGCAAAGCAACAGCAGAAAGGAGCAAGAGGCCTTCAACCAAACCATGAAACGGAGAGGAAGGGCATCCTAGGGTCACATTCCTACAAAACCAATCCAGAAAACGGGCAACGAACCTCGAACATCAAAAAACAACTCCAAAGCCTTCAAAAGCAAATTCAAGAATCACAAAAAGCCGACCACCAAATCCTACAAACCTCGAAATCAGGCAAACTCCGTGCTTCCAAGCAAACCACTGTAGTAACTACTTACCTCTTGAGGTTTTACATCGAATATTTGGGAAAAGATGGGATAAGAAACATTGCTTCCCATTCAAGCCAGAACAAAAAATCAAGGGTATACCGGGTTCTTTTTGGGTGTGTCTCAAAATGGGGGGACCCTAAAAATGGATTCGACTTTCCTTTTGGTTCCCCTTACAAACCCATCCCAAGAACGAGTAGACCCTCAAAACAGCCGGCGGCATTCCATCGGCCTCCGTGGCCTCCGCGGCCTCCGCGTTTTCGTCCGCCGCTTCCGCGGTCGCCTCGGTGGCGGCGGTCATGGAGCCATGTCTCCACAACGGTTCACGCGGTCAAAAATCCGCTCCTCCTGAAACAATGCTTGTTTGCCTTTTTCCTTGCTTGCTTGTTCCTTTTGTTCCTTGCTTGCTTGTTTGCTTGTTTGTTTGCCACTGCTTAGGAAAAGGCAGTAAAAGAGAATCACGGCTAAAACGAACCGAAACCGGGCTCAAAATCGCACTTGAGCACCAGCGTCGAGCCAACCAGGTCCGACCTTGTCGAGAGAATGATTGTGCCTTTTTTAGGGGAGCCTCCAAAATTGGCTGCTTTCAAAGCCACTCAAAAAGGGGGGTGCCCTCAAAATCAAGACACACCCAAATGACAGGCGCGTCCCCTTTCAGGTTGCTTGGCACGTCGGAAAGCTCAATCAAATACCAAGCCACAACTTCGTCCAAGGCGCCAGGATCAACTTGAGAAATAGGCGCAAGTTGCTTGGACCTTCTCCAAAACAGGGGTCCGCTTGAGCTTCTCTCATTCCGCTGGGGCAAAAGAAAACCCCACTGTGCTTAAGCACCCCAAATGAAACCAGGAGACTTGACTTCGCTTGCTAGGGCTTTGCTCCATGTGGGTCAAGACCCCGGACTAGCCCCCAGCGAACATCCGATTCAATCCAACCGCTAAAATGGGTTCTAACATGGGGTGGTGAATTCACCTACCCCAAGATGGGATCCCATTGGTTTTGACCCATGGCCATGGAAAGAATCTCTTCATGGCTCTCATGTCCTTGGTGCAATCCTCTTCCCACTAGCAGGTTCCTTGTGCATGGATGCTCCTTCTCGATGGAAGCCAGCGCGGAGTGCAGGTCACTCAGTCACTCAGTCTTTGCCATGGTCAAATCACCCTTTCGCTAGAGATGGTGGGAAATCCTTCGGGGATTTAGACAACCATCATACAGATTCCCAAAGCAGGGAACCATGACCATGAGACACATGAAGGGGTTTGACCGTGACACCTGAACATTCGCTGCAAGCATGGAGCTGACAAGTTCGACCTTGGCACGGTATGTTGTCAAGCCCTTTCTGACACCAATGTAGAAATGGAGTCGTGTACTTTTTGAGGCCCGGTACCTTTTCTTTTGAGGTTTTCATGGAAAAAAAACAACTGGAAAACCGAAGCCATTTTGGGGTTCCCCAAGAAAGACACCTCCAGTAGGGAAGCCAACTGATTTCCTGGGAGCCATGGATTTGGTTGGTGTTTGGTTCTCCCAGCAGCTGCTATGACTGTGGCTAGACTTATTTTTACATGTTGTTGACCACGACTGATGAATTCCCTCTAAAGGGGACAATGGCACCCCACGCTTACCCAAGTGATCTAGTAGTTATTATTACAACTAAAGTTGCAGTCAACCAGTTCTGCTTGATCCGGCACCCCATGCAGTTGCAAAATTCCAAAACCTGAAATAAGGAGTCACCAAGTAAGATATTGTCATAGTGGGCTCATTTTGCCTTGGATCGGTAAGCTCGTTCTAAGCTCGGCGGAACTCTCCTTGTAGGGACCTTCCCTCCAAAAGTGGCCAATACCAGCCAAAGCGGCATGATTATCCCAGTAATATTCTGGCCATGACCCTGGATGCAACCCTTCTATTTGGTCTCTCTGCAAAACCTACCAGGCCACATGGCATGACTCTCCCAGTCATATTCTGCCTCTCCACCAACCCCACCATGCCACATGCCGGCCCTAGGAATGTCTTGAACGAGGCCCAGAGGTGTTCGCCAAGACGCATCTGTCCGGCGCCCCTTGGAACCCCGGCCATCGCACCGCGGAAGGCCGCCTGTGCCTTCGCTGGCTTCAAAGTGGGAGGTGTAGGTTCCACAAATTCAGGCCGGGGCTCGGATCCGCCCAAAAAAAGTCGGGGGAAGAAAAAGACTTCTGCGGAACCTGCCGCCACATCCACTGCTTCTCAACTGTTGGCGGCGTGCCTTGGGAGAATCACCCGAAAAAGGCGAAGCCCATGGCTGTGGTCGCATGCCTCTCTCCCGCCTTCTTGGCTTGCCTCGGGAGGCCGTTGGCGTAGGCCTCGGCCAACAGTCGCCCTCCGCCCTCCGCACGCCCAGCGGGGCGCGACCAAGAGCCAGAAGGCCGAGTGTCTGAACTCAGACGCGCACGGCAATCCAGAAAGGCAACTAGAATGGACCCTCGAAAGAGATACACCCAGTGAAAAACCGGGGCATGAAAAAGAAGAACCGGGCGGCCCAAAGGAAGCGGTAAAGAGCCTTTAAAGAGTTGCTAGGGTTCTATGGCGGCTAATGAGGGTGTCGTTTTTTGAAGGTAAGCGTTGGGCAAAACCACAACTTTGCAGGTCCCCCTATTTGCGAGTATTCCCGGCCCTTTCCCCCCCCCCCCCAAAACGCAACTCATTTGCTCAATTTTCCCTATGTCCTCAGAAAGTTGACCAGCCTATCTGACGGGTGGAGCGCAAAGGACATCTTGTTCTGACCTATCCTCCCCTGACACGGATTTCCGCAACTGGCTCGACATATTGTCCATTGGACAGGCAACCAGAATGGGAGGGGGTAGTTCCAATGGGGCAAGTGTGCAAAAATCAACACCCACTCGGGCAGATTTAAATACGGGGCGGTCGCCATCAAAAAGCGTCGCGATTTCCGAGAAAAAGGCCACTGAGCAATAATGGCTAGAAAAGCTGGAAAAAAAATGCCGGAAAAAAACTGGAAGAACTGGCCGGAAAACACCGGGCATATTGGCCGGAAAACTTGGAAACACTGGCTGGACAAGCTCGGAAAAACGCAGCCGGAAAAACTCAGTCAAAAAATCAACACACTAAGCCATGAATGAAGTAAGTACCCCTGAGATGGCGGCTTCAATTGGGCCGCGAACCTCCAAACCACCAATCCACCAAGGCTGGGAAACCACGGTGGGATACCCGTCGGCCGCAACCGGGCAAGAGAATGACGAACCCGAAACCTCAAGTGCGGCCAACAAACAAACAAAGAGCAATCGTCTTACAACGAGTGAAAGCAAAGACCAGAATTCTTGCCTCTTGCCATGCCGCAAGGCAACTAGCTCGAGTTCTTTCAACATGTTCTGAACCACAGGCACCTTGCCAACTTGAGGCGGCGAAGAAACGGAGCCGGTCTCCCCGTGCGTTTGTCACTAGCCCCTGAAATGGTGGGTTTACCCTCCTGTTCCCCTTGCCTCCTTCAAGCCCTAAAGCCGGGGGGGCGGGGGGTTTGGGGGGGTTCGGTTCCTGCGCCACTCCCGGCTGAAAGCCCCGAGACATTGGCGTCCAGCAAAAGGGTCAAGGACTCTGCCCCGATCTGGCCATCCGCCTTGGTCTGGGCCTGGCCGGTCTTTTCGACTCGAATCGAACGGGCCGGGAGCGTGGCGGGCTCTGCGGAACTTGCACGCATCGCCGTGAAGCATTCATGGCCTTGTGAGGCGCTGTCCAAGTCTGATGGCCTTATGGCCCTATGGCCTATGGCTCAAATGGGCGGAACCCATCGCCGTACACCGATGGCCCGACCACGGAAGCAACGCACCCAACTTTGGGCCTCCCAGGATCTGAACCATGGAGGCCGCTATGCGACTGCGTCACTGCGTCTTGTCCCCCCGGAAAATGCGGAACCGTGTTCTACCGTAACTTGTTTGCCATGGTTCTGGAAATTGATGGAGGGGTTACTTAGTTTAGTTTAGCAAAGGAACCATCCACCGTAAGTGTCCCGCGAGTTCGCAAGTCACCCTTGGTTGGCCAGTGGCAAAGATCACGTCTGTCTCACGGAAAAAACTCTGGCCGCGGACTTCAATATGCCCTTCCTCAAGTGCATTTCTAAGCGCACATCCCAGCTTAAGCTAAGGCGAAAGGCCAAAGGGCCTTTCGCACGAGCTGGTCTTTCTGAGGCCACCTTTTGCTTCTGGTTTCAAATGGCTGTGGGTCAAAGATAGGTACCCAAATTGGCTTGCCCTGGCTTTTTTGCACCAAGGACTAAAACCTGGGGTCCGATTCCTGGTTTAATTTTGACCCATGCCCAAACATTGGAAGCCAAGAGGAACAGCTCCTTCGCATGGCACACGAGCTCCCGAGGTCCACCTTCGCGGCATAGAGCCGCTCCACGAAGCGGAACTCCCCACCTCGAGTTGCCCAAAAGCCAGCAGAAGCACGGGGCTCGTCTTCCGCCCCTGGAGATGTCTTTTGTTTAGGTTGTTTTTGTTTAAACAAAAAATAAATAAATAAAAAGTATTACTATGTTTTCATTGTTTAGACATCATCACAAAGAAGAAGACACCACCAAAAGTATTTCACGACTCTACTGTACATCTTCTCGTGTTCCGGAACGTGTTTTCTTGCTGCGATGGGTAGGGAAGGTGAAAATTTGAACAGTTTGGGATTCCCGAAGAAAGGAAACCACCAGTTGTATGGTTTTTTCTTGGGGTCATGAGCCATTTCTCATTCCCTGCTGATGAACCGGCAAGGTTTTGCTTTGCAGACTTGCTCAGTGCAAAAAGTGCGCTGCGGTTTCTGTTTAGGCAGGGTCAGGCCTCAACAGAAGCAAATTGCTACCCAAAACGGCAACACAAATTTGAGGCACTGCAGGTAATGGAAAAGCCACCCAAACGGAGGGTGCTGGGGTGGCGCCTTTTTTTTGTTGAGGCGCCGTGCCCCGTTTTTGTGAAGAACCAAAAGGAACCCGCTGAGAAGGTGTTGTTTGTTGTTGAATTTGAGGTGCTTGAATGTTTTTGTAAGGAAGGGAACAAGAAAACAACATCACACAAAATGGTTGCAACAGAGGCCCCATACCAGAAATGAGCGCTTCCCTAAGGGAACCAGAGCCTGGTTAACCTCAGCTTCTTTTCACAAGTGGGTCCGCTGAAGTGATCTCAAACCGGTTTAAATGGGGTTTCCCAGCCCCAAAAGCCTTTAAGAATAAGAACCCCTCCAAAGAAAAATCGTTACATTCTGAGAACAACAAATCCTGTGGCCTTTTGTTCTGGGAAGCCGTTTGAGACCCCTTCAAGATGCCGCAAGAACCCGGCCCCCGGCGGCAGCGAATCTTGCTGGGCCAGCGGCTCCGCGCGGCGGGCCTCGCGAGGAGGTCGTAGCCTCGGGCATCCGTGGGATCCCTGGGATCCGTGGGCCCGGTCGGGCTCCCTGAAAGACTGCTGGGTATACATTGCATAAAATCCAACGCGTGCTTGATGTGTGTGTGTGTGTGTGATTATGTGTGTGTGTGGTTATATATGTGTGTGTGTGTGCGTGTGTTTGTGTGTGTGTGATTGGCTTGAATGGGAAACATCGCCTGTTTTGCGCGCACAACACACATTTGGTTTGAGTTGTACTGGTTCCCCCGTTTTGCCGATTTGCTTCGCTGCTCAAAGGGAAACCGAAACAAAAAGACCCCCTGCCGTTTGGGCACCACGCTGACGTCGCTATGCCGAAGCCCCGCCACGGTAACCGCCTGGCGACATTTGGGCAGAGAAAAAACGTGCAAAATGTGCAAAGCTTGTGCCGGAGAATCATCTTCGATCGAACCCAATCAGCTACCCGACAATCGAATGTTACTATGCCAGGCGACTGCCTCACCCGCCCAAACCGCCCAAACCGCCCAAACGTTTCGCGGGAATTTGGACCAGGTTTCGGAGCCATTTCCCTTGTTGGATTCTCAGTTTTAGTGGATTTTCCTCCTAGTAAATTGACCCCTCAAAATGGCAACGGTTTCCTGTTGGCTTTCCTTTAAAATCATCTAGATTTTTCTGCACAATATTTGCACATTTTGACAATAATTCTGGGCAAGTGTCAATATAATTCGCCCCAAAAAAAAGGAAGCTTCACAATGGGACTCCCCCAAGGTGACATCGATATAATCTGGCAGAATAGCTCCACCCGAAATAAGAACTGCATCCTTGGGGAAAATCGCTCTTTTTACGGCTCCCCACATTGAACATCTCAAGACCCAAAAGAGCGGACGAAGAGAACAACCTGACGCTTGGTCATTTGGTCCACATCCAGGGTACCCCGTTCCCAACTTGGACTTGCGCCCATAGCATGTGATTCTTCTATCAAAAAGAAAGAAAAACATGCAAACAATTCAGGGCTCTCTCTTAAGTCGTCCTTGAAGTCCAAACAGGCTTGAACTCACCAGACAGAATCGCAAATTGCAGAGTCATGTTTGCCGACTTGAAAGATCTGGTCAGGAATCTTCACCACCCCGAACGGTAGCCCTCACTTACGAGCCTTTGAAATATGGTTCTCCCATCGGACGCAAGCATCGACTGCCAACAGGGTCGACCGGGTCCACCTGTAGTCTGAATTTCGGGTGCGATGTTTTCCTCAATCTGGAGGCCCCAAGAAAACTTGTGTTGCTTCAACAAAACCTTCAAACAAATGAAGAATAGACCGACATGTGGTTGTTTCTTTTTTTGAGGGTACTCTTGGGCTTACTTTAAAGAAACCCCAAAGGGAGCCGGTCCAATTCCTTTTTCAAGGCAAAATGACTATGGCTGAAAACTCAAGAGACTTTAGTCAGGGTTTCCATTCACCGAAATTCCGCTTAGGGGTCCCTATTTTTGACACACCAACATGGGTCCGATTTTTTGGGGACTCCTTTTTGTTAGTGGCTTTAAAGGGAAACCAAAGGCAAACCGGTTCCCCATGTTGGGGGCGTCCAACCTAAAAAACCATAGGGCGCGAAATGGAATATTGATCAACCCCAATTTGCTCTCCCGAACTTGGAAGTTGCTTTCTTTGTTGCGGTACTCCTTGTTTGGTGGGCTTTAAATCCAAAAACCAAAAGGACAACCCACCAGACACCACGTTGGGAACGTCCAACCTACCCAGATTTCCCATCCAGATCGCTCGGCATCGGCCGAAGCCGGCGTCGCCTTGAAGACGGCCAGCGCATCGTCCAGCGCGCCCCGCCGGGAGAAGGCCTGGCGAGCGAGCGGGCGTGGCAAGCCGGGAGCGAAAACGACCCGCAGAGGTGCGAGTGGTTTTTCTTTTTTGGTTTTTATTTTCTGTGTGTGTTTTTGGGGGGAAAACGAAGAAGATGCGAAAACGTGTGGGGAAAACAGAGGATTTGCAGAAGGGGCTGGAAGATTGACAGAAGGCTTCGAAACCCGCCGAAAAGGCTGGTAAATAACCAAGGAGCTTCTAAGACAAATTCATGGATGGGATGCTGAGGGATCCAGGATAATCTTCTCCCCGTTCCAAGGATGGGAGGGGCATTGACTGGACCTCGGGCCACAGGCCGTCCAAAGTTACACACCGCTAGGAAAGATCCTATAACAACATCCGAGCAACAGGCACCACAAAATCCAATCCAAAAATAAGGGTGTACAAGGTAGGACATGAGGGCAAACCTGTTGGAGGAACAAGCAAAGGAGTCACCCGCCGGTGAAAAACGCGTCAAGACGCGCCAAGGCTTTTGGAACCGGAGGCGCCTCCATCACGCGGTCGTAGGCGCCCACGCCCGGCTGTTCGCCGGAGTCCTGAGAATTTGGGGGGGGGGACAGGTGGAGCGAGGCATTTTTCCCGGTGTTGGGTGTGGCTCAAGTAAATTCGTCTTCAAACGTGGTATGAAACCCTTGCACCCTGTCATAACGACAAGCCGCGGGGGGGTGGTATTCCGACCCTTTCTGGGATTTCTCGAAATTCCACGTCCCCAGCTGGGGAGGTTTTCGTCCAAACGGGGCCCCGGGCGATGATTTCCCGCAAAATCTCCCAGGCCAACTTGCCGTCCGGACAGAACCTCGTGTCGACCAAACAAAAAAAAACTGGTCGTTTCTGTTGGTTTGTTTCTTTGTCTGTTTGTTTCTTAGTCTCTTTGTTGTTTTGTTGCTTTGGTTCCTTGTTTCTATCTTTCTTGGTTTGGGTCTTTCTGTTGCACTCTGCTTCAGCAGAAATTGGAGAAATTGGTTGGCCGGTTGGCCTTTCTGTTTGTGTTCTTTCTGATATGTTCTGATGAATCAGAAGAAATAGGAGCAAAAGCACCAAGTTGAACTTTCTGCGTTGGTCCTTCTTCTCCATGTTTGGGATGCGTTGAACAAACATCATAACATCGGGAAGGAAAAAGAATGCGACGACTGCCCAGAAAGAATACAGGTTCTCCCGGCCAAATGCCCGAATTTGGTGCAGGAAATGGTGGGCTCGGTGTTGCCAACCCTGCAAACATGACCCCAAAGAAAACAACTCCTCAAATGGATGATGTTCAACAACTCAAAAATGGAGATATAGTGGCCCCTTCTTGAATCACCAGCCGGCGGAGACGGATCCGGATACCCTCAACTAAGTTTACTCCTGGGGCGGTTCAAGAGCGGTCACAGCCGCCTCTGAGTTGTGTTTGTCTCAAAACGAGAAAAAGGCAAAAACCTACAAAGCGGGCGGCTTTTCCTTTGGTCTTCCCTTGGTTTCCCTTTGGTTTCTCGGCCGTGAGCCCCAAAGGCAGCAAGATGCTGAGGAGAGAGCTCCAACGTGCGTCCTGAGGCGAAAAAAACGGCCGAAGGGGCTAACAGCGTTCGCCTGAGCGCAAACTGACCCTTGGCCCCAGTTGACCTCGAAATTTCTAATTGCCCAAGTGACACAATAACGGGCAGAAGTTTGCGGCTCAGGAAGGCTGGGTAACATCCAGCGTCTGGTACGAGACCACCTTTTGGTGGGGGTTTCTTAGCAGGGGGGGACTGTGTGAAAAGCACGAAAGATCTGATGACCGAAGCCAAAACCAGGTTGAACGCTCAACAAGATGAGACACCACAACCCGAGAAGCGCCGACCTCCGAGCACCTCATCTATCCTCCCCGCCTGTTGGGTCTAGACTCGCAAAACAGGCATAGACAGGGCAGAAAACCCTCGAGCAAATCATGGACAGGATGAGGCCAAATCCGCACCGTAAAGTTGCAACCGCTTCAACCCGGGAGTCCCTTTTCTGTGGTCTCGGTAGACCAAAAAAACCAAGCGGCTCTCAAGAAAAAATACGCTCACGCTGAGAACCAGGACCAAAATGAAACCGAAAGACCCCCACATGATTGGATCGGGGCCTTTTGGGTTTTAACCAAGCGCCCCCAAGGTGAAAATCCCACTTGCGCCGATTGTTTGGGGTGCCACAAAAGGCAGCTCTTAGTAGTCATGCACCCTACACATGGCTTAAATGGAGCATCGGCTGAGCACAGGAGTACATGTTGTCACCTTTCCACAATCTGACTTCCCACCCCCCGCCTGCACTCCTAGGACAGGGAAGGGCGCTTCGCTTGCCCCACTCGAACACTTTTCGTTTCACACACACACACACACGGAAGGGGCTTATCTGATATGTTGCTCGCGCCCTACCCCGTAAAGAATGGCCAACCAACGCCGAGCCGCTGATGCGCTCTTCGTGGTGCCCGTTCTCCTCGCGGAACTCGGAGAAGGTGATTTGTAAATGGCATGAATATATAAAGTAGAGCTCGAGAGAGAGAGAGATAGAGAAAAACAGAGACAGAGAGGGACATGTAGATACCGTGCACACACACACACATATATATATATGTGTGTGTGTACTTGTGTGTGCAGAATTACAAACCACATGCGCATGTATGCACGCACATGCAAATGTACTAGTGTGTGTATATGTACAAGCAGATCTACATCTATATCTACATCTGTCGATGTGTGCATATTCCTATATACACCTTAATTACCATTATTTTGGTGGTGGTTGTAGCAGAAGTAGAAGAGGAAGTAGTAGTAGTAGTCGCAATCGTAGTCGTAGTCGTAGTCGTAGTAGAAGTAGTAGTAGTAGTAGTTGTTGTTGTTGTTGTTGTAGTAGTCGTAGTAGTAGTAGTAGTAGTAGTAGTAGTATTAGTAGCAGCAGTAGTAGTAGTAGTAGTAGTAGTAGTACTAGTAGTACTAGTACTACTACAATTACTAGTATAGCTACCCGTATTTGTATTGTTAATAGCAAGACGGCTCTTATTGTTATCATTGTCATCAATATTAGTAACTGTTCTCAGTTGTTGTTGTAATTATTATTATTCATTGTTTCTACTTATTATCATTATCACTGCGGTCATGGTTGTGATTTTACGCTTGGTTTAGTATTCCGAAAATGGTTATAACGACTATTTATTAATATCTATATATGCTTGATCAAAAATGTATAATTAGCGCAAGTTCATCTGCGCCGAGCTGCACGTAGATGATGCCAAGTGGTCCCGGAGTGCGCGGCGCTTCTGCGCACGCCAGCCCCCAAAGGACGGCGACGGCAGCTGCACCAGAGCCACGCTCATCAGTTTGTCAAATGGCAACTCACTCGAAGCCAGAGGTCTGCGACGTCGGACAACACACATTGTTGCTCAAGCAGTTTGCAATCACCAGGCTGTGCATGGGGGCCTCTCAATACTTGCTGCACCGACATGCATCAACTACTTTCCATCACTGTCATGTCCGAATTCCAAAGCATGAGTGTGAGCCTCGCCAAGAGCAGATCTCTCTGCAAGTTAGAGTGGTATAGCTCGAACTTCCACCCCCGCGCCTCGCCCGCCAAATATAAATTCGTACCAATCTACACCTAAATGATCACAGAGCCTGAGAGTCAGACGAGACAGAGAGAGAGAGCGAGAGAATCAAAGAAGGAAAGAAAGACAAGGAACGAGAAAGAGACAAAAGCAACAAAAGAGAAAGAGAGAGAAAAGAAAGAAGCAAAGAGAGAGAGAGAGAGAGAGAGAGAGAGAGAGAGAGAGAGAGAGAGAGAGAGAGAGAGAGAGAGAGAGAGAGAGAGAGAGAGAGAGAAAATGTCAAAGTACATGATGCACCGAATGACAGCTGTGCCTGCTGTACGCTACCGCAGGCCTTGAGCCCACTGCTCATTGTACTACATGCTAGCCCATGAGGAAACAGGTGTGAAGCAGACTACAGGTTTGACTGCTTCTGATAACAATACTACAGCACTTGCGCTCGTCGAAATTGACAGTTTGTGTTAAACGAGAGAAAGAGAGCGATAGAGATATAGAGATAGAGAGCGGGAGAGAAAAAGAAAGAAAAAGAGAGAAAAAGAAAGAAAAAGAGAGAAAAAGAAAGAAAAAGAAAGAAAAAGAGAGAAAAAGAAAGAAAAAGAGAGAAAAAGAGAGAAAAAGAGAGAAAAAGAGAGAAAGAGAGAGAGAGAGAGAAAGAAAAAAGAGAGAGACAGAGATAGAGAGAGAGAGAGAGCGAGAGAGAGAGACAGAGCAAAAAAGAAAGAAAGAAAGAAAGAAAGAAAGAAAGAAAGAAAGAAAGAAAGAGAGAGCGAGAGAGCACAGTACCACTCTCTGAAAGATGCAAAGATCATGTTGGATTTCAGATCAATTGTCTACAATGGCCAAACAGACCGGTGTTCCAACTCAACCACGTGTCTTCAAGTTTGCCAAGGCAGCGTGTCTTTGTGTCTGCGGTCTTGCCAAAAAGGGGCGGCGGGCTTGTGTCGTCGACTGTTGATATTTCAGCACATCCATAATGCAAGACTCCTGCCGTCTGGCTCAAGCCTGGTACGTCACCTGAAGCAATAAGCAGCTTGCGCTGGACATAGGTGTATTTTTGGAAAACAGATGGCCCTGGATGATTGAACCATGTCAAAAGGCCCGATATTTTTCAACCAAGCCAACCAAACCCTGCGAGCAAACACCGTCACCGTCTCTGGGCTTAACATTTGCAGTCTCCAACTTTTAGGGGCCACGCTTCAATTGAGCCAAGGTGATGTTTAGAACGACCCAATGGGACACCTGTTGTGCGTGGATGTGTCGTGGCGAGCGGCTCAAGCATCAAAGTGCAGGTCCCGCGCCCGCGCAAAGCAGGCGGGCACACGACCTCGGGCCATGTTACCGCATGTTCCTCCAGCTTCGCAACCTATGCCTCCTTCCCTGCGAAACGACAAGAGAAACAAGCATCGAAGCTATCTAACTCGCTTGTCATAATTAGTCATGGCTCCTTGTCACCGGCAATCATTCTCCAATGGCCCAGTGTAGTGATGCTTAGTTAGTAGTCATGCGGAAATTAATACAGTAACCACAAACTCAAACAATATCTTAAAACTAGTACCGAGCTAGCAATCTATCCATCTGTCAATCTATCTGTCTGCCTGTCTGTCTGTCTGTCGGTCGGTCTGTGCTAATTAATTTGTATATGTCGGCACGTATTCATGTGTATTCCTGCATGGATGGCAACGTAACACCACGCAATTTGTGATGTCATGGAATGAAAAGAAATGAACTGTAATACACTGTAAGCCAGATCAATCTGACGAAGGACTGCGGGAACATAACAAAAACCATGGGAAGAGGATAGCTTAGGACGGACGAAGACCAAGGAAATGTCGGGCTTCCATGAACAGCTGTTTGAGCTCCCTTGCAAAGCGTGGGAAGTGGACAAATTTTTTCGGAAGACTGCAGGAAAGACTGTGAGACGAGGACAAAAGACGACAAGAACAGGATGGAAAACGACGGCAAGAGGACGACTGACTCCGGGCCTTTACTTGGCTAGGATCCCATCTTTCCCTGACTCAGATTCTTCCATGTAATGGCTAGAAACGGGCCCCAATGCAACGCAAGACAATGCACTGCAATGCAATGTAGTGGAATGTCTTGTAGTACAACGCAACCAAAACCAATATCTTCCTTGTTGCTGTGTGGTTTGCAGGAATTCCCGGCTTTTCTTCTATTTGGCCGCTGCAGTTTTGAGAAACTATACTTCAGGTTTTGATAGTGTTCCTTGTGGAGGTGACGACATTGGCAAGGACCAGAAGAACCGGAATGTGATGTCATGTAATGTGTGTGTACAGGAACAAGCGGACAAACCAATGAACGAACCAGCGAACAAGCAAACAAACAAAGCAACCAGCCAACAAAGAAAGAAAAAATGAAAGAAAGAAAGAAAGAAGAAAAAGAACATAAGCAAAGAAAGAAAGAAAGAAAGAAAGAAAGAAAGAAAAAATACAAACAAACAAAACAAACAAAGAAAGAAAGAAGGCAAGAAAAGAAGGAAAACAATAACAAAAAGAGAAAGACCAAGAAAAAAGAAGGACAAAGGTGCCCCACATGTGCTTTGTCATTGCTTTTGCTGTGGAAGAAATTCATGGCCTTCCAGTCCTCTATCACAGCCTTTGAAGGGGTCCAAACTGCACCGAGGGAGCCTATGCGCCAAAGGCATTTTGGCCACCACGTTGGGCTGAAGGCAAATGTAAACCGAAGCGCAATTGTGGCACCCCAATTTGAGGAATTATGACCGAGTCCAACATTAAGCCTTATTAAGCCTTACTAAGCCTTATTAAGCCTTACTAAGCCTCATTAAGCCTCATTAAGCCTTATTAAGCCTTATTAAGGCTCATTAAGCCTTATTAAGCCTTATTAAGCTTTATTAAGCCTCATTAAGCCTTATTAAGCCTCATTAAGCCTTATTAAGCCTTATTAAGCCTTATTAAGCCTTATTAAGCCTCATTAAGCCTTGTTAAGCCTTACTAAGCCTCATTAGGCCTCATTAAGCCTCATTAAGCGTTATTAAGCCTCATTAAGCCTTACTAAGCCTTATTAAGCCTCATTAAGCCTTATTAAGCTTTATTAAGCCTCATTAAGCCTTATTAAGCCTTATTAAGCCTCATTAAGCCTTATTAAGCCTTATTATGCTTTATTAAGCCTCATTAAGCCTTATTAAGCCTCATTAAGCCTTATTAAGCCTTATTAAGCCTCATTAAGCCTTATTAAGCCTTATTAAGCTTTATTAAGCCTCATTAAGCCTTATTAAGCCTTATTAAGCTTTATTAAGCCTCATTAAGCCTTAGTAAGCCTTATTAAGCCTCATTAAGCCTTATTAAGCCTTATTAAGCTTTATTAAGCCTCATTAAGCCTTATTAAGCCTTATTAAGCCTCATTAAGCCTTATTAAGCCTTATTAAGCTTTATTAAGCCTTATTAAGCCTTATTAAGGCTTAATAAGGCTTAATAAGGCTTAATAACGCTTAATAATTTGTTATTTAGATGAGAATGCTCAAAACGGACATGTTCTCTTATTTTCAACAATCCTTCAAATCCGCCATCTCGAAAAACATCCAGCCTAGAACACATGCCCCAGGATTCTAGTCAAAGTACCATACTTCGAAAAGGGACCAAAACATCGTTTCTTTTTGAGAAGTAAAAGGGGTGGTAGGGGAGGGGAGGGAAGGGCGGGTAAGAGGGGGTGGGGAAGGGAGGGGGGGGGGAGGGGAGGGAGGGGATGGGGGAGGGGGAGGAAAGGGGAAGGGGGGGCCAAAAGCGTGTCCCTGTGCAGGTTTTTTGGGGGGGGGCCTCCCCACCACATTAAGCCATATTAAGCCTTATTAAGCCTTATTAAGCCTTATTAAGCCCTATTAAGCCTTATTAAGCCTTATTAAGCCTTATTAAAGCTAATTAAGGCTTAATAAGCTTTAATAGGCCCTGCTAGCAAACAGTCGTATTTTCCTACATTTTGGAACCCCTCCGAAATTCTTGCTTGATTTGGGAGACTGGGCTGCCCTCAACATTACACTGGTGATCTAAACCACCTCAATTGTGGCACCCCAAGAAAAGAAACCCACTTCCGTGCCATGATGATTCACGGATGACTTGGGATGCTTTCTGGAGTTGGCCCAAAAAAGATTATTTTTGTATTTTTTAGTCTTGCACGAATTGCACGGCGGATTAAAACTAGGCCTGATGGGTCCAAACGATTTAAGGCCAAGCCTTGACTGGATTGTGATTTAGGACCACAAATTTAGCACCTGTTGCTGCACCACCCACATTTGCTGCGTCACCCGCATCATTCACACAAAGCGGTGCCTCCTGTTGCTGCACCACTAGCAATTGCTGCGTCACCCGCATCATTCACACAAAGCGGCGCCTCCTGTTGCTGCACCACCCGCATTTGCTGCGCCACCCGCATCATTCACACAAAGCGGTGCTGCGTCACCCGCATCATTCACAAAGCGGCGCCTCCTGTTGCTGCACCATCCGCATTTGCTGCGTCACCCGCATCATTCACACAAAGTGGTGCCTCCTGTTGCTGCACCAACCGCATTTGCTGCGTCACCCGCATCATTCACACAAAGCGGCGCCTCCTGTTGCTGCACCACCCGCATGTGCTGCGTCACCGTTGCTGCACTCACACAAAGCGGTGCCTCCTGTTGCTGCACCACTAGCATTTGCTGCGTCACCCGCATCATTCACACAAAGCGGCGCCTCCTGTTGCTGCACCACCCGCATTTGCTGCGCCACCCGCATCATTCACACAAAGCGGTGCCTCTTGTTGCTGCACCACCCACATTTGCTCATTCACACAAAGCGGTGCCTCCTGTTGCTGCACCACCCGCATTTGCTGCGTCACCCGCATCATTCACACAAAGTGGTGCCTCCTGTTGCTGCACCACCCGCATTTGCTGCGTGACCCGCATCATTCACACAAAGCGGCGCCTCCTGTTGCTGCACCACCCGCATTTGCTGCGTCACCGTTGCTGCACCACCCGCATTTGCTGCGTCACCCGCATCATTCACACAAAGTGGTGCCTCCTGTTGCTGCACCACCCGCATTTGCTGCGTGACCCGCATCATTCACACAAAGCGGCGCCTCCTGTTGCTGCACCACCCGCATTTGCTGCGTCACCGTTGCTGCACCACCCGCATTTGCTGCGTCACCCGCATCATTCACACCAAGCGGCGCCTCCTGTTGCTGCACCATCCGCATTTGCTGCGTCACCCGCATCATTCACACAAAGTGGTGCCTCCTGCTGCTGCACCACCCACATTTGCTGCGTCACACGCATCATTCATACAAAGCGGCGCCTCCTGTTGCTACACCACCCGCATTTGCTGCGTGACCCACATCATTCACACAAACCGGCGCCTCCTGTTGCTGCACCACCCACATTTGCTGCGTCACCAAAGCGGTGCCTCCTGTCGCTGCACCACCCTTGCTGCGTCACCCGCATCATTCACACAAAGCGGTGCCTCCTGTTGCTGCACCACCCGCATTTGCTGCGTCATTCCCAGAAGTAGTGCCTCCTGTTGCTGCACCACCCACATTTGCTGCGTCACCCGCATCATTCACACAAAGCGGTGCCTCCTGTTGCTGCGCCATCCGAATTTGCTGCGTCACCCGCATCATTCACACAAACCGGCGCCTCCTGTTGCTGCACCACCCGCATTTGCTGCGTCACCAAAGCGGTGCCTCCTGTTGCTGCACCACCCTTGCTGCGTCACCCGCATCATTCACACAAAGTGGTGCCTCCTGTAGCTGCACCACCCGCATTTGTTGCGTTAGCATCATTCACACAAAGCGGTGCCTCCTGTTGCTGCACCACCCGCATTTGCTGCGTCACCCACATCATTCACACAAAGTGGTGCCTCCCACATTTGCTGCGTCACCAGAGCGGTGCCTCTTTGCTGCGTCACCAGAGCGGTGCCTCCTGTTGCTGCACCACCCGCATTTGCTGCGTCACCCGCATCATTCACACAAAGGGGTGCCTCCAGTTGCTGCACCACCCGCATTTGTTGCGTCAGCATCATTCACACAAAGCGGTGCCTCCTGTTGCTGCACCACCCGCATTTGCTGCGTCACCCACATCATTCACACAAAGTGGTGCCTCCTGTTGCTGCACCACCCGCATTTGCTGCGTCACCCGCATCATTCACACAAATTGGCGCCTCCTGTTGCTGCACCACCCGCATTTGCTGCGTCACCAAAGCGGTGCCTCCTGTTGCTGCTCCACCCGCATTTGCTGCGTCACCCGCATCATTCACACAAAGCGGTGCCTCCAGTTGCTGCACCACCCGCATTTGCTGCGTCAGCATCATTCACACAAAGCGGTGCCTCCTGTTGCTGCACCACCCGCATTTGCTGCGTCACCCACATCATTCACACAAAGTGGTGCCTCCTGTTGCTGCACCACCCGCATTTGCTGAGTCAAACGCATCATTCACACAAAGCGGTGCCTCCTGTTGCTGCACCACCCGCATTTGCTGCGTCACCCACATCATTCACACAAAGCGGCGCCTCCTGTGGCTGCACCACCCGCATTTACTGCGTCACCCACATCATTCACACAAACCGGCGCCTCCTGTTGCTGCACCACCCGCATTTGCTGCGTCACCCACATCATTCACACAAAGCGGTGCCTCCTGTTGCTGCACCACCCGCATTTGCTGCGTCACCCACATCATTCACACAAAGTGGCGCCTCCTGTTGCTGCACCACCCGCCTTTGCTGCGTCACTCGCATCGTTCACACAAAGTGGCGCCTCCTGTTGCTGCACCATCCGCATTTGCTGCGTCACTCGCATCATTCACACAAAGTGGCGCCTTGCTGCACCATCCGCACTCGCACTCGCATCATTCACACTGGGCGGTGCCCTCGTCGAACTGCATACTCCCACTCCCAAGTCACTGGTATCATTCATTCTGGCCCCATAATTCGCGAATCCAGAGATGCAAAAAAGAATGGACCCCTGAGGTGCCCAACATGAGCACCAACCAGCCGTCACCCAGGTCCTCTTCGGTCGTATCCTCCAGCACCTGCGGGTTCTGCTGCTGAATCGTCCTGAGACGAAAAAAGCGCCGGAAAAACTGCCCGACAAGCGGCCTCGACTAGCCAACAAACGGAAGGGCAACCCAAGGAAACAGCTAAAGGTTGTTTGCTTTTTTCTCACAATTGGGTATGGCTCAAAATTCAAGAGCTGGGGCCAACCGCGGGTTTTGGTCTTTGGTTCCATTTACCAAGGGGCCATGAGACCAGTTTTGTGAGCCACAGCCAATTGTGTGTGTGTCTTTCATGCTAACCAGAGTAACCCTGATCCTCCCGGAGTCCCAGGAAACGAACCGATGGGTCTGCTTCTCATGTCTGTATTGATTGAATTTGTTCTCTCAATGTGTGTCATGTATCGGTTGTTGAGCTGTATCAATCCATACGTGGTTTTGTCAATGTGCAGAGAAACGCAAAAACTGGTCTTAATGCCATTGACACGTCGAGACCCTGTGGTGGAAAAGCGTTTTACGGGTGTTGTTTGTCCACTATCCATTGAGGGGCTCGTCTCAAAACTTGAATCGCCTTTCTCTTGGCAACAACCTTTTTTCTGGGAACCCAGTTTCTCGGTCACCCAAAAACATGAAACATGAAACATGTGTGTGTGTAGTCTGTGTGTCTGTGGGGGGGGGGAACCCGCTTCTCTTGCGGGGAATAAGGGAAACCGCCGATTTTTCCTGGAATACGGGTCCCTCCGATAAGCCAAAGGCCCGCGCTTTGGGCCTTGGGTTGTGCACAGAACCGCGCGGCGACCCGGTTTTTGGACCAATAGTGTTTGAGGGAACCAAAGGGAAACAAACGAGGGCTGCAAACGGTGCAAACAAGCAAAGGGCCAAGAGTTCCCCATACTTCCCGTTCAAACATGGGTTTGTGTTTTTGGTTAAAGGTGTTGGAGGTGGGTTGCTAGCCAAAGGCAAACCAAAGTGAAAACCCAAAACCCATGGTGGTCCGAATCCCTATTGCACGTACCTACCTCACCCCAACAAGACTCTCAAATTGGCCTCCGGGGAATTCACTTCCCAGCATCATCACGCAAAAAGCAACTTGGATGTCTTTTTGGAGGCCCTGGAGTTTGAGTCAGATTCAACCAGAGCCGAGGACTCTGTCGCCTTTTTGTCGCTGCAAGCGCTCTGAGTATTGAGAGTTACCGCCTCAAAGTCGTGGATCTCCAGGTTCCCCATGCATCAGTTGAACCCAAACGGAGCTGAAAAGGTTGCAACTTGGTCTGCCTGACCTGAGAGCAACCACAGGGCTTCTTACGTCTGAACGGCTCTGGCCCTCAACATGGCTGCCGTGACCCACTTGGCCGCTCAAGCCTCTGGTATTCCTGGCTTCCTTTCAAACCAGCCCAAAACCCAGCCTCGGAAAAGAAAAAAAAAGCACAACCCCTCATAACCCACCGCGCACCAAGGCGCTTGTTGCCGCGTTTTTCGCCCAAACCAAAGAGCACCGAGCCCAAAAGGTCAGGTGCCAAGGTCCGGGCTCCATCACCTCCTCCGGCTGCATGAACAACTTGCTCAGCATCTGCTCTTCCTGCTGCACCAAACGTGTGTAGCAATGAGGTACCTTGTGTTCATTTATTCCAAAAACAACAGAAAATATAAAATTTGCGACAACTCCTCTGTTGGAAATTCGAGACAAGGCAAAGCCCAATCTTCCTTCGGATTCCTTGTCCTTGGCAACACCAAAAAGCAGCTTTCCGGAGTCAAAAGAAAGGACGTGCGCCACATGGTCTCTGTGTGTATGTTTCTGAAAGTAGGAATCGGCCACATGTCCGCGGTCTCCCTTAACGACGAAAAGTTGCCTACCAAATGAACCACATATGGGTCTCTCTTTTTAAGGTTGCACCCCACACTGGATTTGGGTCTTCCTGTTGGGTGCCAAACAAAGTGGCACCAAAAAAGGAAACCCATAAACGAGGAGACACACCCCACCCCAAAACCAAATCTGGCGCGAAAAGCCTCCAAAACCCAAACTCTGCCAACGCAGCTTGGGGAGCAAGAAAACAAAAGAAGAAGGAACAAATGCCAACGCAGCTTGGGAAAACAAGAAGAAAAAAAAAGAAGAAGGAAAAACCAACGCAGCTTGGGGAAAAAGAAAAAAAGAAGAAGAAGGAACAAATGCCCCTGCAGCTTGGGGAAAAAGAAAAAAAGAAGAAGAAGGAAAAAAATGCCAACGCAGCTTGGGGAAAAAGAAAAAGTAAGAAGAAGGAAAAAATGCCAACGCAGCTTGGGGAAAAAGAAAAAAAAGAAGAAGAAAAAGATGTCAACGCAGCTTGGGGGAAAAGAAAAAAATAAGAAAAAAGAAACAATGCCAACGCAGCTTGGGGAAAAAGAAAAAAAGAAGAAGCAGGAAAAAATGCCAACGCAGCTTGGGGAAAAAGAAAAAAGAAGAAGAAGGAAAAAATGCCAACGCAGCTTGGGGAAAAATAGAAAAGAAGAAGAAGAAGGAAAAAATGCCAACGCAGCTTGGGGAAAAAGAAAAAAAAGAAGAAGAAAAAGATGTCAACGCAGCTTGGGGGAAAAGAAAAAAATAAGAAGAAAGAAACAATGCCAACGCAGCTTGGGGAAAAAGAAAAAAAGAAGAAGCAGGAAAAAATGCCAACGCAGCTTGGGGAAAAAGAAAAAAGAAGAAGAAGGAAAAAATGCCAACGCAGCTTGGGGAAAAATAGAAAAGAAGAAGAAGAAGAAGGAAAAAATGCCAACGCAGCTTGGGGAAAAAGAAGAAAAAAAAGAAGGAGGAAAAACAGGGAGGAAAACAAAAACAAAAACGTCGCGCCGTGTCCTCCTCTGTAAGCCTCCGCGGCTCTTCGGACTGTTCCTACGACAAACCGCCCGGTCGCTCGCTGTGCCAAGGTAGTTCCATGGGTTTTGGCCCCGGCCCCAAAAATGGGTCGTTTTCCTGAGACCAGATCCGAAGTTGACCCGGAGGACCGGCTCTGGACCTAGTTTTGCCGTGGATGGTTTCTCCTGGTGACCTATGGCGAAATGCCTGGAAGCACTGGTTAGAGTTTAGAGGGATTCATGATATCTTCCGCCAAAGAAGCCCTGCCATAGCAAGCCAACCCCAATTGCTGTGAAGTGGATCGTGTCCATCCACTTCCCCAACAAACATCGCCAAGCTGCAAACAACGCCGGCATGTCTGGATCCTGGGTGGTGAGGGCAGCGCGTAGGTTCAAAGGTCAGCGCAACACTGAAAGATGTTCAAAACACTCGAACCATTGGACATCTAGGTGGCCCCCACAGTGAATTAGCCTTCCAAGGAGTGATGAGCTCAACGCATCGTCTTTTAGAATGGGAAACGTGGGGACGCTTCGCAAAACATGAAATGGATCCATGCCCGATCACACAAATGATTTGTTCCAACCACCATGTGCTTGAACTGTTGACGGCAGACACAATAAGCACCCTTCCCATTCGTTTGGGGGGGGAGGGAAGTAACCCATGGGCTCCCCCCCGCTATGGACACCTAGAGTCTATGTTGCAGTCAAGAACATGAAAACAAGATCAGTACCATGAAACAAACCTTGCCACGCACAAAAAAGACCTATTCCACTTTCGCTGGGTGGTGGTGTAACGAACATCCGTGAGACAAATTAACTCATTCAGCGCCCCGGTTGGTTTCTCTTTGCATTTCGGGCCTGAAGCCATCCAAGAGGTGAAGACGCTTGCGCATGGTGGTATCAGCCCAGTCCCCTCCCTTCGAACACCGGCAGAACCAGAGTTTCAAGCAACTCGCACATCCATGGTCCATCCATGGTCCAGCATACTCGTGCCATGGACAAAGCATCCAAAACCACTCAAGCAGGTGGCCCCGCAACATCGACACCTTCACAGATTCACAAACTGAGCAGTTCGGGGTCAAAACCCTAACACCCCAAATCAGCCCAAGCGCCTTTTGTCGCCTCAACACCCGACCTTCAGCCCAAAACGCATCCCATCGCCTGCCCCCATCCCCCCCACCCCCCCCACCCCTCCCCGTGCCTCGCTCGGGGAGGCGGCTCTCGCCTTGGCCTCGCCCCGGCGGATCGCCGCCTGGATCAGCGCCAGGCGCCTCTCGCCCTCCGCCGCCAAGCCTCGGGCGCTCCAACGACGGCGCCGCGCGACTCCGGCGGCGTCTGCCGGCCCCGGACGTCCGCGCGCTGAAATTGCGGGGGACAAAGCACGGGGGGTCCGTGGATTGTCCTTGTTATTGGAAGAAGAAAAAAAAGCAGTGGCGATGCGTTGCGTTTGTTCCAAAATGAGGGCGGCTTGCGGTGTTGGTGTCAAATGGAAGAAGTGTCCCCTTTTAGTTGCTATTGAGCCAAGCATAGTCTGTTGTAAAAGAATGAAACAAAAGAGACAAACAAACAACCAAACAAACAAAGGCGAATACATTGCCTCGAGACCTACAAGAAACAACACGCCAAGTGCAATGCGCTTTACCGCACGTCAGCCCTTCTCAAGCTCGCGTGCGCCAGCGGAACCTCGAGAACCGTCGAGTCTGGGATAGAGGTAACTTACCTATACAAAAAATATATAGGTAAAATACGAGTATATACCGCTGAGTCTACGAATCATGACAGAATCTTACCCTGTTTGTTGTTGGATTTGGATTTGGATTTTTTGGATGTACTACGCAAATCATACGAATGTACATAAATATCCGGCATATCAACTGTGCAACAATCAAATTTATACATTGTGTTCATATCAGGTATGGTTGGATATAGATAATTCAAACAGATATTGGTAATAACAATAATAATCAGAATAACAATAACTATATTGAATGTAGAATTGCCAATCATATTGAATATATCAATAATAATAATAACAGCAATAATAGCAATAATAGCAATAATAGCAATAATAGCAATAATAGCAATAATAATGTGTCAATAGAATGAAGAATAACAAATTATGTAGACAGTGTAAATTATCACAGTTGCTTTGGTTGCTTTGGAATTGTCCACTCAATTGGTTTGCTTCTCAGTTGCAAAACAACAGATCAATATATTCAATGCCATGTGTGTGACAATATTGTAAGCAACCACATCCTTCACACATCACATTGGATACATTATTAATATTGTTATTATAATGCTCTTGTGCAATAGCCTGTTAGTAAACACACTGTTTTCCAATACTGTAAATATCATACTTATAAATATAATGGAACTTTTTGAACTAGCGCCATTATTGCTGTTTACGTACGAAATATATACAATTTGTAAGATTACTTCAATATTTTCAAATAATACTGTTTATTAAGGAAAAGAACCAAGGTAGGCAAATTGATCCATTCAGTGTGCGCAAAGCTAATAAAAATTAATGATTCTGGTCATAGTGTCAAACATATTAGAAACATTTAATTTGCTTATTGGTTCCAAGTCAGCACTGTTAATATTAGTCTCTGTATTATTAATATAAAAAGCGAATTGGGTATTTAAATATTGGTGCATGCGTGGTTTCGCTATATTCATAAATCCTGTTGGGATAGTATAGTATCATCATCTTCCGTGGATGTCATCCATGATAAATCGAGATATCGTCCCATGTGTTCACCAGCTGTCCATTAAAAATCACATAAGCGCATCTCTTTAGCACCACGGAAGCTTAGTCACCGGTGATTTAAAGGATTAACCATTGATCTTTCCTATTTTGGTTTGGTTCATATTTTAATTGCTAATTAATTCTAAACGTCCAACTATAATTTTCTGGGAAATGTTCTGTTGGTTGCCCGGTCACGACGACCCTGCGGTGTGCTTCAAAGGTGAACCTGGAAAGGTAACTGTATTCTTGGGCCGTACCTTTGGCTTGTTCATAAGTGGTTTATTTTTGAGTTCGGTGGCTTAAAGTAATCCAATCGGAAAGCAACCACTTTCGAGGTCACCTGTTCACGGGAAACACCGACAACACCACCCTTTGTGGCAACCATTTTATTGAAAAAAAGAAACGAAATGCGCACAAAACAACAGACAACACGACAACAACTTCAAAACAGGGAACCCAACAGAAAACGCAAAGGCACCTCTTAATGGAACCCCCCCTTTTTGTGGGGGGCGGAAAGGCGGAATGGAGCACACTCAGCGCCTGGCTGTCCTCGGACCGATCCGCCTGTAGCGCATAACTCCGTGGGGATATGTAGCATATGTGATGTCATCATATGCCATGCAATGCTTCACGCAATTTCATGCAACTCAATGCGATGTGCAACGTAATTGTGTCGTGGTTTAACGCAATGCTGGGCAAAAGAGACCAAACGCAACCGAGAGAGCGCAACCAGAAGTGGTAGGCCTGGCGCCGGCGCAGCGACCTTCGATTCCCGAGGCCCAGAAGGGAGCCTGCACCGGGGCGAACCGAACCGAGCCGGGCGAGCCGCGCGTGGTTGCGAAACGGAAAACCCGGGGAAGACGGCCTGGGAAAACCATGGGGCACCGTGGAAAAGGACGGCAAATTGCGGGGTTTTTCAAGATCTTGGCGTCCAAGGTCACTGAAACTGCCACTTGCCAGCGCGCTGGTCGCTGGTCGCTGGTCGCGACTCCTCGCCGCTCTGGCAAGTTAAAAAGATGTCCATGGCATGGCTCTCCTTCCTTTCTCTCTCGATTCCCATTCTCCACTCTGGAAGGAAGGTTGGTTGGGACGTCGTTGTTTCCCCCCTTTAAACATTGCCAGTGCATCCCAGGCGGTTCGCCACTATGATGGGTAACCAACCAGCTATTGACCTTCTAGTTTGTAAAGGGTGGTTCCCTTGTTTACCTACTCTAGAGGGAAATGGAATCACTGGGATTGCGACGGAAACCGCCTTGTAAACAAGCCAAATCCGGCTATGCAAAGTTGAGTCGGCTCGACTCCACTCCCAAAAAGTTTCGCAGATGGGATGGTTTTTCGGTGGCACCAAACAAGCCACTCTCAAACTTTCAGTTGAAGAACATGGGGATCTGAGTTGCGACCCTGCCATTTGTTGGCGATGTGTTTTTTTTTCCATGGAAAACGCCCTTCAATATGGTTGGTGGACAACATACCATAACGATGTCCACCAGAGTCACCACCCATATAATGTTTCTTCGCAGCCGTCGACCATAGTTGCACCCAGTTTAAAACCCTTCCAAGGCTGCTTCACCCATCGTTCTCTTCAGACATGTTGTGACTTGAAGGGTCACATTCTCAGAATGGAGAAGGAGAACAGAGCCAGAACATCAAACGTCCCCCAAAAAGTTCGCAAAAGAACCTTGAGACGTGCAAGCTGGACTCCCAAGCGATTCCAAGTTGACAAATGCTTCACAAACTGTGACAAACCCCCTCAAGCGGGTGTGGCTCAAAACTAAACAGAGGGAGTTACGGGTTTTGGTCCATGTTTCCACTAACCAGGGCAACCCATTTCGGAATTCCGCTTTTTTCAGCCACGGCCAAGCGAAGAACTTTTGGTGCCCATGACTTGTGCCCAGCCAGCCGGGTCTTTCTCTAGCCGACCGGCAGAGAGAAAGCTTGCCCGCCTAGGCAAGCGCTTTGCCAGGCACCTGCCAAAGCTGAGGCCAGGAGCTTCCGCCGTGCTTTCACAAGAAACAGAGTCAAGGCTCAAGGGCAAACAGCCAGGCCAGCTCAACTCGAAGCAAACCTGGCCAAGTCAAACTGCAGGAACTGCAAGTGTTCACCAGCGTGGCGAACCCAAACACGGCTCCGATCTGGCGAGTCGCTTCGCGTGAATCGCTGGCCTGTCCAAGCTGATCTTTGCCGCCGGACACGGCCTAACGGTCACCGGATGCGTCAACAGGCTCGATTTGAGGCCTTTCTTTTCTGAATGGTGGGCGCCGGGACTCAAGAGAGCAAAAAAGAATGCATGCTGGGCTATGTAGTGCGAGTCCCCGAGCTTAGCACTCGCCACATTTTGCTTTTGAGACAGATCCAGCTTCCGCTCGCCAGCCGTGCATCCGTCCAAAGCTTGGGCCATCGCCTTCCCGGCAAACACCGGCAGCGGCGCGCAGGCTCCCTGACGCACAGAACTCATGAGGTTCGCCACAAAATGAGCTCAGCTTTGGTCTCCTTTCAAGAAAAAACAAGAAACAACCATCACAAAAGCAAAGCTAACGTGCCTCAGAATCGAGGCGCCCGACTCGTTTAGTCGCGGAAGGTGCAATATTTGGGTCCCCCAAAGAGTTTCCTTGCGACCAGCTCATCAGGATGACACGCCGACTTGAACGCCGATTTCCTCACCGTTTGCCAGTCACCCAGCCCCCCCCTTTCTTTTGGCAAAAAACACACTTGGACCTTGCGAACATCGGACCCACCGATCGCGGGTATCGGAATGGATCCGACCTGAGTCCACCCCTTGCCTCTTCGCGCATCCAGGCAAGGTCCCGTCAGTCGGAGAAATGGTTTCTCGCCAGACCCGGAAAACACCTTCTGGTGGGCAGAGGGGGTCCTCAAGTTGCTTGTCTCACCGGAAGCCATCGACTGTGGATGACTCAACGGATGACAGGAATCATACCGCCTGCCCAAACTGCAGCCGTGAAGATTAAGGGAGACGCCAAGCCCCATGCAAAGCAAACCTCTGCAAAGCAAACCGCGGAACAGTGGCAAAGGGACGGGCAGTCTTCTTTTAGGACTATGGCCAAACTGCACGCAAACCCTACCCTCCAAGAGAAGCAAACGTGAGGGCACCTCGCGCAGATTCGGGCTTGGGCATCCGGCTTCGCGAGGGGCAGCAGCCTCCTTGGGCCGACTTTTCTTGTTTCGCCGGCTTGACTCGAACCCCCTCCGAAACAGGAGGGAGTCTTATCCAAGTCAATTCGAATCTGCGATCATAGAAAACTCCGACCCCGTACAATGCCTCCCCGTGTCATAAAACATGGGCCCAAAGCAGTCCTATGGGAGGCATCAGCTGGGCGCTCATGGGCTGGCTCATGGCAGTCTGTCCAAGCATGCCGCGAATCCAGTGCCAGCTCAAGGCCTGGAGCCAAATGCTCAAGGCTTGGCGACACACGCCCCATCGGCCTCGCGCCATGTGAGGTCCCATGCAACAAAACATAACATTGGGACCCGAATGCGAAACGTTTAACCTTGAAAACCTGGGGGGGTGGGGGTACCAATCAACAGCACGAATTGGTCGATTGGCCCTCATGGATCTTCCTGCCGCGCACATCTGGGGGCCTGTAGGGCTCGAAGCGCCAATAGAGTGAAATGGTTTTAAACCGGCATGTAAGGAATCGATCAAATGTCGCCTGGGTGACTTACAGCCACACCTGGCCCCTTTTCTGAACAATCCGGGAAAAAAGAATGGCAAACCTTCATCTGCTCGCTGCCCCCTGTGGATGAAATCCTGTTGGCCGACCACAGGTTAAGCGCCAACCAACTACTGCTCGGCGTCCCGACAATTTTCTTCGGGTCGAAGTGTAATTTGGGATTTGTTTGTTTCATTTTGTTGTTTTCTGTTTTCCGTCCTGGCTAGTAAAATGCCGTATTTTACACCATTTTCTCACGAAATGTACGTATTTTACGCTGGTCCGTCAACATCATCAGCATCGTTTTCAACATTCCCCATTGGCTTCCTACATCCTCAGCATCATCAGTTCCTCTCCGGCAAGGTAGGCAGGCATTTATGTATGCATGTTGGAAATCTTGGCGGACAAGGTCATTTCTTGTTTGACAAGTGTGAGAAGCCCCGTAGCTGCGTTAAAACGCGTTTGGAAAAACCCCACCAGAGAGAGCCCGCAGTACGTCAGTGTGTTGAATTGTAAAATGTGAGAGCCAAGGCTGCGCTCTGTGAGAATCAGGCAAAGGCATTTGTAGCAAGAGAAGGCTACACTTCATCCCAGCCGACAGAAAGACGTTTGTCAGAGCTTTCCACAATGATGAACACCGACGGACTTAGGGAAAAGGATGGGTAGAAAGTTGTGTAATGCAGAGGTCTTGCAGTGTCCCAAGCGCATACTCTGACTCTGGAAGTATCTTGGCCTACCTTTGCACGCCTGGCAAAATTCCGACAAGTGTGAGTAAGAAGTCATTATACAAGAGAATGTCAGCGTCTCAACCACAGCGCAACAAAGCCAGTAAGTCCACACCAATGGCCGCCCGGGCGGGTGGTAGTTGTCCATGGCAAAAAAAAAACCTCCCAGAACGGTCAAGCGGTGGAAAGTTAAGTGTTACCCAACGTCAATTGCCAGCGGACTACTGAAGGGAGCACCCGCGGCAGTGCTTCCCCAATCCACTTTTCAAGCCAGAAAGACTATGCAAATGAAAATGGACACGCAATCCAAAGTACGCGCCACCTGCGGCAAGCGCGGGTGACAAGCAAACAAGTGTGTTAAGGCATGTTGCACTGCGCATATCTTGAACCCAAACCAGACCACCCAAAAGAACAAAGCAAGTCCGAAGCGGCCGCAGTTCTTTTAACCGGGATTGCTGAAAGTAGCACTGCTTCCAGGGCACGGATGCGCCTGGAGCAGAAAGCACCCCTGTGAAACTCAAAGGCAAGACAATGCGTGTCCTTGCAGGTGCGTGCAGTGCGCGCAAGGCGAAGCAAGCGTGCCCACGCCGGTCCGGAGACCTGGTGGTTCCGAGACCGTGGGCGGCCGGAGACCCGGAGGCGGAGACCATGGATGGAAATGCAGAGCATCTAACTTCCCGCCGGCCAGGTCGCGGATCAACTGGCTGTGCTCCAACGGCGCGCTGATGGGCTGCCCGGCCCAGGAGTCCAGCACGGCGGGCAACTGCTGGAAGTCTCCCAGCAGCAGGAACTTCACGTCGGCGTTCAGCCCCACGCAGGCCAGGTCCGCCCAGAGCGCCATGTCCAGCTGCGTGATCTCCTCCACCACCAGCCAGTCCAGCTTTTGCGCGCTGCCCCCGCGCACGTACCTGCGCACCCAGTGGTCGGCCGTCTGCGCCCCCAGCCCCAGGTTCTGCGCGGAGCAGTGCGTCTTGGACACCAGGTGCACTGCCTCGCCTCGCAGCCTCGCCACAATCGTCCGGGCCAGGTGCGTCTTTCCGGTGCCCGGCAGGCCCGTGAGCAGCAGGGAGTTGCCCGCCAGGCAGTGGCCCACAGGGTCGTCCACCCCGTTCCACCTCCGTTGTTTGGGGCGCTCCGCCTCCATGCACGGCCCTGCTGCTGCCCAGCAACGGCTTCGTCTCTTCTACGCGGTAGACCTGCGCCAGGTAGCGCGGCGGCGCGTCCAGGATGCGCCGGGCCTTGGCCACCAAAAGCCCAGGACCGCGTTATGGATGGGGCGGTAGGTGCCGTTGCTCAGCATCCTGGCGTAGACGAAGTCCCACACCATGCCCCGCCTTGTAGACGAAGCGCCGTCCAGCTCGCTGCTGCTGCTGCGCGTGCTGCGCGCCCACAGGCCCATCATCGCGTTCACGCTGAGCTTGGCCATGTGCTCCTCGCCCTGCCACGCGGCGTCCATGCGCTCCAGCGCGCGCCGCAGCGTTGCGTCCACGTGGCTCCGCGCGGAGATGCCCAACAAATGTAGTCCCAGCGGCATCGCGGCCAGCAAAACCTTTGGGTGCCAGCCAGGCCCGTACGGCAACAAATTTGGCAGGACTGCCTCGTGTGCAGCAGCCCTCCACAAAGTCCAGGTCCGGCAGCACGCCGTCCACGGGCTCAACGCCGTTTGCCGGGCACAGGATGGGCAGGGGGAAGCACCCGTTGCGCCTCAGCGCGTCCACGCCGACGTACAGAGCGTCCTTCTGGCACGCCTGCGCCTCAAAGACAAGAGAAGGCAGCTTGGAGCTCCGAGCGTACTCATGACTCCGGGCGCCACGCGGCTCTCCAGGCTGGTGGGCGGCTGCGCAGCACCTGCAGAGTCTACGCTGCCCGCAAAGGCCTGCCGTCAGCCCGCAGCCGCACAGCGGCACTTGCCGCCCTGCGCGGCCAGGGTCTTCCGCCGCGCCGGACACCTCTCGTTTCGCCTTCAGCAGCTTCAGGAAGATCTCGTGCGCCAGCCCGGCCAGGCGCTGGCCCCGGTACTCCTGCCCCAGCCCCTTGCACCACCTCCGCAGCACCTCGTGCTCCTCCGGCAGCTCTTGGATTCTGGTGCGCCGCCTGAGCCTTAGCCCCAGTACTGCGCCAGGCTGCTGATGGCTACCTATAAGCTGGCCTCCGCAGGTACTCGCTCCAGAACAGCCCGGCTGCACGTCCGCGGACCGCTTCACCCCTGTACATGTAGCAGTGCCCATCAAAGGCCAAGAAGCACACGGTGCGGTGCTCCTTTAGCGCCGGGTCGTAGCTGTCCACAAGGTCGCCTTGCGAGCTTAGCACGCGCATCGGCGCGTTGCGTCACAGACAGAACTCTCGCACCTCCTCGGCGGAGATGCCTAGTCGTGGCGCAGCATGGCGTCAAAGTTGGCACGCTCAGCTGCAGCAGCTCGGCCAGCTGCCGGGGCACACAGAGCGGCTTGTCCTCAAAGGCGCTCTGCAGACGTCCTTCTGGGCAGCTGGAAGCTCACGCTCCTCAGCCCCTCATGCGCAGCGGCCACCTTGTCCTGGAGTTTCGACACTGCGTGCTCTGGGTGCTGACCCAGTGCAGGGTCAAAGAAGTAGGTCTCGTCCAAGAGCTGCAGGATCGGGGCGGCAGGGTCTCCAGCAGGCACCTGCTGCCCGATCCGTGCGCCACCTGTCCTCCGAGGTGGGCCGGGTGCCTTGTCATGGCCCCCAGCTCGTTCACCGAACCAAACCAGCCAGAGAGCCAGCCAGAAGCCAAACCAAACCAGCCAGAAAGCCAGCCAGAAGCCAAGCCAAACCAGCCAGAAAGCCAGCCAGGAGCCAAGCCAAACCAGCCAGAAGCCAACCAAAAAAGCCAGCCAGGGTTTCCTTTGAGGGGGCTCGCCTTGCAGAAACAAAGGCAGCTGCTGGGCATTTTGCCAAACCGCATATCTAGGGGTCATTATTTTGCAGCCACACGGCGCAGCGTTTTAGACTTCGAATCCTTCGCAGGACGAGGTCATTTCCTGGACGGACGAGTGCCAGGAGCCTCTCAGGTAGAATAGAATCCATTTGGGAAACCCCCTCTAAAGAGAGAGGTGCTATGTTCTGTGTTCGCGCTTTCGCGCGGCGCAGTCTGCAGCTGTCGCTGCAGTCGCTGCGCAGTTCGCGTCTGCGGAACTCCACGCGGAACTCCACGCGGGCAGCAACCAAAAAATGGTTGGTGCCTGTTTCCAGCCGCGCCTGACACGCCAGCCCGCCGAGTCATGGTTTGGGGTGCTCGGGAAACCAACGGGTTGGGCGAACCAATCAAATGAGCGGGGCTGGCATGGGCAAAACCGTGCAAAAACCGTGCAAAAGCTATTCTTCTAGTGTCTATATTGATATAGGCACTGGAAGAATAGCATTTTTTCAGCGCAAAACCGTGCAAAAAAGGCTATTAGTCTAGTGTCTATATTGATATAGGCACTAGACTAATAGCATTTTGTGGCGCAAAACCGTGCAAAAAAAGCTATTCCTCCAGGCCGTATATGAATATACACCCTGTAAGAATAGCATTTCGTGGCGCAAAACGGTGCAAATGTCCCTTTAGGGTTTGGGGGTCCTCGGGAAACCAACGGGTTGGGCGGACCAGTATCAAACCATGGCAGTGAGTCGGAGGGTTGTTGGGGCTCCTTATAGGAACCTTAGGAATCTTATAGGGAACTCATAGGAAACCTGTAGGAAGCCCTCTTCATCTTTTCCTATGGGCTTCCTATGGACTTCCTATGAGTTTCCTATGAGTAGGTTCCTATAAGGGCCCAAAAAAACTCCGAGCTCCCGACACCCTTCGTCTGGTTGGGTCATGACCCGTTGGGCAGACCATTGAAAACAAAAAATCCGAAACCCCTCCAGGCCCGTTGGGCAAACCAGTACTTGAAAAAAAGAGCCAAATTGGCCGGTTTTGTTCTTGTCTCACTTGTCTCAGTGGTTGTCTCAGTTTGTCTCAATGGAGGCTGTTATACCAGAAAACAGTCAAATTTGCCCGTTTTTGTGTTTGTTTCAGTTGTATCAGTCGTCTCAACAAACAATTTCATGCAGGAAAACAACCAAATTGGCCGGTTTTGCGTTTGTCTCACTTGTCTCACTTGTCTCACTTGTCTCAGGGGACTTCTCTGGCTCTGATAAAAAAAACGACCTGTCTCTTCATTGTAGAAAACAGGTAAAAAATGGCTGGTTTCGCTTTTGTCTCACTTGTCTCACTTGTTTCAGGAAAGGCTTTCATACCAAAAAAAGCCAAATTGGCCGGTTTTGTGTTTGTCTCACTTGTCTCAGCGGTTGTCTCAGTTTGTCTCAATGGAGGCTGTTATACCAGAAAACAGTCAAATTTGCCCGTTTTTGTGTTTGTTTCAGTTGTATCAGTCGTCTCAACAAAGGGTTTCATGCAGGAAAACCGCCAAATTGGCCGGTTTTGCGTTTGTCTCACTTGTTTTCACTTGTCTCACTTGTCTCACTGGCTCCGAAAAAAAAACGGTCTGTCTGGGCGGACCAGTACCAGCCCCCCAAACCCCCCACGCCCGTTTGGGCAGACTAGTGCCAACCCCAACCCCCAAAAAAAATTTGTTGGGCCCCCCTATCTGTTGGGGCAGACCAGTACCAAGCAGACCCCCTCTACCCGTTGGGCAAGCCAGTACTTAAAAAAAAGAATCCCCCCAGACCCGTTGGGCAGACCAGTACTTTCCAAAAAAAGAATACCCCCCAGACCCGTTGGGCGAACCAGTATCATTGAGACATTGTCATGGCTCTCTTCACGTCATCCAATCCATCCAAGAAAAAAAGCAAGTCTATTTGGCAAAATTCACCACAAAAAAAAGCCTTCAGAGGAGACGAGTTGTTTTTTTCCCAGAGCCATGAGACAAGTGAGACAAGTGAGACAAGTGAGACAAACAAAAAAACGGCCATTTGGCACTGTTTCCGGAGCCAGTATCGAGCGCAGGTTGGGTGGGTCAGTATCAAACCTGAACGGGTTGGGCGAACCAGTATCAAAAAACGGGGTTGGGCGAGCCGGTATCGAGCGCAGGTTGGGCGGACCAGTATCAAGCCCCAGCGGGTTGGGTGAACCAAGCCCATCCTGTTGGGTGTCAAAAACTCAACAAAAAGGCCCGCTGTCCCTCTTAGCCTTTTTTGGCGTTGAGCGACTGCGCAAAAAAAACTGGCAAAAATCTCCACATGTTGTCGACGCCGGCGCCGGCCCAACCCGCTGAACACCGCCCCCCGGCCCAGGGAGATTCGTATGACCGTATGATCCGTATGATCCGTATGATCCGTATGATCCGTATGATCCGTATGATCCGTATGATCCGTATGATCCGTATGACTCGGCAAGCCTGGCATTGAAGACTCAGCTGAGTCATACGGATCATACGGATCATACGGATCATACGGATCATACGGTCATACGGCCACGGCTCGGCACTCCGGGAGTACCAACCAGGTAACCTGCCTGGCATCGAAGCCTCGGCACCTACCTGGCATCGAAGCCTCCTGCCCTGCCGACAAACACGAGAAAACGGGCACAGTTGGGTGAGCCAGTATCAAGGGCCGTTGGGCGAACCAGTACTATGAGTCGTTGGGCGAACTCGTACTAAGGGGCCGTTGGGCGAACTCGTACTAAGTTGGGCGAGCCAGTATCACCACCTCCTACCAGTGCTTGCTCAGCACCCTCTACCGGTGCTTGCTCAGCACCCCCTGGTGCCTGTTCGGCACTGTGCCTGCTCGGCACGTCCTACAAGTGCTGTTCGGCACTGTGCCTGCTCGGCACGTCTACCTACAAGTGCCTGTTCGGCACTGTGCCTGCTCGGCACATCTACCTACAAGTGCCTGTTCGGCACTGTGCCTGCTCGGCACTGCCCACCCGCCCCCCAGCGCCAGACCCCCCGCAGTTGCTTCGCCAGGATGTCCGACCTGACACACGGCATCCTGACAGGGAAGGAAAAAAACTTCGGGGTTTGGGGGGGTACATGCCAAGCACAATCAAGCAAAATCATGTCATGCCAAATTCAAGCAAAATCATGCCAACAACATGCAAATTCAAGCAAAATCATGTCATGCCAAAATCAAGGAAAATCATGTCATGCGAAAACCATGCAAAATCGTGCAAAACGAGCTATTAGTCCCGTCCGTACATCTATGTACGACTAGACTAATAGCATTTTGTAGCGCAAAACCGTGTAAAAGCCATTCTCCCCAACCATACAGGGCACGCATGATCGGGGAGAACGCGCGGCCGAGCAAAAAAAACTGGCCCCGTAAAAAAAGAATGGCAAGTTGGGCGAGACAACGACGGGGGCGGATGGAGCCGTCGTGCAACCTGCATACGCGCTGCTCTTGCGCGCGGACGGGCAGCTGACCCGGGCGGGCCAGCACTACTACTCTCACCTGGGCCTGCGGCCTCCCAGTCCCCTCATTTACAAGGGGCCCATCCTGCTGCGCAACGGAGAAGAAGCTCGTGCGCTCCCGTGGGCGGAGAGCACCGGGCGACCAAGCTGGGCAAGTCTTCTTCTGCCGGGCTTGTCACCCTTGCCGGGGTTGAGGCTTGCCGGGATTCGAGCTCAGATTGCAAAGATCGGGGAGCCGTGCTTTTGGTGCCAGGGGCAGCCTGCCAAGCTTGTCACTCTTGTCACCGGAATGTCACCGCTTGTCACCGGGCACTTTTGGGTTAAGGCATGTTGCACTGCTCCTAGCTTGAACCCAAACATGAAACCTCAAAAGAACAAAGCTCGTCCGAGGCGGCCGCAGTTCTTTTTACCGGGATTGCTGAAAGTTGCACTGCTTCCAGGGCACTAGTGCGCCTGGAGCAGGAGGCACATTGACCCCCCGAAATGTGAAAAGGCAAGACAATGCGTGTCCTTGCGTATAAATGCAGTGCTTGGGGGGCGCGGCATGGACCGAAAGTCCGGAGACTCGAGGTCCGGAGACCGAAATTGGTCCGGAGACCTGGTCCGGAGACCAAAGTGCCCGGAGGCCACCCATGAAAGTGCAGAGAAGCTGCTACCTATCCTTGCAAAGCCTGGCATAGGGCAGTGCAGGGCGGGTGGGTGGGTTTCAAGAAATGAAACCGCAGGTTTGGGTCAAGGCTAGGAGCAAAACGGCCAACGCATAGTTCGATTCACCACATGCCCTAAACACAAGGGAAAAGAAACCCTAAGCGTTAAGGCATGTTGCACTGCTCCTAGCTTGAACCCAAACATGAAACCTCAAAAGAACAAAGCTCGTCCGAGGCGGCCGCAGTTCTTTTTACCGGGATTGCTGAAAGTTGCACTGCTTCCAGGGCACTAGTGCGCCTCGAGCAGGAGGCACATTGACCCCCCCTTCAGTGTTTCAGGCAACCCCGGTAAAAGCGAACCCGCTGGGCCGAAGGCCTCATCACCCGCCCTTCAGAGTGGGGTTGTACCTGGCAGGGCAGATGCTAGCGTGACCATGCTCGCTGGGCTGTGAGCAGCTTGTTATGCAGTGACTGCACTTTTGTCTGGTCAGAGCGGCTTGAGTAAGCGGCTGGCAGTTGAATGCCTCGGCCCGACATCGCTAGGCTTGCAGGGCTGAAGCATATGCGACTTTCAGGGCGATGGCTGAAAGGGCCAACCGACCTCTGCTGAGATCGTCAGCCCAATCATTGCACCTTCCTGGAACGTGCGTCGGCTGCAGCAGCACATTGTGAGCGTGAGCCCAGAAGGCTGTTAATTGCACAAAGAGTTGCAACGGCCAGGAGGTCGTGAACAGTTTGTTAAGGCTTGCTTCCGTGGCGGAATTGTCTGTGCCTGAAGGCTAAACGAGTAGCGCCCACCACCAATGTGGCAGTGGGTTGCTTGCAGCAGTGCTAACTGTGCCAGAGTTTCGAAGCATGCGATGTACCGCTGTCCTGGCTTGACAAGGCAAGGCCACACGGCTCTTATGTCTTGCATGTTCCAGGTCTCGGCGAACCACACCACTTGGGATGATGTGATTGCCCAGCCCCCGATCCCTACCATATCATCTTCGGCACACGCATCTGCGGCGGCCAGAGCTTGCAGCTGGTGTGGCCGCGCCAAAGGCTGAATAAGCGAGTGTCGAAAGCACGACGCCAGCCAAGTAAGGCACTGTTGGCTTGACTTGGAAAGGCTAGTGTATTATCTAAAAATCATTTTCTATAGTTTAGGTTGCAGTTCTGTAACTCATTTTCTATAGTTTAGGTTGCAGTTTCTCTAAATCATTTTCTATAGTTTAGGTCGCAGTTCTCTAAATCAGTTTCTATAGTTTAGGCTGCAGTTCTCCCAATCATTTTCTATAGTTTAGGTTGCAGGTCTCGAACTCATTTTCTATAGTTTAGGTTGCAGTTATCTAAAAATCATTCTCTATAGTTTAGGTTGCAGTTCTGTAACTCATTTTCTATAGTTTAGGTTGCAGTTCTCTAAATCATTTTCTATAGTTTAGGTTGCAGTTCTCTAACTCATTTTCTATAGTTTAGGTTGCAGTTCTCTAAATCATTTTTTCTATAGTTTAGGTTGCAGTTCTGTAAATCATTTTCTATAGTTTAGGTTGCAGTTCTCTAAATCATTTTCAATAGTTTAGGTTGCAGTTCTCTAAATCATTTTCTACAGTTTGGGTTGCAGTTCTCTAAATCATTTTCAACAGTTTAGATTGCAGTTCTCTGAACCATTTTCTATAGTTTAGGTTGCAGTTCTCTAAATCATTTTCAATAGTTTAGGTTGCAGGTCTCGAAATCATTTTTTATAGTTTAGGTTGCAGTTTCTCTAAATCATTTTCTATAGTTTAGGCTGCAGTTCTCTAACTCATTTTCTATAGTTTAGGTTACAGTTTCTCTAACTCATTTTCTATAGTTTAGGTTGCAGTTGTCTAAATCATTTTCTATAGTTTAGGTTGCAGTTCTCTAAATCATTTTCTATAGTTTAGGTTGCAGTTCTCTAAGTCAGTTTCTATAGTTTAGGTTGCAGTTCTCTAAATCATTTTTTATAGTTTAGGTTGCAGTTTCTCTAAATCATTTTCTCTAGTTTAGGTTGCAGTTCTCGAAATCATTTTCTATAGTTTAGGTTGCAGTTCTCTAAATCATTTTCTATAGTTTAGGTTGCAGTTCTCTAAATCATTTTCTATAGTTTAGGTTGCAGGTCTCTAACTCATTTTCTATAGTTTAGGTCGCAGTTCTCTAACTCATTTTCTATAGTTTAGGTTACAGTTCTCTGAATCATTTTCTATAGTTTAGGTTGCAGTTCTCTAACTCATTTTCTATAGTTTAGGTTGCAGTTATCTAAATCATTTTCTATAGTTTAGGTTGCAGTTCCTTCAATCATTTTCTATAGTTTAGGTTGCAGTTATCTAAATCATTTTCTATAGTTTAGGTTGCAGTTCTCTAAATCATTTTCTATAGTTTAGGTGGGTTGTTGGGGTCCGCGATGCGCACCCATGTGGGCTTGCTAGTGCCAGGCACTTGCGGGATGTCTTGGGGGCAATGCATGGCGCGGCCTGAAATTTCCAAGATTTTGGAGCCCACTGTGATCCACAAGCCCGGTAGGCTATGGCTAGTTTTGAGGTCCTTAGTCAAGGATGCTCTAAAGGCTGACCACATTTGAGGCGGTATCGAGTGCATCGAGCCTGGTGGGCTGTTGAGGTCCGCGTACAGCGGTGCTAGCCAGGACCTGAGGTGTAGGGCAATGCTGGTGGCCCAAATAAGCAGGCCTATGCACTGCTCGAGTGTTTTGCGGGGCACCCGTCGATTTCCCAAAAGGGATTTGATCAAGGCGTCCAGCTTGGCTAGTTTAGCGGACACGAGCTGAATGGTGTCGTGAGAGAAGTTGGTCTCCCAACCGCACCAAACCAGGCAATCCTGGAATTGCGCCTTTTTCCACGAAATGGGCGCTGCAATGGCACAAAAGAAGAGCACCACCAAGGCAAACATGTCTGGCGCGCTATCCCGGAAGAGTGCACACAGGTCGTCCACAAAGAGGAAGGCTTTGTGGGGCTTCCCGGCTAGCAACCCATGCACCTGACGAAGCAAGAATGCGCCGGTGCGCTGCCACCAGAAAACCGAGAAACGGCCCCCAAAATGGCACACCCTGCAGTGGTAGAGCTTTCCTTGAAAGGCGAAGAGTAGAAGGCCATGCTCTTCAGGGCGGACCTGCACCTGTTTGTGTGCGGCTTTAAAGTCAATGCTGGCGCCTATGAAGGCGCCTGGAGTGTCTTCTGGCTGCGTGGACAGCGCCAAATCAGATGCCATTGGCAAGCTAAGGCGCTCTGGCAGATGGCATCTGGTATTGACTTGGCACACGGTGCTGTCCAAGACAAGGCGCGGCTCTTTGCCTTCAGCGAAAACGACATTTAGCTTGCCTACGGCAATGCCCAAGGGCCATTTTTCCCGAGCGTCGGCTATGCTAAGGCTGGTTTCAACAATCCAGTTGTTGGCAATTTCATTGTGCAGCAAGCCTTGCACGGTTTCTGGCTCGTCTTCGGCCATCTTCCAGTTGCCCTCACAAACTTCCAGATCCGGCGGCAGCGCGGAGTCTGGCTTCTTTGCTGGCCATTGAAGGCTTGGTGGCAAGGCTGATACGGCTCCTGTCGGCACTCCGTGTTGCAAAAATGGCAAGAGGGCCATGTCTGGGTCACCCCAAGATTTGGCCAAGGCATGCAGCAGGTGGAGTCGGTATGGCTGTCCTGCCTCGGGGCTCATATCTGGAGGGCAGGGCAGTTTTAAAGCGGTGTATGCTAGAGTTGCCACTTCCAGGCTTTCGGACGGCGGAGTGGGCAGTCCGAAGAACCGCTTTTGATGTGTGCCAGGATACGTGGCACCAGTTTGCGCTCATGCATCCAGTGCAGCCAGGGCCTGGCGACTGCTTGCAGCGGGTGTTCGGGTTTGGGGAGACACCAATCTGCGGATGAGTGCATTCCTGCTCCGTCGCAGGTGGGGAGCCTGCAAGGCGCCAAAGTGACGGGTCTAGCGGAGTTGGAGTGCAGTGGCAGTGCTTGTCGGATGGAGCCTGTTTTACTCACCCTTCCTACGCCTATTTGGGCCCTCACGCCTGCAATGCTTTGATGCTTGTATGAGTGATTGCAGCGGGCTTGCAGGGCCCGTGTTTTCGACACCAGGGCACACTGGTGATCGCGTAGCATTTGGAAGTTAGCCTCTTCCAACCAGGACATGGCTGATGGTGGCTGCTCCCAAATGAAGGCCGGCGGAGGCATGGCTGCCCGATCCTGCGCCGGTCCAAGATCCGGGCTGTTTCACGTGTGTTTATTGTGATCCATGGCAGGATGCTTTTGCTGGCAGCCTACTATGGCACACACGTGGGCGAAAGGGCACTGGTCATTAGTGCAACTGCCCGTCTGGTAGCGCCGGCAAACCTCTCTACCTTTATATGTAGTGCACCACTCTGCCTTGAGCTTTGGCGAAGGCGAGGCTCCTTTGGATTTCCCCTTGCCTTTCTTGGTGGGGCGTGAAGGCAAGCGGGCTGGCTTAAGGTCGCGCTTGGGTCCCCTTTGCCTTGGTGTTGCGGGGCGTGGTGGTGCTGGCACGGATGGTTTGGACATTTTTGGGCGCAATTGTAGAAGGCTGTGCACATCGTTCCTCATGTGCGTCAGTTCGTACAAGGCATCATCTAGGGACCATTGCTGCCCTAGAAGGTCGGATATGGCTGCCCAGAGCTTGCGATCGGCTGACAGAAGCTCTTGGGTATTCACCGTGCGAAGGCCCAGGCTGGGATCTGGCTGTGTGAGACACAGGTCGGCTATCTTCTTGTCGAAGGCCTTGAGGTTCGACAGGTGCACTGCTTGGCACAGGGCCAGGGCATTGCGAAACACGGTCTGGATACGGGTGAGCCACCCCGCTGCCAGCGAGTGGTGCTCCACAGACACTTCTGGTGTGTCGTCAAAGAAGGCCTGACTCAGGAGCGGGCCGACTTTGCTTCCATGCGTTCCTGGTATTGCCGTGATGAAAGGCGATACTGCCAGGGCACCCACTTCAGGGACTGCCCGGGCTTCAGGCCCTCGTGCACTAGGCTCAGAAGGCGGATGGACGGCGTGGTGTCCGCGTCCAGCAGCTCACCTGGGTAGTTGGATTTGAAGGCTTCTATCAGGCTGGACACGCGTTCGGATGTGAGCTTGGGTGGCAAGAGATGCGATTTGATTGGGCTGTGTGCATGGCGATCCAGAGCTGGCGGCCGGTTCGGGAGGCTGAGCGCAGGCTCAGCCGATGGCACTCGGCTAGGCGCGCTGCTGCCACACCAGATTCTGGATCCTCTATGTTGTTGGCTGTCCAGAAGTCCCTGGCAGAAACTATGAAAGGCTGCAAGTCTGCAATGTTGGGGAAGGCGAAGGCGAAGTCAGAAGGGCAGTCGAAACCTCTGGCCAAAACGAGGTCCTGCAGGCCTTCAGGGACCCTGGCTTCTGTCAGGACGTCCTGTAGCCTATCGCGGTCCATGTGCATCAGCTTGAGGGCGGTTTGAGCGGAAAAAGGATAGCTGCGAATGTGTACAGTCAGTGCAGATGGCAGGCACTGGACCGGCACTTGAGCACTGCTGAGTCGCCGACCTCTCAGAAGGCGTACCTAAGTATCGAATTTCAAGGCAGGGCATGAACGTTGATTTTAGCACAGCACGGCCATGCACGCCTTGCGTTTGCAGCAAGCCACAAGCTGTCTGTACTGAGTTGCCGTGAGTGCACTGCACGGCATGCACGGATCCCCAGGGCACAAGGCGGATGCCAACTGAGTCGACTGCAAGGGCTGGCTCCTGTGTGCAAGGCGAGGGATCTGGCGAGCATGCCTGCTCCTCTGGTGGCTCTTCTTCGGATTCGGCCTCCGAAGATTCCAAGGCGGCTCTTGCCACGGCAAGTGCTTCTTCATCTGCATCCAGGGCTGTGGACAGCAAATTGTCCACCTCCCTGTGATACAGGAATCTTGTCAGGCTGGGAGGGAGGCTCTGAAGCTGCAGATGGCTTGGAGGGCTGCCCTGTGGGACCTGAAAGGCTGGTTCCACGGTTGGGTGCTGCCCCCCCCCGAGCCATTGGTCGAGGGGGTCTCCAGCCCCTTCGGATGGCGGCTGTGAGCTCCGACTGCACCCACAGGGCTTCTATGGTATCGTCCCTGCTGTACAGCAATGCGGACGAGACGATGGTGTCCCTGAAGCCTTCTGCTGTCTTCCGGAAGGCGTAGCTGCGCAGCTGCACTGAGTACTGCGCATTTAAGGCTGTGAAGGGTAAACGAAGATGCCTCGTGCTGGGTAACCAGCTGACCGCCTTCCGATTTCCACGGCAACTGTATGGCCCAACGAAGGCAAACCAGTGCCTGCAAATAGGACATCGGGCGCGAAAGGCTGGGGCATACGTGAGACTCCAGGTTTGGAATGCAGGGCAAAATGAAGTCGGGTACAAATGAATCTCCCCATTCGGCGTGGGTGGCGTCTAGGGCTTGACTGAGCAGGGCCAGCCACTTCACTAGCCAGGATATGTTAATATCTTCACCTCGGAAACCGAAAGGCAAGCATGCAAAGGGCTGTCCCTGGCAGGTAGTCTTGGTGGCCCAACACAGGCCCCGAAGTGCCTGCGCAGACAGCGAGAGAGCAGAGGGCTTGATTCTCTGAATGTCGCCAAATCTTAGGCTGCAATGGGCGCACAAAAGCAGGGCGCCTAGTAACAGGCCCACAGCGGGCGTGCAAGTGGGGGAAACTATGTGTTCCTCCCATGCTGCAAGAATGGCCAGTGGCAAGGGCAAGGCTTCCCGTCGGTCGTGTGGTTTGGGGTTGTAGGCGAAGGATTTGATTAAAGGGCTACCCATCAAGTCTAGCAGGCTTGATATCTGCCCAATGCGTGCAAACCAAGACAGTGCCTTGCTCATCATGATGGCACTGCATTTAAGTGCTGTGCGGTCCTCTGCTTGGGACACATGGCAGCCTGCGATGAAATCTGAAAGGTGGGCCAGGGTAAGGCTCAGCAAATCACCCACGCACTGATGTACAAAGGTGAGACAAAGGCGGATGGCACGGAGGTACTGCGACAGCGTGCCCCCCGAAAATTTCCGCAGCGATGCTTCAACAAGAATCTGCGGGTGCTGCGAGGCTTCCAGGGCTTGCGCCAGCTTGCTGCTAGCGACGCAGGATTTGAGTATCAAAACCCATTCGGCCGTACACTTGTCCTTCAGTGTGGCTTGTAGCTGAGCAGTAGAAGAGGGCTGAGCGCCATACGGCCTGGGCATTGTAGGCCTGGTGCCGAACACGCGGCGTGAGGGCATCACTCTGATTGGCGGGCTGAGCAGGGATCGAATCTGGTCTGTGCGTTCCTGGCTGAAGTGAGACTGCAAGGCTAGACTGCGCGGCCAAGGCCTGCAGGGCGGCTTGGGCAGGGGGCAGGAAACAGGGTCTACCCAGGACCTTGACCGACTGCCATGATCCTTGCCTGAAGGCAAGCCGAGCTCTGGGTTGGCCTTGGCAGTCGTTCCGGGCGATGTGGAATCAGCGGCAGTTGCAGGGCGTACGTCTCGAGGGCCTGACCACTGGTGTGGGCACAAGGCAGGGCAGTCTGCTTCCATTTCATCTGAAAGGCCATCGGGGGAGAATGAAAATGCTCTCCCCCAGAACTGTTTGTTGCGATAAGGCATCGAGCCTAAATGCAGCGCCGGTCAAGATCGTGGCATACGCACAAGCGATGCATCTGAGGTGTTGACCAGAAGCTCGCGGTGCACCTGCGCCGCCGTAGAGTTATTGTCAGTCCGCAATGTTAGGGCGGAGTACAACAAGGCTAGGCCGTTTTCCTGCATCTGCTGCATACGGAGCGGTCGAAAGGAGGGCCAACGCACTGTGCAGGCGGCTCGAGTAAGGCGATGGGTTGCAAACAAGGCTAATGCGTACTAAGGACAGTGAGTATTAAACAGAAACATGAAAAGAGCGCACTGCGCTGCCCTCCTAAAGCTGAGCTGTGCGGTCATGCACAGGGCAAGGCATCAATACATGGCCACATTGGGCTGCATGGATTCATAGCACCGGCTGCAATAGTGCGAAGTATGCGTGTCCTCACACAAAGGCATCCTGTCGTTGATGATGCGGCCGCAGGCGGAGTGGAAAGGGCAGGGCGATGACGCACAAGTCCAGGTACCATGCTTTGGCGACCCCCCCTACTCGCGCTGCCTTCATAGTGCAGGGCAGTCGCATGGCAGGAATTTGCGCACACTGCTCCAGTTGGGCGATGGCGCGTGTGTTTTCCTGCGGCTGGGAGGGCTTTGGCCAGGGCTGCGCGGGCTTGCGATAAAACTGCCGCTCGTTGCGTTTCCAGCAGGAGTCAATGCTGAAGGCGTGATGGTCTTCGTCAATGCGCGTAGCACACGTGGGGGGGCAACCGAAAGGCAAGTCATAGAAGTTCATCCACCAGCTGCCGTCCCACGCATACAGAGGCGTGTCCGGTGCAAGGCCCAAGTGCTGCAGCTTAGGCTTGGGTTCGTGGAACCTGGAGGAAGGCTGAGGGGGCCAATCGCAAGGCGGGCTCAGGGCTGCCTTGGGCGGGGGCCCGGGCGGAGGCCTCTGTGGCTCGGAAGGCAAAGGCCCTGGCTTGGGTGCCGCCTTGGGAATCACCTCTGGCTTAGCCGGCAGGGCATCGTCTGGCAAGTCTGGAGCGTGAGGCAGTCTCTGGCTTTGCCGGCAATACGTCTTGAGAAGGCACTGGTGCAGGTGCAGAGTCTGCCGGCGGCAGCTCAGGTGCGAGCTGGTCGGCCCAAGGCTTTTCATCTTTACTGCAGGGCTGATACAAGAAATTTTCTGCCCTGGCAGGGTCGAAGAGCGGCACCAAGGGCGGCTTGTCAGTGCAAGGCTCTGGAAGGTCTTGAGTAGACGCCCCTTCGGGCGGCAGTGTTGAGGACTCATCCGTGGGAAGGGCGGCTTCTGGCAAGGCGACGAGGATCGCGAGGCCGTCCGTTCCCGCAAGGCTGCAAGCATGGCGGTCAGGGCTGCCTGGTTCTCTTCCGTCATGCTGGAGACAATGCCCACCTGGTCCGACATGCTCAAGGCAAGTGAATGGGGCCGAGCAGGAGCGTGGCGCATTGCAGACTGCTGAAATGGCTGCAGGGCACAAAGCAGAGGTCGCAAAACGGATGTGCACACGAAAAGTCTGCTTGGGGCACGTGATGACAAGGCTGCTGGAGAGCCGGCGCGAGCCTGTCATGCTGCCCAATGCGCAAAGACCCGAAAATGGCATGGTTGTGGCACGGCTATCAAATGAGGCCACGGCAGAAAGTGCCTGAGTCCGCCGAGCGACAGTGCTTGTCAGAGCGGGCGTCAAGCAGAGCGCGAGCCACACACTTTTAGATCTGTGAGCATGATGTGAGGTCCACTGGCTCGTGAGAGTGCATCTCCGAAGCTGGCAATGCGGGCATTGCAGGCTGCACACGCACTAGGATGAATTCAAGGTCTTTGAGGCAAGACAAAACCGTGTTCAGAAGGCGGGTTGTCTTAGGGCCAACACATGCGTGCAAGAGTGAAACTAACACTAACTCGGAGTGCTCGTGCCAGCGGCGCTGCACTGCAAAGCGCCTGAAATTAGGGTCACAGGCGGCTGTCAGGAGACCCCTGGCTGAAAGACTTGTTGTTTGGCACAAGAAACATGCTGTAGGTTTGTGCCAGTCAAAGGCGGAGGCAAACAGAGCCAGGCTGTCCACGGTGAAAGTCTGGCCCTGATTGGCATATGCAATGGCAAAGGCACACAGTGTCAAAAGGCGGGCAATATGCACGGAGCCCTCGTGAAGGCCAATTCGCAGGATGATGAAGTCCAGGTAACGATGAAGGTGGTTCAGCAGGGCCAGCTTGCTTTGCTTGGCAAAGAATGAGTCTGCCCAGCAGGCAAGCAGGCTAATCCATTGCTCCACCAATTCAGCGCATGGCTGAATCTCGTGGGGTGAAAGCGCCATTACGGCGTGTTGGGCGAAATGGCTATGGTGTCTAGGCACATTGAGGTGAGCACTGAGGGCTGGGAACTGCTAGGTTCCTGGCCGGTTGCGCTGACCTGGCGGCAAAGACTCACCGTGTTGGCCCAGATGTGAGCCATCATGTGCAGGTGCAGTGTGTAGTAGGCACACTGTATTTTTTGGCAAGAGTAGTGCCCCATCATGTGAGGGCGTGGTATGCAAAGGCCGCCCAGTGCTGTACAGAATCACAATGCATGACAATGCACGAGTGCCCTCGATCAGGGTGAGGGCAACAAGGCAAACGGCGATGATATGGCAGAAGAGCTTACTGCGCAGAAGGACTGTGTAGAACTCGTCTAGCATGACCTCAAGGTCTAAGTAGCTTCTGGCTAATGTGGTGTGGATGGCGTCTAAGGTGTCGCCGTCACACTCCATGGCACAAAAGGCAAGGCGTTGGATCGGAGAGGCAATAAATGCAAATCAACATTCGGCTGATATCCAAGTGCGAATGCAAACAAAGTACCATGCACGGGGTACACAATTTCTAGGCCTGGAGAGCAGGGCTTGTGAAGGTCCCGGAGGAACTTCAGTTACCAAGGGCTCGTGGCGCAAAGCAACAACCCCGGACAGATGCAATTCCAGAGCAGACTCAAGATTGCATGGCTTGATGCATGACCGGGGTCATGACGGATAAACCTGATCGCAGGGCTTGGTGAGGTCCCTTGGGAGCCTCAATTGCCAAGGGCTCGCGGCGCAAGGCAGCAATTTTGGAGGGCTGCGATTCAAGAGCGGACTCAAGAATGCATGACTGAGGTCATGATTGAAGGCATTGCGCCTGTGTGGAGGTCCCGGAGGAGCCTCAGTTGCCAAGGGCTCGCGGCGCAAGGCAACAACCGCGGAGGGATGCCATTCAAGAGCGGACTCAGGAATGCATGACTGCGGTCATGAATGAAGGCATTACGCCTTGTGGAGGTCCCGGAGGAGCCTCAATTGCCAAGGGCTCGCGGCGCAAGGCAGCAACCCCGGAGGGCTGCGATTCAAGAGCGGACTCAAGAATGCATGACTGAGGTCATGACTGAAGGCATTGCGCCTTGTGGAGGTCCCGGAGGAGCCTCAATTGCCAAGGGCTCGCGGTGACAAATTGAAAAAAACCGTGCCGAAACCCTGCAAAACCGGCTAAGCATACCGTGACAAGGGGTGACAAGCTCGGCAGGCTGCGTTTTTCCACCCTTAGGGTTTCTTTTCCCTTGTGTTTAGGGCATGTGGTGAATCGAACCATGCGTTGGCCATTTTGCTCCTAGCCTTGACCCAAACCTGCGGTTTTATTTCTTGAAACTGGAAACGCCGCCATGGACGCCTTGCTGTGTTTCGGAGTGTGCCTCGCCATTTACACAGCCCTTGTGTCCGGCTTAACCTGCCTTGCCATCTGGTGCCTTCTACGCCAGTACCGCAAGGCCCTCCTTGGGTCCTTCGATTTTCAGCCGTCATGCCGCCCCGAAACCGTGTACATCCTGCCAAAGCGCAAGGTGTTTCATCATCGGCAGTGCCACCACTTGGCACAGCGCGATGTCTCAGCCCTTACTTTCCAACCATGTGACAACTGTCGCAGCCTGTGGTGATGCACATGCACTGGCGACGCTCTGCCATTTGTGCCAGCCTTGCCTTCTTCACCATAGGCTAATGAAAAAAGTGACGTGACATCGCGGCTGGATCTTGAGCCCACTACATTGCACTTTGCCTCCTTGCACTCGACTGGCTAGCTCGCCTGCAGCATTCATGAGCCTCTGCAAACATGAGCGGCAGTGCACGCCTGTCCCTCCGCTACGGTCTTAGTTGTTGCATTTCAGGCCGCCACGACTGCTGCCATGACTCCGGCCCCCCACGGTCCGTGTCACCCCGTGAGGCAAACTACCGAGGTCGGACTTCCCACCAAGGTCGGAAATCCGACTTCGCTCTTCCACCAAGGTTTCCGACTTCGCTCCAATTCCTAAGCTTCCGATTTTGCTATCCGGGCCAGGAGTAGTAAGGAACATAGGCTTATACTACCCTAATTATTGTCGTTTTTGGGCCGAAAAAGCCGCCAAAACAGCAAAATTTCCTATTGCGCTGAACGTTTTTCCGATGTCACCGTTCACTGTCACCGCTCCCTTTTGGGCCGAAAAAGTGCTCAAAACGGCCAACTTCCCGAAAAGCTTGTTCTTTTCTGTCAGAAGGGGCCTCTGCCTCTCGATTTGCTCCGAAAACAGGGTCCAGACGCGTACGCTCCTCTCGATGTCCGTTTTCGGCCCGAAAAAGCCACCGCTATGTCACCGCTAGCTTTTGGGCCGAAAAAAAGCCAAAAACGGCAATCTTCCCGACTTCCCGAAGACTTCGTTCTTCAGCAAAATTTTCCGTTTTTTCGCCCAAGCACGGCAACCTGCCGAGCTCGTCACCCCTGACACGGCAACCTGCAGAACTTGTCACCGTCTTTGTCACCGGCTCTAACACGCCAACCTGCCGAACGTCCTAAGAGACTTCCAGGGCTCAAAATCTTGGCAATATCTTGAAACAATATTGGTTCATTAATGGGCAAAGGTAGCCCGGTGTCGCCGTCGGGTTTCGAGCAAATAGCCGGGTGGTGCAGAGACGGTGCTTAACCACTGAGCCAAGGGCTTTTTTTAATGGAAAAAGCAGCCTCCCGAGCTTGTCACCGCTTGTCACCGGTATGTCACCGCTTGTCACCGGGGCGCTTTTTGGGTGGAAAAAGCAGCCCGCCAAGCTCCCTTGTCACCAGTGTGTCAGTGCCGGGGAACGCTGCAAATTGCAGAGCCTGGGCTTGGCCACTGAGCCCATGGATCTTTTGGACAAGGAGCTGGGCGCTTTTGGGTAGAAAAAGCAGCCCGCCAAGCTTGTCACCGCCGGGATTCAAGGCGCCGTTCGCTAGGTCTCCCACGGTCCGTGTCACCCCGTGACACAAGCTATCGTAATCTTCCAGCTCCGACTGGAAAGCGAGGCCGGCTCCGCGGCTTCGGTCCAAAAGCAAGGCCGGCTCCGCGGCTTCGGTCCAAAAGCGAGGCCGGCTCCGCGGCTTCGGTCCAAAGCGAATTAAGGGGTTTTATTTTCCCTTAACGAACCTCGCATTAGCGCATGGATCCTTCCACGTAAAAAGACAAACAGTCAAACACAAACAAGTGTGCTCCACACCCCACACATCAAGCGCACTTGCCGGGAAAATGCAGAACACTCAGCAGGTTCTTCTTCACACAGGCACAAATGGGGGAGAGTTCGTCTCCGAGCCCCAGCCTCAGGCTGGGCTAGGCCAAAAACAACTTAAGTCAAAAAAGGGCGGGAAAAAGCGAAGCTTGGGCGGGACAAGCCTTAGGAGCACTCCGCGTCCCAAAAAAAGGGGGAACCCACCCACCCAACCTGAGCGCACACATGTACGACCGACACCCTCCCGTGATGCCGGCCAAAGTGAGACTTCGCGGTCCATCTGTCAAAGTGAGACTTCGCGGTTGCGCTATTGGGCAACATGGGGGCCAGAAGGCCAGAAAAACAAACAAACGACAACCACAACAAACAACGAGAGGCGACAACAGGCACACCAACACACGGTGAGACGTCTAGGCACGCTTCCTGTGGAAATTCTTGAAGCGGATCTTTGCCAAGTGGCAGCAAGAAGGATCATCATCTGCCTGGAGCGGGATCTTGATCATGGCTCAACCTTTGGCACGTAATGCCCATAAGACTCCATTGAAGTTGGCAATCACGGATTAGCGTGTTTAGTTGCGATCTGGCAGTTCACAAGCGCCTGCTTGGCTATACCATCCACAAGGCGATTGCCCTTGGTGCTTTGGTCTTAGAATCTTCAGGCTGCGGCTGGTGGCTCTTGATCTCAAGTTGGAAACCATACAAAGGTTTACTGTGGCAGCTGGCATCTGTGAAAAAGTGCTTCGTGCGTCATCCTGGTTTGGGTATTGCCGGGAAAACGATACCTGCAGCCGCTTGCAGTGCCCTCAAACTAGATTCCTCACAGATTTGATGAGCAACTGGCAGGATGTATTTCATATTCTCCGGCAAATGTGTAATCCATTGTTCCCATGAGCACGGACTTCTCGAAGCGCCTCACAGTGGACAACAACATGGTCATCTGTCATTTGGGCGTCGCATAACAGACAAGTAATTTCATCCAGAGGGAGCCAATGGGCCTTCATGGCCACACTTTGGAGCGCGCCTGTCCAGTGGCTTGTCAGAATGGCTAACTCATCTGGTCTTTGTTGCAAACAATGCTAAGTCAAAGTAATGTTGATGGAGTGCAACTCTTGCCACTGTTTTCGATGCAAGGCTGCTGCCGTGACGCAATCATCCTATGTGACGTCCAAGCATCTCAGTAAGTCCTGAGATAATGCGTAGTGCAGATCGACCATGTCAAAGTTTTCCGCTTGCATGCGCATGTTTGGCAGTAGTTGCCAGTGCAAATGCTCGGCAAGGCGTGCTAACGAAGCAGCCGGGCCTATTGCATTCGTGCGTTTGGTTTTGTAGCACGGTTGCTGGTATTCACAAGCACAGTGAACCGTGGCTCCCAAATCTTGCGCATGGTCCACGACACTGGGTCGACTCAAGAAAGGCAGTCTACTAGCCACTGGGTCCATTGTTGCCGTCCGGCAGGATCAGTCGCGTAGACCCAACATTTCGAATGAGATTTTCTGTCTGAACGCATTGGCAAAACGATCAGATTCTCGTAGGCCTTTGGCTTCTTGAAAATCACAAGTTAGGTATTCAAAGTTGTCGGCGTAGCTATACGCCGTCGTGTTGGAACACTTTTCTCGGGAGGTTTTTCCACACCGTTCCTAACAAAGCAACAGCAAGGGTGCCAACTGGGTCTCCTTCTGGAACTCCTGTCGTGGAAGCTTGAGGCTGCTGTAATGATGTCCGACCTGAAGCACACGTGTCGCTTGCGTCATGGCTCTGAGCCATGCCGTTGCATGCTGTGCGGTACTCCAACACGGAGCAGCAAAGCGACTACCGGCGCTCGTCCTAAAAGATTAAAACATTTGAGTAGATCCAGGTTCATGCCAAAACTTGTCCGGTGACCTGAAAGGTTCTGCTCAAGCTGGTGTTGCAAAAGGTACCAAATATCGCGTGTGGATGTTTTGGGCACTCCACCTGCCAAAGTGCAAGGGAGATGTGGTGCCAAGTGTCATAAAGCATGTTTTTCCCAGGCTTTCGACCACACCCTATATAAAAGACTGAAAATGGCAATTGGGCGCGCCTGGCTTTCAAAGTTGTCTTCCGATTTTCGCAAAAAAACTGTGCGAGCGGTGGTAATAACCACCGGCCACGGTGCTCCGCACTGTATGGACTGAAAAATTTCCAAAAGGTCAAGGTGAGCCTGATCAGGAAGCGACAAGAGTTCATTCCTACCAAACCCGCAGGCACCTTTGGCCGACATGGGCGACGTCCGTTTGATGGCCTCTTTCCACGTGTCGAGTTGCAGTGGGTTAAGTGGCATCTCCGGAAGGTTTGGAAGATGAGCTTCAAGCAGCGTTGAAGCGTCTTTCCAATTATCAAGAGAGCACTGGTCTTCCGCATTGTCCCTCATCCAGAAAGGAGTCCAAACTGCAAGAAGCTTCTCGACCACGTCATCCGGATCTACAATCCATGTGTGAAACTCGACCGCAAAGACATGTGGCACGTTACTTGGAAGCGTCTGGATTTCCAAATCTCTGCCCTGGACCGAGATGATCCTTGCGCGGTGGTCTTCAATCTTGATCAAATCCCCTGGCAAGGCATCAACTGGGATACTCAACCTAATTTTAGGATGCATTTTTTCCGAGTTCTCACACGGGTTGCAGAACATGTTTCTGGGTGTGTGACGGTGTCAGCCGGCGGTCTGCTCGAAGGCTTCAGCATTGCGCAGGTGAACTTACCACCATGTTCCTTCCAATCAACTTGGATTTTTTCAGTAAAGTCCGACTTTCTGTATTGGTTCATGCGCGCATGGTATCTGTCTGAGTCCCCCTTAAGCCTATGCTCGAGGGTTAAGAGCCACTCATGGGTGATATCATTGATCTCACACGGACAATGGCCGATGTGTTTTAGGATCCAGTTCTTAAAAGGCATGTGATATCCTCGAGCACGAAGAATTGCCGTCCACTCCTGCACGAGCTGATGCTGAGGAAACTGTCTGGAAACACATCGTCTGGCGGACATGAAATTCTTTGCAAACGATTGCACTCTGCGGATTTGCCTCACTTTATGACCTGCAGTGTAGGTGAGCACATCGCACGGTGCACTGCCCTACCGGTGGAGGTTTTGGCAAGGCCGCTTGCTGAACCATAGTGAAAACAGGAGCTTTGCATCTTCCAAGATAACGCGGCGGAAGTTCTTGATCAGGTGGCAGAGAAGCTGAAACAGCGTCCTCGACACATTTCGCCCACGTCTCTAATGCCATGGGGGCATCAGAGCTCTGGAGGCCGATGCGAGTATTAGTGAAGTGTTTCTCCATGTCTTCTGCTTTCGGATGAAGGTCCATCCAATTTTTGGGCATGGCCCATCGTCTCACACAGCACACTTGTGTTGGCACGCTAAATTGAGCAAAAAACGGTGCATGCTCACCGAAACATTTCTCAGGATCAACCCATCCTGAGGTGAAGAAAGAGGCAATAGGTCCTTTAGCCAAAAAAGTGTCATTCCATGTCGAACCGCGACATGTGGGCGGCATGGCATCAGGCCATTTGTGCTTTGCTATCTCTATGAGGTTAACAAATCCTCTGCTCGCTAAAAGGTCACGGTGTTCTTGGGGGTATAACATGGCATTCAAGTCTCCCCCAATCAAAACACATCCCGTGGTTTGACTCGCGCTGGCGAGGACAGAATTGAGTAGGACACAATTAAAATGGTTATAGTCCCGTTGATCTGTATGGAATCCATAAACTGTTATGCACAAAACCGGGAGGCTACCGACCTGGAGCCAGATTTCCTGGAATCGGCATGTGTCCAACATTGTACAGTTGATTTGGTGCGGCAATCTGGCAGGCAAACTGGTAACGATTGCGACTCCTATACTCTGGCCTCGCAATGAGTCTTCCTTGTGTTGCGCACTTTGGGGAAGCACCGGCTTGCCCCAAAATATTTTCTGTGGTGTTGTCGCAAAGTCTTGCGAAATGCTCATCTGTGCACACTTTGTGGCGCTTGTTTCGGATAAAAAAGTGCAATGCGCATCCAACGACAGAACAGCCGATGTCTTGTTGAAAAAAGCCGTTGGGTTGGTGGCACAGAAGGTAAAAAGTTGCTCGGGTCCTTGGCTCCACCCAACCTAGAGCCAGACACAACATGCAATCCTTGCAACGAGTCTGAGCTAAGACAAACAGTTCCAAACTAAATGCTCGTTTCCTCACGCAGGTTCGGAATCGTTTGTTGGAAAAATAAGGTGTTCATCTCTACGAGAGTCCCTACTTATTTTCCCTTAACGACCCTCGCATCAGCGCATGGACCCTATCCACGTAAAAAGACAAACAGTCAAATACAAACAAGTGTGCTCCACACCCCACACATCAAGTGCACTTGCACGGGAAAAAGCAGAACACTCAGCAGGTTCTTTTTCACACAGGCACAAACGGGGAAAAGTTCGTCTCCGAGCCCGCAAGGCATTGCTGGCTCGACTTGGAAAGGCCAGTGTAGGGGTTATTCGGATCCGTGATACGTACCCATGTGGGTTTGCTTGTGCCCGGCACACGCGGGATGTTCTGAGGGCAGTGTATGGGGCGGCCCGAACTCCAAAAAGCCCACTGCGATCCACAGGCTAGGAAGGCTATGGCTGGTTTTGAGATCCTTGTTCAAGGATGCTCTGAAGGCTGACCACATTTGAGGTGGAGCGCGTCGAGCCCGGTGGGCTGTTGAGATCAGAGTACAGCGGCGCTAGCCAAGATCTGAGACGCAATGCAATGCTGGTGGCCCAAATGAGCAGGCCTATGCACTGCTCGAGTGTTTTACGAAGTACCCGTTTGCTTCCCAGCAGTGCTTTGATCAAGGCGTCCAGCTTCATCAGTTTAGCGGACACGAGCTGAATGGTGTCGTGGGAGAAGTTGATCTCCCAGCCACACCAAATGAGGCTGTCCTGGAACTGCGCCTTTTTCCATCAAATTGGCGCAGCAATCGCGCAGAAGAACAGCGCCACTAAAGCGAACATTTCTGAAGCGCTATCTCAGTAGAAGGCCATGCTCTTCAGGGCGGACCTGCACCTGTTTGTGAGCGGCTTTGAAGTCAATGCTTGCACCCACGAAGGCTCCTAAATGTCGTCCGGTTGTGTGGACAGCGCCAGGTCCGATGCCTGAGGCGCTCTGGTAAATGGCATCTTGTGTTCACGTGGCACACGGTGCTGTCCAGGACAAGGCGGGGCTCTTTCCCTTCTGCAAAAACTACATTCAATTTGCCTACGGCGATACCTGAGGGCCATTTTTCACGAGCGGCAAGGCTAAGGCCGGTTTCTACAGTCCAGTTATTAGCAATTTCATTGCATAGCAGGCTTTGCACTGTCTCTGGTTCGTCCTCGGCCATCTTCCAGTTGCCTTCACAGATCTCCAGATCTGGCGGCACGGCGGTGTGCGGCTTTTTGGCCGGCCATTGAAGGCTGGGTGGCAAGGCTGAGACACTCCCGTCAGTACCCCGTGTTGCAAAAATGGCAGCAGGGCCATGTCTGGGTCACAGCCTGCAGATGGAGTCTGTATGGCTGTCCTGCCTCGGGGCTCATATCTGGAGGGCAGGGCAATTGCAGCCATACTTGCCACTTCCAGGCTTTCGGACGGCGAGAGAAGCCATTCTTGACGCGCGCCACGATTCGTGGCACCAATTTGCGCTCATGCATCCAATGCATGCAGTGGGTGTTCTGGCAGTCTGCGGACGAGTGCATTTGTGCTCCGTCGCAGGTCGGGAGCCTGCAAGGCGCAAATGCGATGGTCCTGGGCATTTCGGAGTGCAATGGCAGCGCTTGTCGGGCAAGTTGCAAGGCCAGTGGGTATTCCGCGGTCAGAGTGCTGAGGTATACTCCTTGCTCTTTCACGCCTGCAATGCTTTGATGCTTGTGTGAGTGATTGCAACGGGCTTCCAGGGCCTGAATTTTCGAGCTATTGCAGCCAAAAGCCCATGATTTGGCAAAGGTTTTGTTGCGCTTGCAGGCGTACCCACACGGGCGATTGGTGGTCGCGCAGCATTTGGAAATTGGCCTCTTCCAGCCAGGACATGGCGGATGGCGGCTGTTCCCAGACGCCCACGCCTCCTTTCAAGACTACTGCTCTGAACAAGGCTCTGCCGCGATCGTGAATGGCTTTGCTATCCAGCAGTTTTTTGCGTTGCGCCGGCGAAAGGCCGGGGACTCCGTTCATGTATTGCGGTGTCCTCAAGGTTTCGGGCCCGCCTGGGCGTAGTTTGAGTCTGGAGTATTCCTTGCAAGGCGGAGCAAGCATTATCAACACCACAATTCCTGACCAACAGAGTCGGAGAAGAGCCTCAAAGACTTCGTTGTCGAGTGTGTCATGCGCGGTGTTTCCATCCAAATCAAAAGGCTCAAAGCAGTCAAGGCCAAGGCTAATGGCTGCCGATGTCACCGGGTGTAGCCTACCCGCAAACACGTCTAAAAACAATTTTTTTGAGGCTGAATGTAACGGCAGTTCTGATGAGTTTGCGCTGGCGAGCGTGTGTGGCCTTGGCGTTGCGCCAGGCCCATTGTGGCGTGCGCAGGGCAAGGCCGGAGTCGGGGTAGCCTTTACCGGCATGGGCAACTGTGAAGGCTGCGTATGGGGCCCGTTGTGGGGCCAGCCGCGGTGTGGCTGCCCAATGCTGCGCCGGCCCAAGATCAGGGCTGTTTCACGTGTGCTTGTTGTGATCCATGGCAGGGTGCTTTTGCTGGCAGCCCATGATGGCGCACACGTGGGCGAAACGGCACTGGTCGTTAGTGCAAAGGCCTGTCTGGTAGCGCCGGCAGACCTCGCACTCTGCTTTGGGCTTAGACGGTGGCAGGGCTCCTTTGGACTTCCCCTTGCCTTTCTTGGTGGGGCGTGAAGGCTTGCGGGCTGGCTTAAGGTCGCGCTTGGGTTGCCTCTGCCTCGGTGTTGCCGGGCGCGGTGGTGTATGGCTGCCCAGAGCTTGCGATCCGCCGACAAGAGCTCTTGTGCGTTCACTGTGCGAAGGCCAAGGCTGGGATCTGGCTGTGTGAGACACAGGTCGGCTATCTTTTTGTCGAAAGCCTTTGAGATTCGACAAGCGCGCTGCTTGGCACAGAGCCAGGGCATTGCAAAAAACGGTCTGGATGCGGGTGAGCCACGCTCTACTGACACCTCTGGGGTGTCATCAAAAAAGGCCTGGCTCAGGAGCTGCAGTTCTGACCGTACCGCTCGGGATGACTTTGCCTCCATGCGTTCCTGGTGTTGACGTGATGAAAGGCGATACTGCCAAGGCACCCACTTCAGGGATTGTCCGGGCTTCAGGCCCTCGTGCACTAGGCTAAGAAGGCGGATGGATGGCGTAGTGTCAGCGTCCAGCATAATTGGACTTGAAAGTCTCCACAAGCCTGGACACGCGTTCGGATGTGAGCTTGGGTGGCAAGTGCTCTGCCCTGAACGCACGGCGACCTGGAGTTGGCAGCAGGCTCGGGAGGCGCCGTTGAGCTCATGCTTAGCCGATGGCACTCTGCTAGGGCTTTCCGAAGGCGCGCTGCTGCCACACTGGATTCTGGATCCTCAACGTTGTTGGCTGTCCAGAAGTCCCTGGCAGAGACTATGAAAGGCTGCAAATCTGCTATGGTTGGGAAGGCGAAGGCAAAGTCCGATGGACAGTCAAAACGTTTTGGCATGTTTTGAAGGCTGGTTTGGTGGAAGCGAATGGCAGGCACTTGATTGGCGCATGAGCACTGCTGAGTCGCTGACGCGCCTCCCGGCGCATACCTGCGGCGCATGCTGCACACAGTTTGGGTGCTTTGTGGGTGCCGAAGCATGGCAAGCAGTAGCTCATTTTAGCACAGCAAGGCCATGCATGCTTTGCGTTTGCAGAGCTGCATGTCAGGATGAATTTGGTGCACGGGGTATGAGCACTCTTTAAAGTACAATCCGCATGCTTTGTACTGAGCTGCCGTGAGTGCTAAGCACGGCATGTACGGACCCCCAGGCCGATTGGGTCGACCTGCAAGAGTAAGGAGCGTGCTCTGCAGAGGAGCGTGCTCTGCAGAGGAGAGTGTTCTGCAAAGGAGAGTGCTCTGTCTTCACCGCGCCCGAAGCTGACTCACCGAAGCTGACTAGCTGTGTGTCTTCACAAACAGAGAATATTTGGCTTTGCGCAGCCCGCCCAACGTGGAGGCTTCGATACCGAGCGCCGACAACGTGGAGGCTTCGATACCTAGCGCGCCACATCCCTGCCCGGCATAGAAGCCTCCCTGGCGCGCCACCTGCCCGGCATGAATGCCGACTTCGCTCTCTCATCGAGGTCGGAATTCTTCCCAGGAAAAAAATTCCAGTCCTCCCCTGGGGGGAGGACTGTAGCACGCTTTTATTTGACCCATGAAACTATGCACGCCATGCATAGTTTCTGCATTAGGCTTTAGGTATCATGACCTGGACCATGAAGTGACGGATGCTTTCCTTCACTTCATGTCCTGGTAGCCGAGCACGTGCTATGTAGCGGCAAGTGCAGTGACTGCCGAAATCTTCGGTGATTTGTCCCGAAATTTTCGAGCGTCGTGCGCAGGTACCGCGATTGACCGGCGCCACCGGTCAAATCATTGTAGCCACGGTACTTCCGAAAAACCCTGGCGCGGGCCTGGTGCGGGCCTGGTGCGGGCCTGGTGCGGTCTCGCTTTCAGCACGGGGTGTCTCACGATTGACCGGCGCCGCCGGTCAAATCATTGTAGCCACGGTACTTCCAAAAAACCCTGGTGCGGGCCTGGTGCGGGCCTGGTGCGGTCTCGCTTTCAGCACGGGATGAGTGACCGGCGCCACCGGTCACTTCACATACTTGCTTCCCAAGACCGAAGCCGCGGAGCCGGCCTCGCTCCAAGACCGAAGCCGCGGAGCCGGCCTTGCTTGGAGCTCCTTGGCCGACGCCTTAGTCGTGGCTAAGGCGTCGGCGAAAACATATGTAAACATGTTTGAAGGACCTGTCACCGGCAACATCCCGGAGGTCCTGGACAACGGAGAGGTAACAGCACGCACGTCACCGCAGGGCAGCTGGCCCTGGCTCTGACGCCCTACGCACAAGTAACAGACCTGGCGGTGAACACGGCAGCCTCCGGCAACAACGCAGCCGCCATCCAGTCGCTGGACGACCGGGTCACCGCAGAGCTGGCCTGTACGGGACTCCGTACAGGAAGCAGACCCGGCTGTGGACCAACATGCGCTGGAGGCCGAGCCGAGGGCTGTGCAGGAGCGGCAGCCGGTGCGATGCGTGGGAAGACGGGAGGCATCTGAGGGGCGCTCAAGGGGCCTCGACTCATGGGGGGCCAGCGCGAGAGGGTCAGGGGGCAGTCGCGCGAGCTGCTTTACAGCGTTCCTACGGCGCTGTGCGAGGAGATTGCGAGCGCGGCCACGGCAGAGCTTGCGGATCGGCTGAGCAACCCGGACTGATGCGAGGAGCATTTCTTATAAGATTTTTTTAATGACCCTAACGAGCTCATTTTTTTCTTAGCAGGCATGCGCTCCGACGGCGGCCAATAAGCCGCCCCACGTGGCATAGCGCCACTGCCCGAAGACTGCGCCTCCACACTTTGGGCAGGACTTGCAGCTCACGCGGCACCCATCTATCTCCCGCGTCACTCTCAGCAGGAGCGGATTGCCCCACAGCTGCAGCTCCTCCAAAGTGCGCGCGGCATCTTCGATCAGCAGCTTCTCAGCGCAATCCAGCACCTGCGCAGCCGCGGCCAGGGTCAGCTCCAGAAAATCGCCCTTGGTGTTGGCGTTGAGGTGCCCCAGTCGAACGTCTGCGACCAAAGATCGTCTCCGGGATCTCTGGTCATCGCACGGCATCCGTCCTTCGTGAGGTAGGACTCCAAAGCGCCGTAGGGGCAGGGGAATCCGAAGTCAAGTCCGCTGACTCGGATGCCCCCCGTGTAGGACAGGCTCTTCCTGTCTCTGCGAGGATGCAGCAGCAGCGCCGAGAACAAGCCGCTCAGATCCAGCAGCTCGGAGATGCGCTCCACCGCTTCCAGCGCATCCGGAAGGGCGGCAGTCCTTCAACCGCGTGCTCCTCTCAGGAAGGTCGCTCGTGTTCAGCTACCCCACGGTGCACACGCAGCAGTCCACGGTGCCTCCGGGCGTGGCGGAGCACAACGTCACCGTGGCGCGCGCCTTCACGAAACTCATGGGAGCGTTCGTGACTTTTTGGGACAACGACGCGGGCTCTAAGATCCACCTGCTGGCCAACCCGGGGCAGGACGTGGCCCCCATCGGCGGCCAGGCAGGAAGACAGTCTCCTGGAGTCGCAGATGCAGCTGGGCAGCCTGCAGTACCCGCACAACCCTATGAAGGGAGCCTCGGAGCACTTCCACTTCCTCTCGGTCCTTGCGGGGACCTACGACGACACGGTGCGCAACATCGACATCGACCGCGCTGGCTACCTGCGCCACAGCTTCATCGCGGGCTTCCCGACAGAGCGAGTGCCCAAGATGCCCCTCAGTGGCGTCAGCACTCGTTCGGGCGACCTGGCTCGGTTCACCTTCAAGGCGCTCGACGGCACGATGACGGACGTGTTCATTCACCTGATAGCCTATCAGCTGGTGACGCTCTCTGGGACTGGAGTCTCAGTGCTTGACTAGTAAGGATCCATAGCTCAATTGGAAGAGGCTCTGCAGCTCTGAAGCTTACAGACCGCGGGCTCGATTCCACCCGGGCGCGGATCATTTTTGCAGGCGAGTGCCCTTGGGAATTCTTTTTTCTTCCTTGAGCCGAGACGGATCATCGCCGAGAGACGGATCTTCCCGCCTCCAGCCCGGTGAGCGCCTCTCCTGGGAGCAATAAATTTTCAAGACGGATCTTCCCGCCTCCAGCCCGGTGACCGCCTCTCCTGGGAGCAAAAAATTTTCGAGACGGATCTTTCCAGCTCCTGGGAATAGGAAATTCCCCGAGACGGATCTTCCCGCCTCCAGCCCGGTGACCGCCTCTACCTAGGGGGCTTTTATCCCAAGGTCCAAGACGGGCCAGCCCGGTGACCGCCTCTCCTGGGAGCAAGAAATTTTCGAGACGGATCTTTCCATCTCCTGGGAATAGGAAATTCCCCGAGACGGATCTTCCCGCCTCCAGCCCGGTGAGCGCCTCTACCTAGAGGGCTTTTATTCCAAGGTCCGAGACGGATCTTTCCACCTCCAGCCCGGTGACCGCCTCTCCTGGGAACAAGAAATTTTCGAGACGGATCTTTCCATCTCCTGAGAATAGGAAATTCCCCAGACTTTCCGCCTCCAGCCCGGTGACCGCCTCTCCTTAGAGTAGGAAATTACCCTGGTCCGAGACGGATCATTGTGGAGAGACGGACCTTTCCGCCTCCGGGCACCTAGAGGGCTTTTATTCCAAGGTCCGAGACGGATCTTTCCACCTCCGGATCATTGTGGAGAGACGGATCTTGTCGCCTCCAGACCATCCCTAGGGAATTATTTGTTCGCATGGACCGAAGCGTTTGAGTGAAGCGCTTGCACCGTCGCCATGCAGCACGCATTGACCGAGAGCCTGCTGGTCACCATGGAGGAGTGGGCAGCCAAGCAGCCTCTACCAGCGCAGAGTCCAGGACGACCTGTGAGGCCAGAACTCGGACGTTCTGGATCTCGAAGTCGGTGCTCAGCGTGGCTCCCGCCGGGTGCGCCCCGCCACAGCGCAGTCGTGGCGTCCGCAAACTCGATCTCTATCACCAGGTTCAGCTGCGGCGGCAGCATCTTGCCGCAGCGCGCCCACCATGGTGGGGCGCCGCGCGGGGCGTCCGAGTGTTGTTCACCTCGTCGAAGCCCTCCACGGCCTTGTTCTGGTTGTACTCGCGGCCCTTCAGCAGGTCATGCACGGCCACGGTGCGGCCGTAGTAGTTAATGTCGTCGCAGCGCTGGCCGTTGGCGAAGACCTGGATCCTCTGGATGAAACAGGCGGGGTTCGGAGTGGCAGGCGCCAGCGGGTTGGTGGCGTCCGTGTTTCTGACTCTGAAGGCGATCTTGATAGACTCGGGGTCGATGAACGAGGTGCCGCTGGTCAGCGGAATGCGGCAGACCCTCGAGGTGGCGGGGGAGAAGGAGCTCAGCGAGCTGGGGAAATACTGCACGTCGTGCCGTGCGGTCACGTAGTTGGTGTTGCTGGTTTTCAGCTTGTAGTCCAGGCTCTGCATCAACTCATCCTGTGCTCCGGCTGTGACTACCTCCATGCTTCTTTACATGTCGCGCAACACTCATTTTCGCTCGTACGGCGAAGGAGAGTCTAGGCCGCCTCGATGTCTCGGGCCAGCTGGTCATAGCTCGGCGGAGGCAGGCGGCTCTGGCGTCCTGAGCTGCGGGAGCTTGCCCGGGAGTTCGGCTGGCTGAGGCAGAGTCACTGGGTTCAGGCCCCAGAAAAAGGGGCGGGGCGTGTGCGGGGCTGCCTGAAGTGCTGCTGCCGGAGCGCAGCGTGAAGTGCTGGGGCTGAGTGGCGTCATTCATGTTGTTGGCGGACCGGACGTCCTGCACGGCCGCGTCCTCACTGCCCTCAGCGCCACGGTTTTGCCGGACTTGCTGGGGCCGAGGAAGATACCTGCGCATGGTACCAGGGGCACCACGGGGTCCGAGGGCTGTTTACTGCCATACTCGGCCGTAGGAAACAGCTTGATCTTCCCCATTCCTTTGCCTTACTTCCGACGCTGGGAAGCCGGGCAGTGAGACCGGGATAAATCTAAAGGCTGGCATGCGGCTGAAGTACATGGGAAGCAAATCGTGGCTGGCTCCACACGTGGACCGGCTGCTGGGGGACGTCGCTGTGCTTCACTCTGCCTTCTTCGGCTCTGGAAAGCTGGAGTACTACCTCGCAGCCCGGCGTCCGGCCCTGGAGGTGCGTGGCGTCGACGCCTTCGAGCCCGTCGCAAACCTGCACCGCTGCTACTTGAGGCAAGACCCGGTCTTCCTGCGCTCCTTGCTGCGCCTGGTGGGGCGCAAGGTAGACAGGCGCTTCTACTTCAGTCACCTCCTGCCAGGCTCACAGAGAGGGCGCGCCGGGTGCCGGGCTGCGCAACAGCTTCTCCTCGGGAAAGTGGGGCTCCTTCACACAGCAGCGGCCACTGGCGCTGAGCAGCGTGCGGCGTCTGCAACGGCCGCCCACAAATGTGACCGTGCGGCACCAGGACGCGCTGGCCTATCTACGCGCTCTGCCCCGCCTGGCACCCCGACAGGCCGTATCTGCCAATCCTCCCTACATCTTCCCAGGCCGCAGCATGAACTACTATGGCACGAGGAGGCGGGGGCATGACCTGGCCTTCCACTCGGAGCTCCGAGACGCGCTCTTCGCGCGGCCTGCCCTTCCTCGTGAGCATCAACGACGTGCCTGAAGCCTGGCATCTCTACAGCAGGGCCGGCTCCATCACGAGGCTGTGCTCGGGCAAGAACGGCTCCAAGCCCGAGCTGCTGGTAGTGCACCGGGGCAATCCCGCTGCGAGCGCAGGAATGGCTGGAGCAATCCTGTTGCCAGCGCAGGATTGAGGCTGCAATCCTAGGATTGCCAGGCCCGCACCAGGCCCGCACCAGGCCCGCACCAGGCCCGCACCAGGCCCGCACCAGGCCCGCACTCAATTGGAAGCTGACCAGAAAGCCGACTTCGGTATGGAGCGAGGTCGGATTTCTAGGCGTGACGCTGGTATTAGGCTTCTAGGCTTCTAGGCGTGACGCGGGTATTAGGCTTCTAGGCTTCTAGGCTTCTAGGCTTCTAGGCGTGATGCCAGTATTAGGCTTCTACTAGGCGTTACGCAACCCAAACCCCCCTACTCTCCTTTTTCATTTTTGCATTTCACTCGCTTGTAGACCGAAGCCGCGGAGCTGGTTTCGCTTTTTCCAAGCCTTTTGCGCACTTTTCGGCCCCAAAGAGAGCGGTGACGAAGCGGGGACATCGTGGTGAGAGCGTTTTTGGGTTTTGGGACGGTAACAAAAGCCGATGGTGAGATGGCTTAGGCGTTGGTCTCCGGAGCGACGTCTGGGAGGTTCGATTCCACCCCGGTACCTCGGCGGGCTGACGTGTTAGACACCGGTGACATCGGCGGTGACTACTTCAGCAGGCTGACGTGTTACATGGAGAACCTCGGCTGGCTGTCGGGCTCGGAGCCAGGTCCTCGGCGGGCTGCTGGGCCGCGAAAAACCCTGCGGAGAGAACTGGGCCCGGTTTTGCGCACTTTTGCACCCAAAAAGCGAGCGGTGACAAAGCGGTGACAAGCGGCGACGAGCTCAGCGGGCTGGAATTCGCAGGCTTTTCGGGCCAGAAAACGGATTTCGGAGCACGGCGAACGCCTGGAGCCGGTTTTCGGAGGAAAACGAGCGAATTTGGAGGCCCAGGCACCACTTTTGACGCCGGACACGAAAAAACGCAGTTTTCGGAGTTCGCCGTTTTCAGCGCTTTTTGCACCAAAAACGGAGCGGCGACGAAGCGGTGACATCGCTGGTGACAAGCGTTTTTTGGGCGAAAAAAGGCCGTTTTGGAGCGTTTTTGGCCCAAAAATCACAAATAATTAGGGGTGTGTAAGCTGTCTTTCCTTACTACTCCGCTTATGACCGGCTGACCACAGGCGCAAGCGTGCTAGTGTAAAAGCATGATGTCCATTGAACCCCGCAAGCGCTACCGAGAACTGGAGGAGGCGCGGGCCTAACAACTGGCTAGGCGAGCGCAGGCAGGCGCAGGAGGGGCAGCGGCACCTGGACGACGTGAGCAGTAAATGAAGACGCTTCGGGCGCACGGCTTCAACCAGCGCCCGCGCTTTGAGCAGGTGGTGGGCTACCTTGAGCGGAATGAGCCGCTGCCCCTGGATCAGCCGGACCGCAAAGCCACCTCATTCATCACAAGCCACTTCTACCTGGACGATTTTGTGCAGTCCAGCGAGGACCCCAACCCTCGGCCCCTGCAGCACACGCCCCTGCAGGCAATTTCCGAGGACGGCTTCCGCACTCCCGCAGAGGCCACGGACGAGGATGTGCGCCTTGCGCAGAGGTACCAAGGGTACGGCGGAACCCGCTTTGTTGAGGATGACCTGGCGGGAGACCCCGAGGCCGGCGCGCTGGCCAGCAACGGGCAGGGGCCGCCCTCCATCACGGACCGTCTGCGCAGCACTGCAGACGGCGCGCAGGCGGCAGCGGACCTCCTTGGCGCAGGGGCCGCGGGGCTCGCAGCCGCGCAGGCCTTCCGCTCTCAGCTGCCCCAGGACGCAGCTGAGTACGTGCGCCTGAACGTGCTGCCCCGTCCGGGCCAGGCGCAGCCGCCTCCGCAGATCATAGGCCGGCCCAGTGACGTGGAGCGCCTCCTGGACGAGGCGGGGCAGCGCGCGCAGGAGGTGGAGCGCGGCGCAGCGCAGGCCGTTGAGGAGACGGCGGCCGTGGCTGCGGAGGAGGGCGAGGTTGCCGTTGCCGCCGAGGGCGTGGGCGGAGCCTTTGGGTACCTGGGGGGCCTGGCAGAAGGGGCCGCTGCCCTGGCGCCCACCGCGGGCGAGGTTGCTGGAACGTTGGCTGGCGCGGCGGGAGTTGGCGCGGCGGCAACGGCGGGGCTGGCCGTGGGCATCGCAGCCGCAGCCTACGGCCTCGCACGCGGCACGGGCTGGGTGCTCAGAACACGCTCTTCCGGCCCCAGCAGGGCAGCGAGGACGCGGCCGTGCAGGACGTCCGGTCCGCCAACAACATGAACGACGCCACGCAGCCCCAGCACTTCACGCTGCGCACCGGCAGCAGCACTTCAGGCAGCCCCGCAAGCAGCCGCGCCTCCTCTCAGTCGGCTTCTGTGTTCAGAGTCCAACCACACGCCGCGCCCCTTCTCCTGGGGCCTGAATGAACCCCGTGGCCCTGCCCCAGTCTCACCGGAGCCTGCCTCCGCCCAGCTTTGACCTGCTGGCGCGAGACATTGAGGCTGCTTAAAAAAGTACACGGTTTTGCACAGTTTTGCGCTTCAAAATGCTATTAGCCTTGTCCGTATATACACTACGGACCGGGCTAATAGCTCGTTTTGCGCGGTTTTGCGCTACAAAATGCTATTACTCCAGGCCCTATATCAATTTAGACCCTGGAGTAATAGCTTTTTTACACGGTTTTGCGCTACAAAATGCTATTAGTCCAGTGCCTACGTAAATGTAGGCACCGGACTAATAGCTTTTGCCTGAGCTCGTTCTCCCCCAACCTCTCGGGTCTGCCGCATCCCGCTGACCAGCGGCACGTCCTTCATCGACCCCGAGTCCATCAAGATCGCCTTCCGCGTCAGGAACACGGACGGCACCAACCCGCTGGCGCCAGCCACGCCCAACCCCGCCTGCTTCGTCCAGCGCGTCCAGGTCTTCGCCAACGGCCAGCGCTGCGACGACATCAACTACTACGGCCGCACCGTGGCCGTGCATGACCTGCTGAAGGGCCGGGAGTACAACCGCAACAAGGCCATGGAGGGTTTCGACGAAGTGAACGACCCGCGCATCGCCCGCGCGGTGCACCAGGGCGGCTACGCGGACGTGCTGCTGCGCCCCACCATGGTGGGCATCCTGCGCTGCGGGAAGATGCTGCCGCCGCAGCTGAACCTGGTGATAGAAATTGAGTTTGCGGACGCCACAACTGCGCTGTGGTCCGAGAACGCCGGGGCGCACCCGGCGGGGGCCACGCTGAGCACCGACTTTGAGATCCAGAACGTCCGAGTTCTAGCCTCCCAGGTCGTCCTGGACTCTGCGCTGGTAGAGTCCTTCAACCGCGTGCTCCTCTCAGGAAGGTGCCTGGTGTTCAGCTACCCCACGGTGCACACGCAGCAGTCCAGCGCCCCGAATGGCGTGGAGGAGCACAACGTCACCGTGGCGCGCGCCTTCACGAAACTCATGGGCGCGTTTGTGACTTTTTGGGACAACGACGCGGGCTCCAAGATCCACTTGCTGGCCAACCCGGGGCAAGACGTGGCCCCCATCGGCGCGGCCAGGCAGGAGGACAGCCTCCCGGAGTCTCAGATGCAGCTGGGCAGCCTGCAGTACCCTCAACCCATGAAAGGAGCCTCGGAGCACTTCCACTTCCTCTCCGTCCTTGCGGGCACCTACGACGACACAGTCGCAACATCGACATCGGCCGCGTGGGCTACCTGCGCCACAGCTTCATTGCCGGCTTTCCCACCGAGCGCGTGCCCAAGATGCCGCTGAGTGGTGTCAGCACCCGCTCGGGCAACCTTGCCCGGTTCACCTTCAAGGGCCTGGACGGCACGATGACGGACCTGTTCATCCACCTGGTGGCCTACCAGCTGGTGACGCTCTCCGGGCACGGGCGTCTCTGTGCTGGACTAAAAAGGCCCGGTGCCACTCTGCATCATTTTTGATGCAGAGTGGCACCGCTTTTGAAGTTGAGGGGCACCGCCACAAAAATGACAAAAAAAGGCCCGGCGCCACTCTGCATCATTTTTGATGCAGAGTGGCACCGCTTTTGAAGTTGCACCGCCACAAAAAACAGCAAAAAAGCCCGCCCTTCAACGCCCGCAAAAAAAACAGCAAAAAACATGGAAAAAATGGACTTGTAAGCTCCAGATGAAGACTCGCGCGTTCATCAGACCGGAATTTTTCCCACGGAAAAAAAAGGAGCCGAAGTTCGCAACCATGAAGCTTGCACTCGGGGCTGGACGTTCAGACCAATGCCAAGGGGGGGAAGTTCATGTCCATAGGGACTCCATCAGGGCGCGCTGGTGTGCAAGGTGGACGTGGAGTGCTGTGGGAGCCCGACTTCCAGGACGACGGGGTGCTTTGCGACCAACACCGACCTGGAGCTGACGGAGGAGGTGGAGCAGGGCGTCATCGACAACATGATCATCTTCCAGAAGCCCTTTCGGCACCGAGCTTGAGAGCCTGCAGCGCCCGTCCCCAAGGGAAGCACGTCAAGTGCAGATCGTCTTGGAGCGCTGCCTCTTCTGGGACCCGGCCGGCAACCGCGTGCCGCGCCCCGCAAGTTCGCGCGTCGCGGGCGCGCGCTAGGAGGCCCGGCATGTTGGCTGATGGGCAGGCAGCGGGGCGTGCTCTTTGAGGTGCGCCACCTCACTGGAGCCCCTGGAGGCTGCCCGTTCGGCTAGGCCGCCTCCAGCAGCTCGGAGCTCGCCCTTGGCCACGTACGGTGGCGCAGCGTGGGCAAAACTCCAGGTCCGGCGGACGGGTTGTGGAGGGTGAGCCCCTGGCAGCTGCTCGGCCGGGTGCCCGCGCAGCTTCAGCCATGCCGTTGTCCACTTCCGCAACGGCCACAAAGACCTTGTTGGGTATCCTTCCGCCGGCCCCAATGAGGCGCAGCCCCACTCATGCTCTGCGGGCTGTTTTAGGTTGTCAAAAATTTATCACACTGACTTTGTCTCACAACAGGCTTGTGTCCATGGAGCAGCTTTGAGCCTCCGGCGCCAGGGCCCATTCGCCGATGCGTTGACGGCCATGCGTTGGCTTCAGCGTGGTGTCCGGCACCCGGGCTTGCCTCGCCTGGCCTGCTCTGGGGCACGCCTCCGCCGGCTAGGTCGCGGATCAGCTGGCTGTGCTCCAACGCGCTGGTCCAGCACGGCTGGCAGCTGCCGGAAGTCTCCCAGCAGCAGGAACTTACGTCTGCGTTCAGCCCACGCAGGCCAGGCCCAGAGCCAGCTGCGTAATCTCCTCTACCACCAGCCAGTCGCGCTGCCCCCGCGCACGTACCTGCGCACCCAGTGGTCGGCCGTCGCGCTCCCAGCGCTCTGCTCTTGGACACCAGGTGCAGCGCACCACGTCCACGCCGACGTACAGAGTGTTTCTCTTGCCGCCTGCTCAAAAACCAGAGGGGGCAACTTGGGCTCTGGCACAGAGTCGTCCACCCGTTCCACCTCCGTTGTTTGGGGCGCTCCGCCTCCATGCGCGGCGCCCTCTGCTGCCCAGCTTCAAGACGTCCGGGTGGCGGGCTCCATCGGCAGCCGCTGCGTCAGCAGCAGTCCGTCTTCTGCGCCACGTACGCGGCGGGGCGCCGGGAAAGCCAGGACCGCGTCGCCGTTGCTCAGCAGCCTCTGCGCGCCCACAGGCCTATCATCAGGTGGCGCAGCGGGAACAGGCAGCTGGAGCTAGACCCGGGCGCCCCATCCTGCAGCTCTGGACGACCCCTACTTCCTTGACCCCAGGGGCACTGGGTGGTTGCAGTACAGAAACTCCAGGACCGAGGTGGAGCGCTCCTGCGCCAGCGCATGAGAACCCTGAGGAGCGTGAGCAGAGCGCGCAGCTACGACCCGGCTGAAGGAGCACCGCACCGTGTGCTTTTTGGCCTTCGACGGGCACTAAACATGTACAGGCTGTCAAGGTGCCATCAGCAGCCCGGCGCAGCACTGCGGGCTTGAGGTTGAGGCGGGGCACAGGATCGAGAGCTGCCGGGGAGTGCGTGGTGCAAGGCGCTGGGCAGGAGTACCAGGGCCAGCGCGCGACAAGTACACGAGTACCTGGTCCACGTGCCAGCGAAACCTTTAGGCAGGACTGCCTCGCGTCGCAGCAGCCCTCCACAAAGCCAGGTCCGGCGCACGCCGTCCACGGGCTCAACCGCCGGGGCAGGGGAAGCCACACGGCTTTCCAGGCTGGTGGGCTGCGCGCTCTCTCAGCGTCTTCTCGCGGTGGCAGTCCGCACAGCGCAGCGCCTGCAGAGTCTGGCAAAGGCCTGCCACCGGACCCGTGGTCCAGCTTGCAGGTGCCGGCCGTCAGCCCGCAGCCGGGCACTTTCTGCTTCGCCTTGAGCTTTAGGAAGATCTCGCGCCAAGCCGGCCAGGGGCTTGCCTATTGATGCACAAATGTTGCCCATTAGAAGCAATATTGACTCAGCCCTGGAAACCTCCAGAGGAATTCGGGAAATTGGCCGTGATTTTGAGCCCTTTACTGCTGTCTGACCGAAAAGAACGAGGTTTGAAGAAATTCTGGATTGACCCAGAGCCAGGCCAGCCATTTCTGCATCTGCTTCGCGCCATTGCGCAATCATGGGGGGCTCTTGTTGCAGTTTCTAAGTACCTTGCCTCGAAGTATGCAGTGGCCAAAGAAGCCACCAAACGCCTCGGACAAGCCTGAGCTCGAGGTCTGCGAAGGCAACTGGAAGAAGACAGCCGAGGAACAGCCCGCAGTTGTGCAATGCCTTTTGGTCTTTGCAGAAGGCAAAGAACCACACCTTGTGCCAGGCGCCACACTTTAAACCGCGCGCAAGCAATTGCAGGTGCGCCGGGCCTTCTGCTGTTCGCCATCTGTCACTTTGGAGGCCGGTTCTCAGCTTGCTGGTGGCAACGCACTGGCGCCTTCTTGCTGCGACGACACATGGGCTGTTAGCGGGAAACCGCACAAAACCTTCCTTTTTATAACCTCCATGCGCACTTATCCGCGAAAGTGCCCAGGAAATGTTCGCACTGGTTGTGCTCTTCTCCTGTGCCATCGCAGCTCCAATTTCGTGGAAAAAGGCGCAGTTCCAGGATCGCCTTGTGTGGTGGTTGGGATATCAACTTCTTCTTGATTCCATACAGCTCATGTCAGGCAGTGCCACGGAAGCAGGCATCAACAAGCTGTTTAGCACTTCTTGGCCTTTGCAGTTGTTTCTGCAGCTTGTGGCAACATGGGCTCACGCGCACAACGTGCACTTGCAGCCCACGCACGTGCCCGGACGTCTCAACGACTGGGCAGAGCCAGCCTGCTCAAGCTTCAAGCTCTCTCTGTGCCCCATCGATGCGCCTTGGCGGCCAGAACACCTGGCTGCCGCATCAAAGAGTTTGTGACCACACTCAGCGCTAAAAGAGCGTGTTCGAGCAGGCCACCATGCGTCTCAAACAGTTTCCGAGCGCAACCCGCTCTGAAGGGGGGGTTTGGTCGGCTACTAGCTGGGGTTGCTTGGAAACATTGAAGAGGGGGACAATGCTTCCTCCTGCTCCAGGTGCACCGCGTGCCTTAACGCTTAGGGTTTTCTTTTCCCTTGTGTTTAGGGCCTGTTGTGAATCTGGTGGGGCGATGGCGAGGGCATGTGGATCTCATACCTGGGACCTCCACCAAAGACACAGTGAATCTACGCCATTGAGCGTGGATGGCACAAATGGGCTTCTCAACTCCATGCGCTGGCATATTTTCGTTTCTCTTTCTTTTCTGTTAAGGCCTGTTGCGCTGCTCCTAGCTTGAACCCAGCGCGAGCACACAGCGTGGCAAGCGTGCCGACGCTGGAGCGTCGGCGAGGGAGTACTGCGGGCACAGCCCTGGGCAAGGCGAGGGCAGGCGTGCCCGAGCCTGGTCTTGAGGCGCAGAGCGTCTGCAGCCTCGAGCCAGCCTTGTGAAAGGCAAGGCAGGGTGGGAGGGTGGGTTTCAATCGAAACAAAACGGTTTGAGTTTAAGGCTAGGAGCAAAATGGCCACCGCGTACTCGCCGGGCGCTGCGAATTCTGCGCCCTTTTGGCATTCCCAGTAGGCATGTTGGTTTGCTTTGTCCTCGGTTAGTATAAGTGTGTGGCTTGAAAAAGAAGGCAGAAAATGACAGCCCTCGCCGATGCGCGGGCAAAAAAGTATTTCACACCCAAATGCCACCCAGCAAAGTAGAGTTGGTCTTAACTCGCAAAAGACAACTTTGTGGTTTACTTTTCAACAGGTCGCTGGCGCCAACGTGTAGTTGAAGGCATAGCCGCGCGCGAAGGCCGCCGTCGTGCCAGCGGTGAGATTCGCTGGCAGTTGGGAGGAGGCCGGAGCCGGAACCAAAGCCATTTTTGCACACGAGGGTTGTTGGGCAGCGCGCGTGTCCTTTTTTGCTTGAGCACTGTGTCATAGACACAAAAAGAGGTTGACAACCATTCATTCACAACTGTTGTGTGACATCCTTGTGCTTATGAAGAAAAGGCATGTTTCTCAGCCACTATAGGCGGCGTGCTGATTCGGCCCTGCGGGAACAGCTTTGAAGCACGCGCGTTTGGAGCAGCGGTGCCTGTCAACGTTGCTAAGCAGTGGTCCAACTTGGGCAGGAAGCAGAACTGAATGCAATGGTCCTTGTGCGGCACACTTGGAGGCAGTTCTTGGATGGCGCCAGATGCATTTTCTTTGTCAACCATGTAAGCGTGCTCAGTGCCAGCATCAATGGATCTGCAAAGGGGAAATCTTGGCGGCGCATGCTTTTGGAATGGGAACGGGTTGATGCTGAAAACTCGGCGCTCTACTGGTTTGCCCGTGTTGCCTCGCAGAGCAACATCGCAGACCACCCTTTAAGAGCAGACTGGCGCCAGTTGTTGCAAGTGCTGCCAGATGTCACTATTGAGTGTGTCACATGCGTTTTGACAGGAGATGCGCTTGTCACATTGCCGTGACGCGTGTTACGCATGTGTGTTGCCGGAGTGGGTAAGCTGTGCTCGACTTCTATTGGAGCCTGGAAGGGGGGAAGGCTCGCCCCTGACTCTTGAACATGGTATTGATTTGACCTTGGGCATCCCCATTCCACCGCAGGGCGAGAACGAAAAACATGGAGTGAGCATCTTACATTCGCATGTGTCATTTGAGGCCTTGTTTTGGGGCAAACGGGGGTTTGGCCCCCCAAGCCTTTCTTTGGGGCACCCCTTGGCTTTGAGGCTTTCAGTGCTCCGCGTTTGACGCTGCCCTCCCCGGAAAGGTTGCAGCTGGTTCGGCCGCAGTACAGCCCAAACAGAAAGCGGTGTTTGGATCCACCTTGCTCTTAGTGACAAACCGCAGCTGCATGACTGGGCGTTGCTGGATTACACACAGATTGGGAAGGGGCCCCTGGTTTTGCGTTCAAACTTTTCTTACTGCGCTTCCAGGCTTTGAAATCATGGGTGTGGAACGATGGTGAGATGGTCAGCCTTTCCGATTTGCATCGGGGTGCTTTGCTCAACCCCAAAACCTTTGATGGACTACAGATCAAGAACAAACACCTTGAAATTGTCACAGCCACGGGCTGGGCTGCAACAAACACAAGGCATTTTGGCCTGCAGAACTTCGTCCTCGATCAATCATTTCTCAAAAAACGCGTACAAACGCAGGAACTGAGATTCTAATCCCAAATGCCCCTCACTTGTACGTGGTGCAAAACGCCAAAAGTTCCCCTGCGGCTGACTTTGCAGTGCTTCTCCAAGCCGCAAGCGGCACTTGCATATCAGAGTGTGGACAAGCAAGCAAGGTAGCAGCAGTTTGAACACAGTCAGCATTGAACATGAACGCGCCGAAAGCTGTGATGAGAACGATGTGTTGATCGTTTACTGCACGGAGGAGCAGAAGAAGGAGATCAAGCAACATGATTTGCTCCGAATGACCGGCATTGTGCAGCCAGCTCAGTGGCCAGAATGTTTTGGTCCGTATGCAGGACGTGTCTGGGCAGCAGCGATGAAGCACAAAACACGTTGCAGTGGAAGTTTTGCCTGCCTGCGAGTGTGAAGTGAGCTTCATGTTGAGGCGGCAGGGAAACTGCTTTTCAGAAACCTATGAAACGAATGGAGATGCCTTATTCTTGCATTGTCACGTGAGTGCTGTTTGAGCCGCTGGGTTTTTGACAGCTCCCCCTGCACTTCTAATCAAACATACAAGTCAGAAAGATGCTTTTGGTGTCGCGCTTTCTCCTCTCTGCTAATGTGTTCCTTGCTTTTTAGTCTCCAAGCTTGCCAACATAGAGAGGGTCCAACTCGCAATAGTGTCCGTTTACAGGTGTCCGTTGTGCTTTTTGCTTGTTGGTTGCTTCTGCGCCCCCTTTGCGCGCTTGTTCTCCAGGGGCTGTGTTTCAAAACCAGGGCCAGCTGTGCTCATTTTTCTGCCAATCTCATTGGCTGAGTTGGTAGAATCAATCCGCGCTGTCTTGGCGGGGCTGCTGCTGCAAACGCGTCCGCTTGGGCATTCAAGGCACTCAAGGCTCCCAGGGAACTGAGGGAACTTGGAGCGCCGAAAAAAGCGGTCAGCAGTGCCAGAGTCCCAGGCACTTAGGTCTGCGAGTGCCAGAAACCACTGAGAATGCGACAGGCTTTCCGCTTGGGCCACAGAAAGCCGAGTGGCAGAAAATTTTCAGCGGCGAGGCCAGCGCCGCGCACAGAAGCGCGGCAGAACTCGATCGACCGAAGGGCGCGCAGAAGAAAATCGAGCAGCGGTTTTGCAGGCAGATAGCAAGTAGAAGACCGATGCAGAAACGCGAGCACAAGAGCTGTGGCTGCACCGCGAGCAAGAACCCAAGCGCCCAATTTGTGCAGACTCCGCAGATGCGGAGACACACCCAACCTCCCAGATAAGCACTGAGGATGCGGAGACGTTATGAGAGAGCGGGTGGCCGTATTTTTCTTTTGGCCGTCCATTGATCTGGTTTGGCTTATCGGGTGGTTGCTGCTTAGACTCAGTGCCGATAGCCATGCCTGGCCTGAGGATGAGCTTGAATCCTCGGCGGCATTGATGCTATATGCAGCTTGCTGGTTGACGGTCCAAGTGGCGAACCTTGATGATTTCGGCGTGTTTCCTTTTTGGGCTGGTCTGTTGACAGTATGTCCAGATGTTACAGACTTGGTTTTTTTCTTTTTGCAGAACTGATTACAGCGCTTCTTGGCTCCGTGCTGCGTCGCCCGGTTCACATCTTACTAGTGGTACACCGGTGCAAGGGCGCCGGAGAGGATCGTTCATTGAAAGTATACACATATTTTTCTACGCTCTCGGTACTGGCATATTGGGAGGTCGCCTCAGAGTCACGGCTGGCCAGCTAACTTGCATTGGACGTTGACCTTGTTTGTTTTGGCTTGGTTTTGTCGTTGTCTCTTTAGCCGTATTTACGAATTCGCCTAGTACTCCTGGATGATCCCTGGCGTACTGTGGCGTCGCTCCCGAACTATATTTGGTTTGCTCTTTCATGCTTTTCGAAGTGTGGCAGGATTATCCATTCTGCCTTTGGCGATATTGGCCTATATTTGATCCGGGCTTCAGTGGTGGTCCTGTTATGGGGGAATGACTGCTTCATTTCGTTTTCCGTACATATGAGTGCGGTGCACAGTTCTTTGGACCTTGAGGTTTCACTTGAATTCGATCTCTTTCACAATTTCTCGACCCTGCTCTCTTAAAATAGGATTATTTCACGGTGGGAAAGAATCTCTTGGCTCCCGTTGGTTTCTTTTTTCGCCCCTTGTGCCCATGGCTTATGTGGCTTGCAGCTGCACTGGTTTTAATGGTTGAGGCCTCTGTCTCGTGTTTTTTGGTTCGGCTCGCGGACTGTTCGGCCCTCACGATGCGGCGCTGACTCCCAAGAATACGACTGGAACATTTGTTTCGATTTTTGCTCAAAGTGTCGAGGCGTTCCTTGTCCGACTTAGTCATGCTGAGTTGCTCACTGTGGGCGGTTGTTTTGTTTTGTGTTGGGTTTTGTTTGGTTTGTGTTCGCTTTCTCTTCGTTATTTTCTCGTTTTGTCCCTCTGCGCCGAAACAGCGGACTGGCGTAATTGCAACGGCCGCTCGGTTCAAAAAATAATTGGGTCCACGCCAGGCTCGCTTCCTTCGACAGTCGAGTGACTCAAACTAGGTCTATGTCTACGTGCATGTCCTTAAGTGCTGGCGCTTTTGGCGGTGCTGGAAGCACCTTGCTGTTTGATGCAACGTGGAACGCTGGAAGTAAATGGGCGCAAGTCCAGTGTGCTAAAAAAGCAGGAACTAATGCATTTGCCCAATGCTGGGCAAGGAAGCATCACCTTTCATGGTTTGCAGGTCTGCTGTAATGCGGGTGATGCAGGAGTGTTCTTCTTGAATCGAGCGGCCGTTGTCATGCGGGTGATGCAGGAACAAGAATAGCCTTTCATGGTTTGCAGGTGGCTGACCTGCAGATGATGCGGGTGATGCAGGAAGAGAGAGCCCTTCATGGTTTGCTGCAGATCATGCGGGTGATGCAGGAACAAGAGCCTTTCATGGTTTGCAGATGATGCGGGTGACGGCTGACCTGCAGATGATGCGGGTGATGCAGGAACAAGAACTTTTCATGGTTTGCTGCAGATGATGCGGGTGATTCAGGAGCAAGAGCCCTTCATGGTTTGCTGCAGATGATGCGGATGATGCAAGAACAAGAGCCTTCAGGTGGCTGACCTGCAGATGATGCAGGTGATGCAGGAACAAGAGCCTTTCATGGTTTGCAGGTGGCTGTCCTGCAGATGATGCAGGTGATGCAGGAACAAAACCCCTTCATGGTTTGCAGGTCTGTGGTGCAGGAACAATAGTCTTTCATGGTTTTCAGGTGGCTGACCTGCAGATGATGCGGGTGATGCAAGAACAAGAGCCCTTCATGGTTTGCAGGTGCCTGACGTGCAGATGATGCGGGTGATGCAGGAACAAGAGCCTTTCATGGTTTGCAGGGGGCTGAGCTACAGATAGGGAACACGAATTCGTCGGTGTATGGGTTTGTCTCAAAACAGGGATATGGAACCCTCACAAAGTGTGGGTTTCCGTTCGTTACCCCCGAAAGGGTACCTCAAAACCTCCCATCCATCTGTTACATCCTTCGGAGCAATAAGAATTATAGTTCCCTCTCCTGAACTCATGGCTTTGTTCAGCAGCCCTTTTGGCCCGAACTTCTTCCATCCAATTCTGTCACGGCATCACGCCATCGTCTCCTTGCTGTTTTTGCAGTTTCCGACGACCTCCGGCCATGGCGTTGACCTTCGCGGCGCCTTCTTCTTTGACCGGATTCCGAGCGAGCGTGGGCCTAGGTACGCGGGCCCCGCTTGGCCATAGGACAGAAGGGTGACCCCCAGTGAACATCCGATTCAATCCAACCACCAAAATAGGTCCTAAAATGGGAGGTGCCCTACCCCAAAGTGGTACCATTGGTGTTGACCCACAGCCATTTGGGAGTTTCTGGTTGAAACGCCCCCTTCTGGTCTTGAAAGTTTGGAGGCTCGGTACCATTTGCTTGGGGTAGTGTTAAAGGGAAACCAAAAGGAGAACCGAAGCCATTTGCAAGGGGTCCAACCTAAGAAATGACGAGCCATGTGATCATGACTTAGTGGGGCTTTCAACCTTCCCCACCCTTATGCTTTCTGCTTCTTTGAGGGTGTTATTTGCAGGGTTTGACACCCGTTTAGCTTCCAGCCATCCGGTTCCTTAGCTTTAGTGGATCTTCCACTAAAAGTTGCCCTTTCAGCGGGGGATCAGAAAACGAACAGCAGTTCTTGAGGCCCAGTTTTGGCCCCGCAGCGGCGCATTGGCGGCTCCTTGGAGGATTTTTTTTTCGCGTGGGCGCGCCGAGGTCAATTTGAGCGTGTCTAGGTCTGCCAGGGTACCCTTATTCTAACCTCGCTACTGGAGGACCTAGGTGTTTCGTCCTTTCTTTGGTTGCGTTCCCGGTTTTGATGAAGAACCCAAGGGCTTGTCCTGTTCTTCCGTCGTTTTTTCCGTGGGGGTTTCCCCCCTTTTCCATCTTTTTCCTTTTCTTTAGTTGTCTTTCCTGTAAACTTGATAAAAACCAAAGGGTAGGCCTTGTTTTGACAGGAGATCAACCGGGTAAAGGTCTGAAGGCTCCTGAGTGGCGCCTCTGCGCATGAGCGGCAGTGGATGATATTCGGGTGTGTGATGCTGGTGTTCCTTCTGGTTTTCCTTTCAAACCCACCAAAATGGGATATCAACTACGGGCAAACTGAGTCACTCTTGATTGGTTGCTCCTTGGGACATCGGAGGTTACCGTACCTAAACGTGCTCAAGCCCAGGTTTGCTTCATGCATGCCAAGAACGGACCCTGGATTTAAGTCCTTTTGGGGGAAAAATATGGAACCCTGTCCCTTACTGCCAAAGAGACTCTTCCGTCCTTTGTTCTGCGCGACCCGAACGAACATGTTGATCAGTGAAAGGCAATTGATAGGTTGTCACCTATCCCATCCTTTCATACCAAGGGAGGTTGCCTTTAAAGTGGTACCACAGAAAGTGCAATTTTCACCCTTTCAGGGCATCAAAGTGGGTTTTCTGCAAAATGGGCAAGTGCAATTTTGGCCTCAGAACTCATGTCTCCCATGGGGGTCTTAACTGGATCTTCAGGCGAGGGTGGATGTGGCAAAGCGAATGACCGAATGACCGTTTTGCGTGCGACATCTCAGCTTCGAACTGCAGCTCCGTGGTTAAAATGATTGGGGACGATCAAACCCGTCTCTCTTTGATTCATTTTCCCGTCCCTTAGAACCATGAGCATTGCGTTCCCCCAAACAACAGATCCAAAACGCATTATAAACGACTAAAAGTTAGTCACTTTTAGCAGGGGAGCAGAAGGCAACCAAGGGGATGCCTAAGTTTTTGGTTGAAATCAAGCGGTTTCCACTAAACCCACCAAAAGCCAGAAAAAAAAAGCTTTTTGCGGAGGGGTCCTTCCAGCAACCAAGTCCAGGGGTTGTCCCATCAGGCGAGACGGCTCGCCAGGACGGGCAGGGCAGCTCTCTTTGGCACGTCGGGCTCGCGCTGGGCGCCAGCTGCGCGCTCCGCGCGTATGGCAAGGCGGGAGAGCGCGGGGGACGGAAGTTGGGGCTGGCGGATGGCCCGAAACAGGCCCTTTTTGTGGTTTTGCCCCGGGCGTGTGTTTATGTCTTGTTTGTAGTTTTTGTGTTGTTTATGTCTTGTTTGTAGTTCTATTTTTTGGTTTTTGTTTATGTCTTGTTTGCAGTTTTTTGTTATGTTTATGTCTTGTTTGTATAGCCTTCGCTCTGGAAAAGCACCTGAAATTCGAGAAATCGGTGCTTCTCAAAAGAATCGATCCAATTTTCTCTTTGGGTTTCCCTTTGGAAAATCTGGTGCTTGTCAAAAGAAGCCATTTCCCTTTGGAGTTTCCTGTTTCGAAAATCGTGGTCGTCCTTATGGTGTTTCCTACATCTGCAGTGGATCCCAGAGCCATTCCTGTCAGTGTTGGTTACCAAAACAAATGCAATCAGTGCGCATCTTAGCTGGGGCTTGCTTGGCCCCCCCTACCTGGTAGTTTTTTTGTTTGTTTGTTTTTGTTTATGTATTGTTTGCAGTTTTTGTGTTGTTTATGTCTTGTTTGTAGTTTTTTTTTTTTTTTTTTTTTTTTTTTTTTTTTTTTTTTTAAGGTGAAATTGTTGTTGTTCGCCAAAGATAGCTGCTCTTTACACCTGGTTGTGTTGGTTTAGTTTGGTTTTCTTGCTTTGTTGTATATGTTTCCGATTGGTATTCTAAGGGTCATCATTTGTGGGCCGTAAAAGCAGGCTAGTTTCAATGGCCCGGTGGGGCTCATGTTTTAGGTCGTCAGCAGGCTCCGTCGGGATGGGGTGCTTCTTTTGATGTTTTGAATTCTATGGCCCACTGAACAGTTTATTGTGTGTGGGTGTTTTTGGGAGACTTTTGGCTGGTGGAGGGAGATGGTAAGCTTGGGGATGGAAAGTGGTTTGGCCTCAGCTCAGGAAGATATGGATCTTGCCTGTATTGCAGAACATTCATACAATGTCACATATACATAAAAAGAAGAAACATACGCATAATTATATATATATACATACATAGTCTTCGTTTATACTACATATCAATCTATTTGATTTGGACCAGCGGATTCCATGGCAGCAGGCAAAACCTGAAACGGCTACGGGGCAGCTCTCTGATCTATTTCGTTCCATTCGCAGGGCATGGGCAAGGCGCCTGCGCGGCCGCTCGGATCGGCTCGAGCGCGCCGAGCTGACTGGGACGACTGGGACGGGATCGGTTCGGGGGAATGTTGACCCAGGATTACACCCGTCCCACTATTACAAAGGTGTTCCCTCCAAAAGTGATGAATCCCCACTAAAAGGGGACACCTCCCTATTAATCAACCAGGGGTTCTACTTAGATCCGGTTAACATTAGCAAGTCTAGGGGTACCTTTCCATTAGGGAAACCCACCCCCAAAAGACGACTTTCACCGCAAGTTACCATGGTTCCAGGGGTAACTTCCCGTTCTGAATCCAGGGATTCTTCTTTCTAGAAGACCTCCGGAAACCGAGGGGCAACGGATCCGGTTTTGGAAAGAAGGGGAATCAACCCCTAGAGCAATACTCATTTTGTCTTTGGAAGACTTCCTGGTGCTCAGCAGAAATTGGGGGCATGACCCCGAACTGAACCATCCCTTATTGGTTTCCTATAAGTGGATTCGTAGCTCCATACTGAGAAATACATTTCTTGAAGGACGCTGAGTGCTGACAAGGCTGGTTGTCTTGTTTCAACCAAACGCAGCTCTTGATGTTTGGAATGTTGAACTGGCGAAGGAACACACGTGGTCAACACCAACTGCTTGGGGCCTGCTAGAGACAGGGTTTCCGAGCCATCCTCTGGAAACCAAAGGTATATTGCAACCTTTGAAGGGGAAATTCAGTGACCCCTGCAGAGAGGGTCCCTAAAGACCTTCAGAGGGATGAGAAAATTCAGTGACCCCCGCAGAGAGGGTCCCTAAAGACCTTCAGAGGGATGAGAATGATAAGGTTTCTGCAGTTGCCTGGTAAGGGAACCACGAGCAAACCGCCAAGTCCTTGTTTTGCCATGTGGAAGAAGCTTGGTCTTTTGTGTTTGTCTTTCTCCGCGTTTCGGGTTTAGTCCAGGGTCGGCGACCCGTTGCACGACGTTCTCGTCCTCAAGCCTTCTTCTCCGTGCCCCAGCTTTTTGTTCGGAAGGCTTTCGGCGCAGTTGGCGCATGCACGAGCCCTTTGTTTTGCTGCGATCGGTTCCACCGGGTCCGTGCCGGGAAAGCTCATCGGGAAGCGGCTTACTCCCTGCCGGGAGTCGCACTCGGTTTCCCGACACTTTTAGCCTCGATTCCTCGATTGGATCGAAGGCAAGTGCTCCCAAGCCCTGGAGCGAAATACGAAGACTCTGAAGGGTTGGCAGACACAAGTCCTGCCCGAATCCTGCCCGCCAAAGTCCAAATTCACGGTTTATGACCCCAACAAAAATCACCGCAGTTTCAGTCATGATGAAATTAGGTGTCCCCCCCAGGTATATCCAAACAAATATACAAAGTTTAAGCACAATATTGCCACCGCTTCAGTTTCACCCGCCAGGGCGGCTATGGCGGCGGAGGCGGCGGAGGCGGCAACTTCGGGGGCGGATACCGCAGCCCTGCAGACATCCAGCGGATGACCGACATGAAGCGCGCCCGCGAGGCCAGCAGTGGAACTGGGGGCGTCAGGGACAGAGGGGCAGGCCCCCAAAGATGCATCTTTCTGGTGTCCACCAATTCTTGGCGCTAAACCAAGGAACCTTGTTTCAAGAAAACCTGGGGTGAATGCAGTGCGCCATCAAGCGATTCGACATGTTTTGCTTTCACAACACTTCCGGATGTTGTGCACGTGTTTGTTCATCTTGGCTAAATCTTGTCAAGCGTTGCAATCTGTGCCAACTCTTTCCACAGTCTTTTCAGTTTCTGTGCCCTGTGCAATCCTTGTTTGCCTCGGAAGGAATAATGTGGGTTTGTAGTTAGAGAATTGAAACCCTCCAAGTTGATTCTTATTGTCGTTTAAGCCAACCCAACAAGGGTGCCCAAATAGTGGCGCCCCTAAAATATGCGGTTTCCGCACAACCACCCCGAAAATTTCAACCCAAAAGCGTACCCTCAAAACAGACACCCACAATCCCGTCATGTTCAACCAGGCGAAAGATGCGATTTGACGAAACCCGCGTTTGCTTTGTAACGGTTTCGTCGCGTTTTGGTGCCTTTTTCTCCTCAATTCTCCAACATTGCGGCTCTGGCCTAGGCATTTTCCTCCGGGGAAAGGGTCCGAAGGGACCAGAGGGTGAAATTTCGCCTTGCCGGTGCCTGGGCTCGGCGGGGAGCCCGAATTTGAGCCACAAGAAGTTTCGGGGATCCGGCTCGAGGCCTGGATCGTAGAAAAGCGCAGCCTTCTGCCGACCGACCGCGGATCTTTTTTCGGGAAGCCAAGCTTCTTCTTTTTCTTTTGGGGGGGGGCGAAGGCCGCCCCCGGCCCCCCCCAAATTAGGAAGAGATCTCAGGTCTGGTATTTCTACTCCAAATGGCTCCACCGGATCCCTGAATCCGACGTGAGCGGAATGTGTCCATGAAAACTTTCCCAATCCAATGCTTTTTCTCTGATTTTTTCGGTCAGTCAGTTTCCAAGGTCCGAAGCCAAATGGTTCCACCAGGGTTTTGAGGGAAGCCAAGAGGAAACCACCTCACCTGGAGGACAGAAATTGGGAGGAACTTCCTCCCCAATTGTTTTTGGCCAAAAGTGACATCCCAATTGGTAGGTCGGTCAGGTCGGTCAGGGCGAATTTGAATCAACTGTTGCAATTCCCGACATGACCTGGCTCGACCGGATCGGATTCCAAGCCAGGCGGAGCAGTTCTTCCAGTTCCAGCGCGGGCTGGTGCAGCGAGGAGAGCCGGGGGAAGCACGCTGTGTCTCGTGTTCCGCGTTTGTTGGGGGGAAATCCGTTGCTTGGGGATGGCGCCTCAAAGGAAAACCCCCACAGCCCGAAGCCTAGGCTTGGGGATCCGCGCAAATCTCGAGACACACGTTCAAACCGGTTCGGCTTGAAGCCCAGAGGCAAACCGCCAATCAAGAGGGCCGCCCTAGTTTTAGAGACATATAGCAAGTAGTCTGGTGCAAAGCCGGGTACTGCATTTCGCCCAGTAGTTTGGATCGTTTCAAAGCGAATCGGGAGGATCTTGTCATTTTTTCAGACGCCGTATTCAAAGCCCAGATAGGTTGTGACCATGTTTAGTTGTACCTCGGGCAACTTTGGGTTGCCCCTTTTGTGAGCATGGGTTTATAAACTTCCTGTAAATGGGTTGAACATTCAAGCAGGGATAGGGATTCTTGGATTCAAATCGTTGAACCACAACAAGTAGTGCAGTTACATCAGCCAGGAATGGTCCCCATGTCGTTATTTGTTTCAGACCAGTGCACTGCTTCTTGGGCTGACTTCGTGACTTCGCGCAACTGACATGTCCATATTGCAACCATCACTTGTGTAAACTCAGAGTCTGACTTCTGAAGGAAATTAGATCCTTCCCGCATCGCCAGTTTTCTTTTCTTTCCCATGCTCACTGAACCCCGAAGAAAAAAAACAAAACAAAAAACAAACCGGCACCGGTGCCCGAAGCACGGCAGCAACTTGGCGATGGAACGGTGAGGGGCTTTGGGAAAGCTCAGGAAACCCAAGAAGAATCAGGCAACCCTTAGGTGACGAGTTCACCCCCCCTGGGTGGGGTTTTTCTCGGGCCGAACGCAACAAAACACACCGAGCTTCGACTCCAAACCAAAACGGGGGAGACTGAAAGCAAGTGCTCGGGATCGGTTTTATGAAGGCACCTTCCACTTGCTGAAATGACGACGGCTTCTTTTTCCCCCTTTTAAAGGGAACCTATGGCACGTCTCACTCTTGGACCTATTTGTTTTTATGTTGTTTTCCGGGCGGAAAAGCACCTGGAGGTCACAAGTTGGCCCTTCGGAGAGTTTCGCTCAGGCGAGCGCCCGAAGGGCGAAGACCACTGGACGATGGAGGAGAGGAGGCGGGATTCTCCGGTAGGTTGACCCCCCCATTGAGTCAATCCCCAGGGAGTCCGACCTCACTCTTGGGGAAGTTCTCGGAGTAAACTGGGGCTGAAGATGGGGTGAACAGTCAGTATGTTCGTCTTGGCCTCGCCAAAACGGTTTTGCTTTTGGTTTTGCTTTTGATCTTCCCTACAAGCGAGAAGGTGCTTTGGTTCATTTTGTTCGGTTCCGCGTCGAAGCCTTTCGGGGATGCTTCCCCCGTCTCCCCTCTCCCGAGAGCTTCACTTTCATTTGCAATTCGATCGATGTGGCTGTGCCTCTTGGCTGTGCAGGCCTTTTAAACACATATCAATTTGTCTCCGAATGGGAGAGCCACCGAAACATGGCTTGTGTCCTGTTGGTTTCCTTCAAAACCAAGCAAAAGGGGAATCCCCCCCTCAAAAAAGACACCCATATCTCTGGACTACTTTGGGCACTCGGTGGCCTGATCATGATCATATACCCCGAACCTTTCGCTGAGGGCAGAGGAATGTGTCGATCAGGATAGCAGCTGATTTCAATTTGAAGCAACCATTGGGTTCTCCACAGACACACGCACATACGCATGGGATTTTTACAACACCAATTGCAACGGTCAGTTTCTGCTTTGGATTCGCTCTTTGATGCGTGTAAGAAGAGGAGATAACACATGAGAGTCTCACATTCTTCCCTCCATAAGTTTGGATTACCCCAACCCCCCATTCTGATTCTGCAAAGGGCCCTTATTCGTTTGAAGGAGAGAGCCCGGTCTCGCTGAAACCCGCTGCACACCGATCGCCGATCGCCGATCGCCGCTCCCGGCCCCGATGCTCAGAACTGGGCACCTAAGGCTTCAGATCGAAAAGGAAAGCACAGAGCGCGTCCAGCGGCGCGGGTGGCTTCCCTCTGAGTTTTTCTGTGTGAGATGCCACGTTCTTTTCTTTTTTTTGTTCGGTTGGTTGAAAGGGAAACAAACAGTGGAACAAAAAAACCCTGAAGTTGTTTGGGGGGTCTAAAAAAAGACCCCCAGAAGGACCTGAGGCGAATCGACGGACCTTCCGTTGAAAGGGGCCCAGAAGCTTCCGAAGGGGCCGAAGTCGATGCATCCAAGGGTTGGACAGTGGGCCAAAATGCGACCCGGAACACACCGCCTGGGTTCCATGGATTAGGTCCTTGAGCTTTTTTTTTTTTTTTTTTTTTTTTTTTTTTTTTTTTTTTTTTTTTTTTTTCCGGGGGTCAAGCAGACATGGCTGGACGCTGGGGCATGTGCTTTTCGAGGGCCCGCGCCCCCCCTCCCCCCCTCCCCTATTTTGCGGTGGGTGGAAAAACGCGTTTTGGTTGAGTAGTGGGGAGCGACATGCTGAAAGGGCTTGTTTCGCCCAACCCAGCATTCCAAACTCAAGGTTTCGCAACAAGCTGCAACATGCAATAAAGTCAGGGGGTTGCTTGTCATCGCCGAGTTCGTAGCATCTCATCAAGCCCTCTTTTTGCACAGAACGCCAAACAGCGTGTTAGTCGTAATCAAATCGGGTTGAGTTGTTCATGATGCGGCCGGATCTTCCGATGATTCCCCACAAAGCCCAGGACCTCCCAACCCCCCCCCCTCCCCCCAAATAAACCGTCTTCGAACAAGTCCGAAAACAGTCCCCAAGACCCAAAACCGCGCTCAAAAAAGCCCGCGGGAGGCTCTTCAAGACGGAGCACGTCAGCAAAGGCATCGACTTCGAGAAGTACGACGAGATCCAGGTCCCTGAAACTGGACGAGACCCTGGGACTTTGGGACCCAACCCTGAGACCCTGACACCCTGAGACGCTGGGGTGGTCAAAAATGGGCAAAGGCCCCAAATGGGTTGCCCTGGGCAATGGAACCAAGGCCCAAATTTCTGTGGTGGTCTAATTTTGACCCATAGCCAGATGGTGCTGGTAGATGAGTAAACCACCAGGTAAACCAGGGACATCTGCTGACCAGGGATTCTAAAGAACTCTCTGGCTGAAGGCTGCCCGTGTTCTGATCTGCAAGTTGAGAACTTTTTGTGTGAAAACCACCTCACTGATAACCAAGGAAAAAGCTAAACACCCACCAAGTCAACAGGTACCTCCCACGATTCGTGACACTGTTCGTTGGTTCGTGAGACGGTAAGTGTCCCCTGACGAACAAAGGTAAGCTTGATCAATCCTGCTCCCAGATGACCATGCAGTGGGAAAAGTCATCTTTTTAGTGGTTTCTCCAAATGGTCATCCCATGTTTACCGGACCTTTTGATCAACCCCCATGTGGTCCCCGGTGTTTGTCTGTTTTGAGATAGCGAGAACTTCAGGGTCCGGTCGAACCCTTGGAGATGTGGAAGAAGCGTGGCAACCATTGGGTATTTCTTGGGATGTGGATTGAGGGTCTCAGGGTTGTTTTGGGATGTCCCGATACAGCAGTTCCTCGCAACCCTTTGCCTTCAAACGTGCGAAACTTCAGGGGAAGCCGCACAAAAAGGTTTGCCTCAAGTGGACCAAAAATGGTTTCCCTTCAAGAAAAAGAAGGCTGTCCCTTTAAAGCACTACTAAAATTGGCACGCGTGCACACTACTTACACACCAAGCACATTGCCCAGGTGCCAAGAGCCTGCGTCCTCTTACCATGGGGAAACAAGCACACGGGTCGCAATAGCCTCCGTTTATTGCCACCCCCAAAATCGCTAGGCTCGAAACGGGCAGATCAAAATCCCCATATGGCTCTTGACCCAAGAACGCAACGCAGCGCTCATTTCACCCAGCTGGCTAGGTAGCAGAACCAGCATCACAAATGACCAAAGGATTCTGCTGCGCGCCCAAAACCTATCGGTCTGTTGGGGAAGATCTCGCACAACGGTCTTTAATACCCAATGCACACAACCTCCCTACCCCGGCAATGCCCTTGGAAAGCACTGTAAGGGAACACATGAAGGCTTCATTCACAGGTTTTTTGTATGCATGAGCAGCGTGGTGCCATCTTTTGCAAGCCCCCCCCCCCCCAAAATGAACAGAGCAAGGAACGAGCTGCCAAAACCAAGTTGAGTGTGTCCCAGGGTGGCTCAAAAAAAAGGGTACTGGGTTGCCCTAATAAGTGGAAACATGGACCAAAACCTGCGGTTTGCCCCTCCTGTTTAACTTTGAGCCACACCCATCTGTTTCCAAACCCACCTCTCCCCGAGGCTCAGTTCGGCTCGTCGGACGGAGCTTTCAGGTGAAGACCCGCGGCGGCAATGGCAAGGAGCAGCCCATCAACAGCTTTCAGGAGGCGGGGACTCACCGTCTCCGGCAGGGACGTTTTTGTTTTTTCCCCCCTTTTTTTTTGCGGGTACCCGGTTTTAGGTTGGTCTTAAAGTGCAAGCAACAGGGACACTGCCATGTGTTTTTGGTTTATATCTTGTAGGGAGGCTAACTGTGTGATTTAGTTGATAGACTGATTGTATTCTTCTTTGGTTGTTTGATATTTTCCCGGCCAGGCGAAATATATTTTCCGTCGAATCGGAAGATATCAGTTGGTTTCTATGGTCCCCCCAGTGGCATGTCCATGAGTCAAACCTCCTTGGGATCCCAGGAGGTTGGGCCCATCCAGATCGTGGCATCCTACAGGAGCTCGTGGCATGCCGCTTTCTCTCACCTGTATCGCCTACTCCTTGTATTCCCTGTATCCCCTGCATCGCCTTACTTCTTGTATCCCCACCCTGTGTGCCATGTATTCCGTAGATTGCGTCGAGAGGATAGATCGATCGATAGATAGATGGATCGATGTATAAGTAGAGATTGATACACAAATAGGCTGGCAAGAGTGTTGCTGAGAACAAACCCAAAACCGCCGTTTTGGGGACTGAACTTGAACTAAAAAAGTCAGTCAACTCCCTGATCTCTCCATTTGAAGACCTGTAGTCTATAGCTCATTTTTGAGGGACTAGAAGGCATGAGCTCTCATTTTTCCTTTTAACATCCAGGGGACGCGCAGCAATTTTCCCCTCTTGCGGCAAGAAGTAAATGATGTCCACCTTCTCACATCTCTGTGGAGGTTTTTCAAAACAAGGCCCCGCTTTTCTTGCTGATTCTCGGTAGAGAATCGTTTGAGGGGTCTTGGGAACAGTCTGGAATCCCCCTGAAAACCAGATGGGATGGTTCGTGCTGGGAACAAGCAAGGCCGAAGCCAAGATATGGCTATGATGTTTCATGCTGGGAGGTTCTGGTGAAAATGCCCATCCTACAACAGGGCGGAGCCCAGGTCATCCGGATTCCCGCGAAACAGAATGAGACAATCCAACCACTGGCGTTTCTTCCGGGGTGACTGACCTGTCTCCAGACATTGACCACCGATGACCAAAAGGTGAACTTGGATGGGTCCAGAGTCCAAAGTGGAGAACATGGATTCCCCTGCAAGAAGCACAGGATGGGGTCACCGTTATTGGCTCCCTGAACCGTGGCAAAAGGGTTTGTCTGGACATTTGACCCCAAAAACTGGATTAGGCTCCTTTCCGTCTCCTCCAAAATTTGCACAACAAGTTGGTTTCCCCCCAAAACTGAACCCACATGCCCAGCCTGGCGAAAACGGAGCTAAAAACCATCTCTGTCGCATTCACCCAACAAGTTGGTATCCCCAAAAAACCGAACCCGCATACCAGCCTGGTGATGGGGAACCAAAACCATCTCTAGTCCATAGCAACCAACCCGCAGGCCTGCGAGAAGTACAGCCTGCCGGATGAGCTCACGGCCAACATCGAGCGCTGCGGCTACGACATCCCCACCCCGGTGCAAAAGCGGCTCGACTCGGCACGAACCGTTTGGCACACGTCGCGGCGTTTGCGGTGGTTCCGTCGCAAAGACGATGCGGCGAACTGGGTTGTTTTTCTGGAAAGGAAGGGCACCATGGATTTAGGGCAGGGTTGGTGGGATCAAGGATCCCCACTTCTGTGAATACTTTCGCTTAGTCTTTGGGAACAGCTCCCGCGGGCGGAAGACTTTGGGGCCAAGACTTTGGGGCCGTGACCCGAGGCACAGCATCCCGGCGGTGCTGGAGGGCACCGATGTCTTGGTCACAGCGCAGACCGGCAGCCCCTCGGAAGATCTTCCGGCGACTGGACGTGGTGGCCACGCGAAAGGGCGGCGCTTCTTGTTTTGTTTTTTTGGGCGCGTTCCCCTCAACGGTGGTCCGTTTCTCGATTTTTTTTGGGTTCCAAATCGAAGCAGCCTTGGACTATGTCCGCGGCGATGAGCCAATTCTGGTGGCTCCAGAAGGTCAATCTGCCCTGCTCCCGGTTCCTGACCTCTTCAGTTTCCAAGCTGAAATAACTTTCTGTAGGATGTTGGCAGTGTCAGAGTTGAAGGAGGTTGAGATGTTGGCCAGCGATTTCAGGCAAGGCTGGGACCAAGAGATTCTTGTCAGGGTGTCTGGTGACACAAATACTCAAGCCGTTCGGAGTTTTGGCGCCATTCGAACTCATGTAAATCATTGAGACGTCAAGAGCTTGATCAGCATGTTAATTTTGAAGTTGCGGGAAAGCACGGGTTATGGTTATTATGCGGGAGCTGCACGGCTGAACTCGGAAGTGATGGCAAGGAGTTCATCCGCTGGACGGCCATAAACTTCTCCTGCAAGCAATTGTGAAATGAACAAATTATGCAAAAGGCACGGAGAGAGAACGGATTGTTGCCTTCGCTTCAGCCCATAAAGCAGGAATTCTGCTCTTTGTTGTTTGTAGATCACACATGTTTGGCCGCTTCGTAAAGTGTGGAACTCCAAACCCCCTAAACTTTTGGAGAACGATGTCCGACTACTAGCCCTTGCCTTGGTTGAGACGTTGTGACACTTGGCCCCCTGTTATCTTCGGAATCCTGCGGAGCCTAGTCAGAGGAATCCCCCGAAAATGAAGCCATCCTGGAACCACAAACACTAGGTTCCCTCTTCTTGCCGCTTCACATGGCACGCTCGGATTCGGACTGAAGTCTATGAAAGTCACACCCTCAGGATTCTGGTCCAAGTTGCGACGTTGAAGCGCAGTTTTGACCCCATGTGGCTGTGGGTCAAAACCAATGGGATCCCATTTTTGGGGTAGGTGAATTCACCACCCATTTTAGAACCTATTTTAGTGGTTGGATTGAATCGGATGTTCGCTGGGGGCTAACCGATTTAGCTTTTGACCCATGGCCATGTTAACGCACTTCAGGGGACCCAGCACCCGGGACCTCCCGGACCTCCCGGGCCTCCACCTTTCCCGTGACCTCCCAGACCTCCGTCCGGATTTCCTGAGGCGGGAAGACGGCGGCGTTTCTGGTGCCCATCATCACCGCGGCGCTGCAGGCCGGGCGCAAGCCCGTGCAGGCGGGGACCGCGCCGAGGTCGAGGTCGATGCCGTTGATGGCGATGCTTGGGAGTATGAGTTGTTCGAGCCTGGGGTCCGGTTTCAATCTGGAAGAGGTTGATTTCTCTTGGAGCGCCAGGTTGCCCGAACATTCTAAACAGAAACATGAACTGAACCGGAAGCTGCCTCTCAAAACCCCACGGAGCGGGCCGTTTCCGGTTCCCTTCTTCTTTCCTGGGTCCTTGGATCTGCCCAACCCCCCCACCTTTCGCAGGCGCCCCCCAGCTTTCGATCGCGCGAGGAGGGCGCGGTGTGCCCCACCTCCGTGGTGCTGTCGCCCACCCGCGAGCTCTGCCAACAGATCACCAACGAGGCGGAGAGGCGCTCCAAGAAACTCCGAGCCGAGCCGATGGGCTCAGATCGGGCGGTTTTGATCCGATCCGCACGAGGGGCGCTCACCTTGACTTGCCCCCTCAAGATAATAATTAGACTTCACCGTTGTTGCATCATGCTTGTAGTTGTCTATTGTTATTGTTCATTTTTAGCCGGGGGCTGCAAAAGGCCGAAGTTTGGGGCTACCATACCAAGCGTTTTTCCAAAGCACATCATTTTTATGGTTGAGACATGGCGCATGTTTGTTCCACAAGTTCTTGACTTTGCCAAATGTATGTACAAACTTGACGCAACTAACAAACCTTTTGTCTCAACTTCGGCTTGTTTGTTTCCTGCCCGATTGACATAGACCTTGCGCGCCCAAGCGAAATGAGCGAGTCGGCTTCTGCGCGCTCCGCACATGCGACGCAGTTGCGTCAAGACCCGATGGGCTGAAGACCCCGGCACTTGAGCCCCTTCAAGTTGGATCGCAAGGTGCAAGAAGGCAGAAATCCTAGGGGACACTTATGGGTGGCCAAATATAGGTACCCCAAATGGGTTACCCAAATGTAAATGGATCCAAGTGGTTTGATTTTGACCCGGGCCTTAGGGATACCCTCCCCAGTCCGAGCCCAGGGATCCGGATCTTTCCGGAAAACCATCAGAACAGGGGAAGCAGATTTGGTTTTTGGAAAGAAGGATGGTTGACAAGAATGGAAATGGAATCAACCCCTAGAGAAATGGGTTTGTCTCTAGATAACTCCTCACTTTGGGAGGTTTACCATTCGCTTCCCCTGAGCCCAAACATTACCCAACAGAAAGACGCACCCAAACATGTTCAACCAAACTAGGTACACAGCATGTAGACGGCCGTGGTGGTTTCAAGGGATTTTTCGGGCATGCATGCAGCATTCTGCGTCGGCGTTACAGTGTGTTTCGCAGCACGCATTCTTTTTCTCTTGCGCAACGCACGCTTTTGCAGTCCAACATTTTGCGCCAAACTACTTTCGACAACAGCTTTTCCAGCTCATATTGGAATCGGACTGCTGACATCTGCGGCATCCGAATACGAAAGCACCACTGGAAAATCAAAAATCCGCCACCCAGGGGCTCAGCGCTTGACGTGCCTCCAAATGGTGCCAAGTGATGCCGAGTGTCGACCTTGGAGTCGAATTCGGGGAGATCTGGCGCAGACCCGTAGGGCACGCGTCGAGACAAAAAGGAGGGGGCAAGGCAGCCACCAACCTTTCAAACGTACCGAGACCAGGACGCAAGCGAAGGAAGATGTTCAGTCAAAGAAGTGAAGCAATCGGACCACGGTGGGAATCAATGGAGGCAAGAACTACGAATTCAAGCACAGAATCTCCACGCGAAATGGTGCAGAAAACGTCAAGATGATGGTCCAAATACCAGGGACCTCAAGAGAACCTCAGACCGGTTTGGGGGTGGAGCGCACGCCAAACTCAAAAGCAGAACAAACGCAAGGGACAAAGACACTTCAAAAGCATACGCATCCATGGCGCTCACATTGAGCGGAAACAAGAAATGACCCGACTCGGCAGCCACAAGCCAGGGTGTTCCAAAAAGTTGCCCCCCCAAAAAAAACAGCCCAACAGCCGAACCTTGACATCAATCCCCCCCCTTCCCTCCCCCCCCACCCCATAAGCCACGCAAACAGCAGCTAAATTAGACAAAATGTTCCACCCAAAAGACAAACAAATGCAACAAAATAAACATAAAGCAAATGCTTAAAACACCACGGCCGTTTACACGCCGTGCACCAACCACATGGTCAAGGGCAAGCCCCTCAAGAAAATCCCCACATGGTTCTGCAGACCAGACCCTCCTATGAAGAACTCAGTCTCTCAGTTGCCCCACCAAGGAGTGTGGAATCATCCGCTCAAGAGAGAGCATGCGGGCCTCACAAAAGAGGATTCCTTTCGTGTTGAGGACTCTTCCAGGGGGTTTGCGAGATCATCTCGGAGTTGGGAACGGCATCACTTCTAGCCTCAGCTTGACAATTTTTCACGCAACACTGCCTCCAGCCTCAACTTCAATGCCACACACAAACCTGGCCTCAACCACTCCGCCGACTCGTTTCTCGTCTCGTCTCCTTTCGCCTCGTTTCGTCCTTCCGCCAGGCTGACCTTCCGCTCCGGGGCTCGGGTGGCGGCGGTCTACGGGGGCGCGGACGCCATCCCGCAGATGCGGAAGTTCGCGGCCGGGGTGGAGGTGGTGGTCTGCCGCTCGGACCGAACGACCATACTTTTTGCCGGGGGGGGGGGAAGTTGGGCTTCAGTTTTTTTTTTGTGGATTAGGGAGAGCGTGTTGTCGTTGCAAGGGCTTTTTTGGGTCTTTCTTTTTTGGAGGGGGTCTCGTTTCCGTTGAAAGTGGCTTTCTGAAGTTTTTGGGGAGTTGCCTTTGAAGCCAAGCGCCCGGAGTCCCTCTCTCCATCTCGAGAGAATTTCGCGCCGTCGCCCTGGGCCTTTTGCAAGACGGGTCTTCAGGCGAAGTGCGCGAGGTTGCTGGTCACCTAGGTTCATTTGGTTGCCCAGGGAACGTGGTCTTGGAGAGGGAACTGTGCTTGTTGCATTGCTTCATGGCAATCCGGAGATAGGCATATTTTGCAATCTTCCAGGAGGTCGTTCACTTTTCCTAGTAGTCGGCCAGGTTTGTTAGTCCGGATTCCAGTTGGGTCCATCCATTGTGAAACTATACAGGAACCTGATTGTCCGCAGTGAGCATCGAACCCCAAAACCCCTCATTTGCAAAGGAAACCATTATTCTAGACCTTCTATTACGTAAAATTGTCATATCCAATTTTTGGATCCATAACACCCTCATTTTTGGGTTCATTCCATGAATTTGGAGCAAGCCTTAGTGAGTCTAAGAGAGCAACGACGGGCCTGGAATTGCCAGACTGGCTATGTGCCAGATTAGAGCCGTCGACGGAACACAAAGCTGGGCTTTGTCTCAAACATGGAGCCCCCAGCATACTTTCCTTCAGGGTTTCTGATCTTCAACCCCCAAAAGGGTTTCGGTTTTCCTGCGCCTCCCAAAAAATCGGAACCTTGCTTCGGTGTCCGAAGCGACACCCAAAAACCACACCCAAAAAGCCGGGGTCGGCTTCCCTTCGCCTCAAGACGCGTGGGTTTCCCTCCCAGCTACATGGGGGTCGGTCAAGATTCCTGGCCCCAAAATGACCATGGTATTTTTTTCCATCCTCTGATCTTTGTAGTGGTTTCCCCAAATGGTCATCCCATTTAAAGGACCTTTTGATCAACCTCCACATGAACCATACTCAAAGCCCGGGTAAGTGAAGGTTAGTAAGGGAAAGTCCCAGCCAGAATCAGTTGCAGCCGCCTCTGCAGTTCTTTACATTGGTTTGGGTGCAACATTTTAATACCGATCGGCTTTGATTGTGACTCACAGGGCCGTGCCCCGTTTTAGGGAGGCACCCGTGGGTTTTTGCGGGGGCTAGCAGACGCGAGCGCGAGCGCAAGCGAGGCACTCCTGGGCGACTGGAGGACCACATGACCTCGTTTGGGTTATGAAAGTTAGGACCTTCCAATGGCTGGCAAATGGTCTGTGGAATGACCTATGGCTGTTTTGGGCTGGAAGTGGTACTTGCCTATGGCGCTTCTGTGAGTTCATTTTGCTTGGTTTCCAGCGATCCTTGTGTTTTTCTGGTCCAATGTTTTTGTTGGGTCATGGGTGGGGATTCCTCATTTTTTTAACCCAAAGTTATTCACTTTAAGCAGATCTGAGGACAACCCGGTTTCAATACCTGTTTCAGCTGCGAGGGATGATCCACTTGAAGTTCTCTTATGCCGTTTTAGATCTCCGGCTTGGGTCCGGTGATCCACAGAACTTCAGCTTGCTCGACGTTGAATTGAGTCATGCTCAGGATTCACTTTTGGGGTTCTCATCCTAGATTGGTCTGGCCTTAATGAAAAGCAAAGAAACTTGGGCCAGTTGAGATGTCTCACCTGGAGTCCCGAAATTAAGACCCGACTTCCAGGACTTGAGCTTGAAGCCAGGAACACATTGGCTCGCCTTCTGGAGGTACTTCCTTCAGATTTTTTTGGGGAAACCTACGGGAACACCGGTTGGCCGTTTTTTTTTGGGGGGTGCGAGCTCATCAAAATTGAGACACCCACGCTTTCGGGCCGCTGTTCTGGGTTTTGGGAAATGGGAGTATTCCTTGTATCCTTTGCATCTCCTGCATCCACTGTATCACCTGCGTCCACTGTATCACCTGCATCCCCTGCATCCCCTGCATCCCCTGCATCCGCTATATCACCGGCATCCCCTGTATCCCCCTACATTTCCTGCATTGTTCTGCAAACCATCCCGCATTTTCAGCATCCTCTGCATCTCCTGCATCCCCTGCATCCCCTGCATCCCCTGCATCCCCTGCATCCCTTGCATCACCTGCATCCACTGCATCCACTGCATCGCCCGCATCCCCTGCATCCACTGCATCACCTGCATCCTCTGCATCTCCTGCATCCCATGACCTGCACCTTCCGCATCCCCGGGCACCTGCATCCTTTGTATCATGTGCATTTCCTGCATCCGCTGTATCACCTGCATCCCCTGTATCCTGTACATTCTGCATTCTGACATCTCTGCATCCCATGCATCCCCTGTATGCCCTGCATCTGCGGCACCCCCTGCATTCACTGCATCCACTGTATCCCCCGCATCCCTTGCATTACCTGCATCACCTGCATCCCCTGCATCTTCTGCATCCCCTGCATCCTCATGCATCTTCTGCATCCCCTGCATCCGCTGTAGCACCTGCATCCTCTGTATGATTTGCAAATCCTGCATCCGCTGTATCACCGCATCCCCTGTATCTTCTACATTCCTGCATTGTGACATCTCTGCATCCCCTGCATGCAGAGGATGCCCTGCATCCGCTGCATTTGCGGCACCCCTTGCGTTCCCTGCATTCCCTGCATTGCATGCATCTACTGCATGCCCTGATCTGCGGCACCCCCTGCATTCCCTGCATTCCCTGCATTCCCTGCATTCCCTGCATTCCCTGCATTCCCTGCATTCCCTGCATTCCCTGCATCCCTGCATCCCTACATTTCCTCTGCACTGTGCATCCCCTGCATCCCCTGCATCCCCTGCATCCCCCGCATCCCCTGCATTACCTGCATCCATGCATCCCCTGCATCCCCTGCATCCCCTGCATCCCCTGCATCCCCTGCATCCCCTGCATCCCCTGCATCCCCTGCATCCCCTGCATCCCCTGCATCCCCTGCATCCCCTGCATCCCCTGCATCCCTGCATCCCCTGCATCCCCTGCATCCCCTGCATCCCCTGCATCCCCTGCATCCCCTGCATCCCCTGCATCCCCTGCATCCCCTGCATCCCCTGCATCCCCTGCATCCCCTGCATCCCCTGCATCCCCTGCATCCCCTGCATCCCCATCCCCTGCATCCCCTGCATCCCCTGCATCCCCTGCATCCCCTGCATCCCCTGCATCCCCTGCATCCCCTGCATCCCCTGCATCCCCTGCATCCCCTGCATCCCCTGCATCCCCTGCATCCCCTGCATCCCCTGCATCCCCTGCATCCCCTGCATCCCCTGCATCCCCTGCATCCCCTGCATCCCCTGCATGCCCTGCATGCCCTGCATGCCCTGCATGCCCTGCATGCCCTGCATGCCCTGCATGCCCTGCATGCCCTGCATGCCCTGCATGCCCTGCATGCCCTGCATGCCCTGCATGCCCTGCATGCCCTGCATCCCCTGCATCCCCTGCATCCCCTGCAATCCCCCCTGCATCCCCTGCATCCCCTGCATCTCCTGCATCACCTGCATCCCCTGCATCCCCCCTGCATCCCGCGAATCCACTGCATCCACCCCTGTATCCTCTGCATTCCTCGCATTGTTCTGCGAACCATCCGCAGGGGGGATGATACAGTGGATGCAGTGGTTGCAGGGGATCGATACAGTGGATGCGGATGCTTGCATCCGCTGCATTCCCTACATTGTTCTGCGCTCTGTATCCCAGGATCCTCCTTGTATCCCCTGTATTTCGACATCCATCAGCCTGACCCCTGTATCCCTGTCGTCGGCCGGGCGCGGTTCTTTGTTCGAGTGAGCGGTTTGAGGACTTCCTCGTTCGCGGCGTCATGAGCATGGAAGAGGCAGATCGTTTCGAGCGGAGGGTCGCGCCTTTGCCTTGTGCAACCTGAAAGGACGTGGGCCTGTTGTGTTTGGTTTTCGGCGGTGTTTTGTGGCCTTCAACTGGTCTTTTTCTTCAGTTTGGCTTTGGCATCTTGCGCTGGCCCAGTGCCTTCGCTGCGTAGGCTTCTCCTCCCCAACCCCCCACCAAACCCCCAGCGCTCGAGCTGTCAGCGCTCGCAAGCGAGCGCTTGCGAGGTGAAGTTCTTGGCCCTGGATGAGGCGGATCGGATGTTGGACATGGGTCCGGGCCCTCAGCTTTTGCGGAGAAACCTTCACGGGGGTCGGGTTTTTGGCAGCGGTGGTTACTGGGCGACGTCGTTTCTCACGTACGTTTTTTGTTTTTGTTTTTTGTTTGTTTGTTTTTTTAACACTCCGGACCAGGTTGCTTTTAATGTGTTTGTTTCGCTTTTGTTCCTGCTGTTTGTTGCTTTTTTGCCCGACCAGGCATGAGTGGTGGTTTCTCAAATAAGCTTTCCTCCTCGGTCGAATTGTCTGAGCCCAATCCCACATCTCCACAGAACCCTAGACCAGACCCCAAAGCAGCGGTAGGGCACTTCGGGCTTAATGTTGACCCCTCATTTGCCTCTTTGCCTTTTTATTCTCCTCCCAGGTTTGTTTTGGGTATGGTCTAGTGGTGAAGCTTAGGTGTGATCGGAGTTTTTGCTGACATTGCATTGCACCTCAGGGTCCCTTCAGATGAATCTCTCCAGCTATGTTTCTGGAAAGGGCGTGGACTTTCCTGGTCAATGCCAGGGAATGGTCCGAGTCCCAGAGAGCCACAAGGCAACTGGAAAGAACTCAGCGAGTTTCGACCTTTTTCACCTTAAACGCCTCAAAGCTGATTATGCAAACTTGAGGTGTCCCAGAATTTGTTGGCCTTGTTTTGCCAGGTCCCCCCTTTTGGGGAGCTAAGAAATCAGGATGTTCTATTATTTCTTGTGGGTGTGTCGAAATCTAATTTCCAGCGGAACTTCCTGATTCGCTGTTTGGTTCTTAAAATGGGTGGTTATTTGCCCGTATTTCTATTTTCAGATCAAGGGGGGTCTCCCGGTCCCCCCCCAAAAGAATTTGTCGAAAGCTCCTCGCATTCCGGCCACCGGATGACATTGGCCTCATCTTTTCGTTTCGCAAGCCTCCCCGCGCAAAAAAAATCGATCCGCGATCCGATCCGATCCGAAGCTGTGCTCCGATGGACTCGGGAGGCTTCGAGCCGCAGATCCGGAACATCATCGAGAACCACGGCATGCCCCCGGCCAAAGATCGCCAGACCATGCCCCGCGCTTGCAAGCCGTCGGTCGGCCGGGCTTCGGTGTGGAATAGACGTTTGAAGTACCCAGGGGCAGTCCCATGTACCTTGGAAACCAAGGGAACCCCAAAGCCAAAAGAAGGGTGAGCTCTAATTCAGCGGGACTGGGCGTTTTTGGGCCCTGAGAGGACTTCAGTTGAGTGGCTGTTCCAAGAGCTTGTTGGTCACCATGTCCACTGAGCATCGTGAACCCCCCAAACAATACAGGGCCAGGTGGCTGAAGAGTTGTACGTGCTTGTGAGGAAAGGGATTTTCATGTGAGTCAATTCCTTGAAGGTGCTAAAGTCGTCGTTTGGGACGGCGCAACTTCTTGTCAAGAGCACGGAGTGGCGAGAATTTGAGGCTGGGCAATTGCCTTTGCAGTTTGTCCTTTAGGCTACTACGCCCCTGCACCTTTTCTTGGGAGCTTTGGGATTAATGTTGACACCGGATTGAAGTGGTCTGAATCCCTCAACGGGGACCCCCTATGAATCGACCGGGGGCTTATTAATCTGGGGTCAACATTACCGTTTTGGAAAAGCACTTGAGCCACAATCAAAACCCGGGCAGTTGAATCTTAGGAAGGTGGGTGGGCTCTTTCTCTTCTCTCTCGTTCTTCTCTTCTCTTCTTCTGTCTTGAGAAACTGCAGCAAGACACAAGAGACAGGGCGGATAACGCATGCACAACACCAGAGAAGGTAGAAACGCAACACGTGTCTTCCAAAAAAGGTACAAACCGTTTGCGCACAGAAGTGCAACCAAACACTTTTTTTTTGAAAAAACCAAGACGGGAAGCTGTGGGGTTTGGAGAAGTTTAGAAGGGAAGGTTATTTTTCTCAATGGAAACAAAAGCTTTAAAACAATACTTTCTCTTGCAAAACTGCCACAATCAAAAATACACTTTTCTTTTGCAGCAAGAAATCAGGACCAATTGCTGGCGTCGCGTTACAAGAGTCTGGAGTGGCCTTTGTGCCAACCTTGGAGTGTTCAAAAACAAGCATCCTTGTCTGCACTAGACCTGCTGGAGAAACTGAGAGTAGTAATTCAAAAACGGTCACCATTTTGGTACCGATCGGTTTTGATTGTGACTCACCTTGGCCAAGAAATGTTCGTTCCTTCGAGGTATGGAACCGATTTACCCCGAAATTGGCTTTGTGCAAAGGCAAGGTGAAATTTGCCAATTAGCTCGAACCCCCCAAGTGCCTGTTTTTTTTCCCAGCTGGACATGGTTCTGGAGCCAATCTTGGTTGTGAGACTTCGCTCCCATGTGTTTCTGGTGGTTTCCGCCTTTTTTTTCCCGTTGCCCTCCAAAACATATCCTCTTTTCCAACCCGGGCGGCTTGGACGGTAAATGTGGAACCCCAAATCCGGAGATTCGCCATTGATTTGGTCTTGGGAAAATGGCGCCGACAGGAATCCGAAAGCTTGTTTTTTCTTGGGGGGGGGGATTCCGGTGCAATTCTCGAGTTCACCTAGAGATGCGAAGCTCGCTGGGCAGCAGCTTGTGGCAGGCTCCCTTTTGGATTCCGTGCACTTGAAACAAAATCAGTTGGGACCTCATTTTTGTGGCGAGCTTTTCCAGTTTTTTGAATAAGTGCCCTGTTCCCATTTAAAAAAAGGAAAAAAAAACAAATCTCTGAAGAAGAAACAAACAAAAAGCAAGCAAACGTCAAACCGAACCGCGGGAGTTCCTTCCCTTCGCGCTTCCGCCTGCCGCCTCGGCGCGCAGACGCTCCAGCGGCTCTCGTTGTTCCGAGGATGTTCTCGGCGACCTTCCCCAAGGAGATCCAGTCCCTGGCCTCCGACTTCATGCACACCGGCCACCACTCCATCTCCGTGGGCCCCTCGCACCGAGGGAGGGAGGGAGGGGAAAAAAGAAAAGGCACACGGAGGGGGCATCCAAAATCCGGAGATGCTCCAAAAAAAGGGACCGGGCTCCGGCTTCGGGCGGAGATGATTTTTCCCCCACATAGTGTGTGCACTATGGGGTTCTTACGGTAAGAGTTCAGGCCGGTTTAGATCGAGGTTCGCGCTAGGTTCGCGCTAGGTTCGCGTGGCCCTGTGCGTAAAAAGTTGTTTTCGGTGCGACAGTGCTGGCACGTGCGTCTCGCCGTGGTGCCGTTCACACTTGTTTTTTTGGCTGGCAGGACCGCAATTGGGAGGTTCGCGCGATGAACTTTTGATGAAATCGCTGCGACGCGGGTGTGTGTTTTTTGAGGAAGCCTCGCGGCAAACACGCGGCTTTTGAGAGCAAAGTGCGTTTTTTGATGGCAGGGGCGCCACGCAGTACTATCTTCTTGTCGGGCCAGGCTACGACGCTGGGACAATCGGAGCTCTAAAACCATGGCAGCTGTCGCAAAAAGTTGTCTTGAGGGCCAGAGCTTCGCACGAAACGGACCTTTCTTCAAAACGGTCCTCGCTGTGGCGCCGCGCCGATTCTTGGGATTTGCGCTTTGGCGCAGAATTCCATGGCCAGCGCAGCATTCTGTGAGACTGCCATGCGTTTTTCGAGCCGGACACAGTGTGTTTTGCACTGATGCTATAGGACGCTACAGGATGCGTGGCAGGCGCAGTACTTTCATAAAAAGACGAAAGTGAACCCTTGCGGAGATTGTGCGTGTCGAAGCGCTCTCGCTGTGGCGGCGTGCGAACCCTCTGCGGAGATCCGCTCGGCGAACCTTCTGCGGAGATCCTGCGTGTCGAAGCGCTCTCGCTGTGGCGCCGTTCGATTTGTCTCACGATCGCGCGTTAGTACGCGCAGTGCGCTTCCGCTGCTCCAGCACGACGCCCGCAAATTGAAAGTGCAAAAAATAGTATGAGAAGCGCGCTCCCGCAGCTCCGGCTGACAAAGCGCAAGTTTTAAGTACCAACGTAGTACGCGAAGAGCATTCCCGCAGCTCCGGCTGAAAATTCGCAAGTGTTAAGTACAAAAGCACGTGAAGAGCATGTCCAGAGGCGCGGCATCGCAAACTGTAAGTGCAGGTAGTACGCGAAGTGCACTCCCGCAGCTCCGGCTGACAAATCGCAAGTTTTAAGTAGCAAGGTAGTACGTGAAGAGCATTTCCAGAGGCGCGGCTAAAAGTAGCACGAAGTGCGCTCCGCAGCGCTTCTGCTGAAAATTCGCAAGTCTTAAGTACAAAAGTACGTGAAGAGATTTCAGAGAGCTCCGGCTGCAAATCACAACTTTTAAGTGCAAAAGTGGCGCGCGAAGTGCGTTCCCATGGCTCCGGCCAAAGTTGTACGCGAAGTGCATTCCCGCAGCAGCTCCCGCTCTGGCTACGAAGTCGTAAGTGTTTTCGCGCAAAGGCAGCGTGCGAAGCGCGCTCTCGCAGCTCCAGCTCGAACATCGCAACTTCCATTTTTAAGCGCGAATGTGATGTTCGGAAAGTGCGCTCTCGCATCTCCAGCTCGAAAATCGCAACTTGCAGGCGCAAAAGTAGTGCGCCAAGTACACTTCTGCAACTAAAACCGCAGCCAAAACTGCACGCAGAATGGGCAACAGAGGTTGACAAGAGAAAGGGACATGAAAGGTTGGGTGAGAGAGGTTGCGAAGAGGGGCCGTCACGCATAGCATCATGCGCAGCATCATGCACGGCGTCGTGCGCAACGTCACGTGCAGCATCCTGTGCAACAAAATGCCAGCGCAGCATCATGCGCAACATCACGCGTAGCTTCACGCGCAGCGGCATCAAAACACATCGTAGCGCGCAAGAGAAGTTGACAGAATTTGTTTTTTCAATGCGCGGCGCCAAGCTTGCTCATCAGAACTTGCAGCAGCTACGAAGGGACATTGATGTGTTTACGCTTGTTTTTCACCTGCAGTGGGAGAGGTGTCAGAGTCTATTTAACGTCTTTCTATGCTTCCGGGCCACCCGTCTTTCAAATAATCCCAACACTATTTGGGGTCTTTGGCCGATTGCGATTTTCCGGGGGGTTCTCCGGACTTTCGGACTTGAGCCCCAGATGTGTTGCCAGGTTTTCCACGGTGTTCACCTGATCTTACCAGATGTTTTGCCCGATGTTCGGCTGGCAAAGGCAGACTACTTGACCCTCCACCCGATTTTTTTACTTGACGCATTGCCTGATTTTTCTAGGGGTACCTTCCCCATTCTTTACAGGGATCCTTCTTTCTACAAGATCTCCAGAAATCCAGGGAAAACGGATCCGTGTTGGGAAAGAACGATGGTTGAAAAGAATGCACAAGGAATCAACCCCTTAGAGGTGTTGGAAAGCTGGCAAGCCCCTTTGGGGGGGACTTTTTATTGGCCTGCGCCGATGGAAGAATGGTCACGAGTTGGTCTCCGTCGTGCGGCTTCCTTTTTGTTCCCGGCCGCCAGATTTCTTTCCCGAGGCCGCGTGGGAGCCACCACCTCCAGCATCGAGCAGCGCTTCGAGCGCCCTGAAACCACCCGAAAGGGACCCAGGTCCCAGGCCCCAGGTCCGTTTCTTTCTTTTTTTGGGGGGGGGTTTGAGGGTTGTGTTGTGCTCCACATCTTTGAGATGTTTTTTTCAAAGTAGCCAGAGATGGCGCTTCCTTTTTTCTCTCCTTTTTTTCCCCTTTTTCTGGATGATATTGGAGTTTGTGTTCCCAAAGGCGCCACGCGGGGTCGGGTAAGAGCCATCTCCAAGGGAGTGAGCGGATTGGAAAGAATCGGAAGGAAGGCATTGACCCCGATTCAGCGGCCTGCCTTGGCCCCCCTTTTCTCAGCTTTTCTTTGGGAGCGGGTTGCGGTCTACACCTTATACGACCGGACCCTCTTGGTGCAACTTCGTTCCTGGAAGTCGGAAACTGGGAAACTGGGCAGGTTGCTCTCATTTCTGTGAGTCGCCAAGGTCGCTGGGAAAAAATGGTGATCAAGTGGTGATGGATGGACATCCCGCTTTGGTATCACAAAAATGTCGTTTTCCACGACCATGCCTCAAGTGGAACCTTCATACAAGTGTGGTCTGAGAAGTGACTTTTTGGTCTGAGAAGTGACTTCTTTCCACTCCAAAGGGTCTGACCTTCAACTGAGGGGCCAGGAGAAACCCAGGCTCATAGCCCTCGATTGATCTTGTCGCCTCTCCGGGTTTTACACTGAAACTCTCCAGTCTTGAAAGGCTTCGCTTCCGGGTTCGTTGGTTGCAACACTGGGACCCAAACGGATGATGGGCACTCACTTTTGTTTTCCGGACTTGTCTCCAAACTGGATCTTGTTTTGGATGGTTTCCAAGGGAGACCCAACAATTTCCGCGAAACGCCCAGTTCTTTTCTTCCTGAATTTCCGCTCAGGAGTCCCTAGCCTCAAAAACGAACCAAGGGTTCGGTCAGAATGGCTTGCTCAACGACCTGTTTAAACGACATCCTTTTAGTCGCCCCTGCTAAAATAGCAAGGGCTGGTTGTCCCAAGGTTGTGGCCCCTTTTGACACACTGGGTGCACCACTAAAGTGAGATCCTCAAATTTCTTGCCCCCCAAAACAACATCATGCTTTAACCGGGGTTTTGTTCCCTTTTGAGGGGCTTAAACAAATTTTCCGCAGCCACTTGGGGTTTGCTTGAACCAGCTTTGCCACACATCTCTGTGGACTTCCTTGGCCATTGTTGCGCTTCCAACGCATTTGGCTGTGGGTCAAAACCAATGGGATCCCATTTTGGGGTAGGTGAATTCACCACCCATGTTAGAACCTATTTTCGTGGGGATTGGGATGTTCACTGGGGGTACGATTTGGCTTTTGACCCCTGGCCATGTTGCTTTCAAAACCGGAACTTCTTTTGGATCATCAGTTGCCCTTGCGGCAAAACCTCCTGGAGAAGCACCCATCAATTTCCTGCAGAACAGGCTTCGAGTCTTTTGGATAGGTTTCTCTTGGGGAAAACAATACAACCCCTGGAGGGTCCCCGAAAAACTGGGTTTCCAAAAAAAACTGAGGAAGCGCCCAGAATCCCACAAAAAACGGGTCCTGAGTATGGAAACGCGTCCGATGGGGTTAGGAACATGGCCTACGGGGACAAGATGGAGCAGCTGCTGGAGTCCTTGCGCAAAGCCTGGACCTCGGGAAAAAAAAACACCCTCGGGGTCACGGGCGTCTAAACGTCTGGGTCTCGTTTCCACGGGCGTCTAAACGTCTGGGTCTTGTTTGGGGGGTCTTTCCCGGAACCCGTTCTTTTCTTTGTGCTTTTCATTGGATCTGTTTGTTGGACCGGCTCAAACGCATCCAACAAACAAGCCGTCCTTTTCTCGGCTGTTGCTTCTTGGATCTGTCTTTTTTTGGTTGGGGAGGGAATCCATTCTCCGGTTCCTGGGGCCCAAAAGCCGGTTGGCTTCAGCCCGCAGGCGAAGGAGGGCGATGTCTTTGCGTAGCTGTTGAAGGGCCAGCTTCTTGTGCGAGATACAAAACGGGGAGACACTTCGGACATGTTTTCGGGCAAATCCCTCAGGAAGTGAGCCACAAGTGTTCCTCTTTATGCTGAGGCTGTGTAGTTTCAGCTGTTGGGAGAAGGGGGGCAAGGTCTTTACCGCATCCTCACCTTTTGCCGTGGAATTTTTGCGGGCAAGTGGGAAGTCACCTTCTGTTACAGCACCTGGCAGTTTCCAAATTTTCACCACCGGTTTCTTCCATGGGTTTGAGGAAAAGTCTAGGATTCCCCTTATGGAAAGCCTTGACTCAGATTCTCAGATTCTCAGATGCTCAGATTCTCAGATGCTCAGATTCTCAGATGCTCAGATTCTCAGATGCTCAGATTCTCAGATGCTCAGATTCTCAGACCCTCAGACCCTCAGACCCTCAGACCCTCAGACCCTCAGACCCCTTGTCAACGCGTACTCCGAGACTTGGAGCCCAGAACAAGAAGAAGAAGAAGAAGAAGAAGAAGAAGAAGAAGAAGAAGAAGAAGAAGAAGAAGAAGAAGAAGAAGAAGAAGAAGAAGAAGAAGAAGAAGAAGAAGACGAAGCAGAAGAAGAAAATCACCGCCTCAAACGCCACGAGTCGCAACAAACGCGGGCTCGAATCTGTTTCTGCGACCGATGCTTGGGCTCTTCAAATCCGAAATCCTCCAGAGGTGCAGAGGTCGGATTAGGTGTCCTAATTAGGTGTCCAACTTGGACGGATTAGGAACAATCCAAGGTCCGGTTTCCTCTTTTTTCTTTTCTTTTTTTTGGATCTGGGCCCCGCCCCCCTTTTCGGGGCTCCATCTTAAGGCGTCCTGTTGTTGTGTGACCTCCTCAAGCTCTTCACCCCATGCTTTTTATAAAAATATATATATATATATATATACTGAGTCTTTTCCCACCTTGACTTGGCTTCGCGGTTTGGCTTTCTTTGTTTTCACTGGGTTTTCAAGGGTTCCACCCCCCCCCCCCCCAAACCCCCCCTCCCCCAAAAGCCAAAGCGAAACCCCAAAAGCCAACACCCTTCCCGCCCCCCCCCCCCCCCCGAAACCGGACGCCCAAGACTCCAACCCGAAACCAACGACAGGTCCAGGGCCAGGACGGGGAGCCGGCGAAGACCATCGTCTTCGCCAACTCCAAGTCCATGGCGCCTCGATGCCTCGCTTCGACCGACCATCCGCCTTTGGGGTCGCTGCATTTGCGACAACCCCCCCCAGAAAAAGCCTGGTTTTTAAGGGGGCCGGTGCTCCTCCATTTGCTGAAATGAATATTTTCTTTTTCTTTTCCCTTGTTGGGCTTAAAAGGAATTCATCACGACTGGACATATTTTTGTATTTTTTCCTGGGGCCTTAACCAAAAAGGAAGTCTTAAAAAGGAAAAAGGAAATCTTAAAAAGGTTGGGGTAAATGGGTTTGATCAGATAAGAGCGTCTTTTTTGGATACCTCTGGACCCTGAAAAATCTGTGCAAAAGAAAGGGGGACGTGAATCAATCCCGCATTTTTGGGGCGGGCTACTCCATTTTTAGGGGTAGGTGGAGGGTCCAGGTACTCTTTCCAGGTTGGGGAAACCACAATGAAAACCAAAGTCCATTTTGGACGCCCGGAGTCCGTCGCGACGCTATGCCGCTTCGCTTCCGCAAGAGCCCTAGTAGAAACCTAGGCTTCTGTTCAAGATTTGAAGAAGGACCCAGACACCCGTTGGGTGCCCCAAAAGGCCCCTCCTTGTTTGAAGCCACCAACAGGAAGCCACGCATGACATGATGGAGTTCGTTTCTCATGCGAAATCGGTTTGGTGCCTAATGCATGCCCGAAAAGTTTTCTCCCGGAAGGTGGGTAGAAAAAACACGTTTTTGGAAAGATCTGAGTTGCGAGCTTGCTTTGAACTCTAGTGATGCTGGCCGATGTTTGGTGGAAGCCTTGCCGGATGGCCCTCCCTGCGTTTCCCAGGCTTTACAGTTTCCTTTTTGGCCGACCATTATAGCATGACTTGGGCCAATCCACTGAATCGAACGTCAGTTTTGGGTTGGGTTGATTCCATGGAAACAGAAAGACAAACTCCAGGACCTCTATTTTGACCACACCAGCCTAGGGCAACAACTCACTCAACATGCGGACAGTGTGCTTGGGCTTTTGAACATGCTGGATTGGAGGCCAAACAGGTTTTAGGGGAAGTCAACTTTTTGTACGCATTCACACGTTCCCTTGATTTCAAGGCAACTGGGAAACGTCTTCGCACCAAGCGGCAGCTGAAAGGGAAATGATGCCTTGTGGATGTCTCCATCCCAACCCTCTTTCGATCCCTGGAATTCGCTTGTTCCCAGATAGCTGAACGCTATAGGGGTTCTAACTTCTAACAAAGAGGGGAAAGTGATTTGCGAGATTGTGGTCCGGCCCAACTGCTCGAGGAATTCATGTTTTCAGGGGTTGACGCCGTTTTGGCCCTTGGGAAACCTCAGTGAAATCAATGTGTGTGTGTGTCTTTTTAGGTTGGACCCCAAAATGAATATTCCGGCCTTCCTTGTTGGCTTCCCTGGGAAAAATCCACCAGCAAGGTGAAGCAACTCATTAAAAAGGCGCCGTGGTCCACGTTGGGCGGCGCAGAACGGCCAGCCGAGCCAACTGCGATGCGCGGAGGTGGATTACATCTACGAGAGCTTGCGCGAAGCCCGTGTGCGCTGCACCAGCATGCATGGAGGCCCCGAAGCTGAGGGAGGTTCCTCAAAACCGGGGGGGGGGGTTTCGAGAAATGCCATGGGCTGGTAGGTTTTTCTCTGGCGCCCCAAGAGCCCACGGTTCGCTTTTGGAGCCTCGTCCGCAAGGGCGGTGGGCGTTTTCCTTGGCCCCCGGGGTCGATCAGTTTGGGGTCGATCACCGGCGGCGGGCGTAACCCAAACTGCGGGTCGTCCCTGCGCAAGGGACTCGGAGAAAGGCCGAAGTCGTGGGGCCGAAGTCGTGTTGGAAAGTGGAGGCGTGTTGGGTAAAGGAAACACCCGGTTTCTTGGGGTCCGTCCAGGTCCAAGACCACGGACCGGTGGAGTTCTCTTGAGAAAAGAAAAAAAGCGGCGCCGGCGGATCCCTTTTCCGAGGGAAAGGCAGAGAAGCAAAAGGATGCACACTGGAGGAACAAGGGAACCATTCAGGGACCAATGGCTGGCTTCGATTTTTGGTTCCCTTGCAAGAATCGTCCAAGGACGCCAATTTGGGGACAGCCTTATTTTGTGGCTCAGAACAGGCTTGTTCTGGCCCATGTCCACGGGAAGCAACCAAAGGACAGAGTTTAGTAGGGTTCGTTGAAGCATCCAGCAACCTCTGAAGCAGCTGGTATTTGGGTGACTGGCCCCAGCTGATCCTGTGAGGGACTTTGTTTGAGATCTTGGCTAATAGGAACCCAAGATTTTGAGAAAACCCTTCAGGTCATATCAGGCTGATTCGCGAGGGTCCAAAGATCCGTCCGAAGCCATCTGGTCACGACTTCGGCGCGTCCGGGGGTCCGGATTTCCTCTTCCCAGCTGAAAGCCAAATCGGGGTCGTCTCCCCAAATCGGCGTAAGGGCTCTTCTCGCGTGTGACTTTCGCACAAAAGGTTGGGTTCCTTTCGGGGCTTCGCGTTGGTCGCTTTGGTCCCAACACCTCGGCGCGCTTAAGCGAAAACCGCAGCTTGGGTGGCCAATTCCAAGGAAACCGAATTTGACGAAACCCACTCAGGGCACCTATATGAAACGAAACCCACCGAAGCATTGGAGAGATCTCCGTGCTTGGATTCATGCAGAAAACACTTCGGCGGTTTCCTGTCAGTGGACAACCTTCCGCTCTACTTCTCGTTTTGGCCGGTTTCGGACATCAGCTTTTGATCCATTTTCTAGACCGGGTCTCCTCTGGTGATGCTGCTTTAAGGTTGGATTCTCGATTCCTGCTTCTCCAAAGAACAATAAATTCCCCTAAGACCTGCTTGCTTTCCTTCAAGAGTTTCCCTGTCACCCACCAAGACGTGGCTTCTTTTTTCCACGAAGAACTTCCCCCCCCCCCCCAACGGGCCTCCGGCCCGCAGGTGTGAACCAGGCGCAGCGGGACAGGGCGCTGCAGAGCCTCAAGTCGGGCCAAGCGCACGCTTGGGCCTTGCGAGCGGAGAGACGGCGGAAACGGGCGGGGGGAAATTGCTGGGGGTCGTGGGTTTTTGGACCGTTGGCTTCTCCAAGCCAAGTGGAATCTTAGGTGGTTACCGTTTCCAGGGACCCGGCACCAAAGTTTGAGAAAATGGGGTTTCGGCAATTTTCCGATTCCGAGGGGGAATTCCAAGTCAGGAAATGGGAGTCTTAACCCATCACTGAGCGGGGGTGACTTTGATCATGGTAAAGTAATGAGGCCAGGGGTCTCCCAAGAAGTTGAGATCTGAGGGTGGAAGCCCATTCAAACAATCGAATTCCACTTTTGGAGGTTAAGGGGAATGGCTCGGAAACGCTGCGTTTGGCTTTGGGGTGGACGTCAGCCGATTCAGAAGCTACCAGCGATTCAGAAACTACGATTCAGAAACTACGATTCAGAAACTAGTCCCGGACGCGATTCCGAAACTATCTCGCCCGATTCGGACACTGTTTCGCCCGAATCAGAAACTAATCTTGCCCGATTCAGGATATTTTTTAGCCCGAATCAGAAACTATTCCCGATTCAGAAACAGCTTTCGCCCCATTCAGAAACTATCATATTTTCGCCCGGCAGATGGTAAGTCACATGTGTGCACGCTCAAGTTCACATGGTCAGCGCGCCCGAGAAGTGCACCCGCTCAGCACTATCGGGTTCCATGTAAAATGGCAGGGGAGTGATCTTAGCCAAAAACGGGAACCCCCATAGGTGGTTTTCCTGGTTCTTGCCCTTTACATCAACCCCGAAAATGCCCACCCAAAGAGAAACACATTGCGTTTATTTTTCTTTTGGAAACTCGTTTGTGGGAATTGGACCCCCCTTGTGGATTTCACTAAAACAAGGGGAGTAGTCGTAACCATATGGGCGTGCTTCAAAATGGGTTGGACCCCCCAAAACGGCTGGGTTTCCTTTTAGCTTCACCTTACCCACCAAAAGGGTCCCGGTCCCCCCAAGAAAACACACCGAGACATACCCCCCCCCCCCTCCATTTGGCTTTCTTCGGTCCGCTTCGCCGGGAGCCTCAAGGTGCTGGTAGCCACAGACGTGGCGGCCAGGGGGCTGGATCTGCCGGGCATCGACCACGTGGTGAACTACGACCTCCCGCTGCCGCCCGGCGCAGAAGCGAAGCGAGAGAAGCGAAGCGCTGGGGGGTCAGAGCTGCTGGGAAAAGGTGGTTTCCCTTACCTTTTTTTTGTTTTCTCGGAAGGTGGGTTTTTGGTAACTTTTGGGTTTGGGGTACGCATTTTGGTGGCAAACAAACAGTTTGGGCACTTGTTTTCGGCTGATCCGCTCAGGAAGCGAGTATTGATGGTTGAAATCAATAGGTCTGGGATGGTCATGGCATAAACCATGAGATGAGGAAAACTATGAAAACAAGAGAGATGATGAGCTTCAACGACTAAACGGGAAAAGTTGCGCATGGTTGTTTGCGGGGCAGGAATATTGATCAACCCAGCAGCCACTCTCCAAGGGTAGCTTTTCCATCCGTACCTGAAGTGCCAAATTTGTGCGTGGTTGCCATGTTGTGTACCACTTGACCTCTGCTGGAAGGGGCCAAAGGTCGAAAGTCGAGCAGGAGCGAGTTCAGGTCTTGAGGTTGAGGTTTTTTGTGGACCATGTTCGACCCCAAGCGGGCTCCGGAAACGTTGAAGGGCATGTTCCAGGGGCCGAAGGACTTGCTCTTGAAGCTCGGCCGAGTACCTTCCATGGGATGAAGGGCCATCCGGCCAAGAAAGAGATAAGGCTGAATCACTGCGGAACAACGGAACGGAACACCGGGGCAATGCTGGGCCAAGGTGTTGGGTGCTTGAAACCACTCGCCCAAACGTGGAAAGACGTGACAATGCCCTCATGCGCGCTCAAAGAATATGTGTTAAAACGAGGCTGTTAGGAATCCTGATGGGAACAGTGACTCAGCCGTTGATTTCTTTGTTGCAACCGGCCCAGAAGACAGCAGAAGTTTCAAAATATCCCAAGCCCAATTCTAATGCCCTCTTTTCCTGTAGAGTAAGCTACTACTGGCCTAATCATATGTCATCTATGACTTCCAAATTAGGTGATGCCGTAAGTTCCCACATTGTTCCAAGCAAGCCTGAACTAGTCATTTGGTGAGTTTCAATCATCACCTCTCAGGCCAGTTGAAAGTGAACTTCATTTGGGTGTTATGATAAAGGGGACAAAAAGGCTTTTGTTGGGGCACCCAGCCTTTCGAAGGACATTTTGGTGACCAACCAGGTACCCGGATCAAAACTGGGCGAATGACAATAAGCCTTGACGATCGGGGAAAAAGAGGAATGTCCCTTGACCTCGGGGCCGGGGGGTGGGATGGGGGGGGTGAGGGGGGGCGGTGTCTCTGGTTTTCAGTTTGGGACCAGCACTCTGGTAAGTTGCTCACTTCTCTGGGCATGTCCAACCAGAGGAACTGATTTTGGAGAGATGGGGGAAACCGCTCGCAGTTCCTTCCAGAACCAACGAAGCTGCCATCGCAAGGAATGCCGAGGACTACGTGCATCGCGTCGGCCGCACAGGCGCAAGAACATCCGCACCGGACCATCCGACCCGACCTTTGGGTTGGTATTTGAAAACGAAGCCAAAAGGGAAGCCACAATTTGGTGGGTCCAAATCCCTAAATTGACACATGGGCATAGGAAGCTTCAGGAAATTGGATTTCCAAACATCCGAAAGCAAGCCAATGTGCACTTTGCAAGATCCTGTGATACTCTTGGTAAACGGTTGCAGGCATTTGCCTGACAATCATGAGAAGGCTTTTTGTTGCTGCTGGTTGGACAGGCTGAGTTGGAAGATATTTGGTTTGAGCCTGTAGTTTGTCAGTTGGGCTGGATCTAGTTTGCTTTTCGCCTTGTTTCTTTCTGTGTATGGATGTCAGTTGCTGAATCTTCTGCTGGACATGAGAATCCCCAACCCCCAATTTTTGGTGGGTTGCTGATTTCCTGTGTGTCCTCCCGATGTGTTGTTCTGAGGGTAGGGTTTTGACGTTTCAACTGGAAACCAAAGGAAAAGGAAGGTATTTGGGCCTGCGTGATCGGTGCGCCTTAAGCAATGCCACAAGCAAAACAAACTCGGTTTCTCAGATCTCAGATTGGGGTGGGAGCCTCCTTTCTCTCATTCTTGGTGTGAAGGACTTTGCTCTCGAACAAAACAACAAGAAGCTTCGCGGTTGTTGGCAAGTTTCCAGTTTATTTCTTGGGGGGGTTCTGTTCACGTACAGTCGGGGGCTCCAAAGAAACAGCCGTTTTTGACCACCCAGGGTAGAGGTAAAAACGAAAAAACACCCCACCGACGTCCTGGCGTCGCCGAGCGACTCAGTGAGTCGAGAAAGCCGACTCGGAGTCGCCGAAGTGGATTCTCAGGCCGCATCGGCAACAAGGGCATCGCCACCTCCTTTGTGACCCGACAGGAGCCCGCCCTGCAGGCGCCATGGGCGTGCGGGGCTGTGGGCTGCCGGCTAGGGTGAGGTTGGACACGTATCTTGGTGGCTCCCAGCCATCCGGTCCCTTAGGGGTTTCCATTTAACCCACTGAAAGTTAAACAAATAGCAGGGGATCTGAGGACAGCCCAGGTATGGCTGTGGCTCAAGATTGTTGGGGGCTGGGCGCTGGGTGGTGAGGTTTGACACATACTCAATGGATTCTACCAATTTTCGGGTGTTTTCGGAGGTTACACAGATGATTTGGTGCAAGCCGACCCGTGAACCCATCTCTCAGAACTCGTCGAGCGGGTCCCCTGACATATTGGTGTTCCCTCTTGGACGGATGGCATTTTACCACGGTCGCTCGACGCCAAGACTGGCGTGCTGTTGAACCCAGGCGCAATGTTTCGGGTGGGACAAACATAATTTCATGCAGGGCTCCCTTCCTGAGCTGTTCTTTCTCAGGCAGTCTCCTCATGTTCCCTTGGATCTACGCAAGGTAGCCCAAGGCCGGCGTCTCACGTGCGAACGTCTCACGTGGTTCCAAGGGCTTGGCAGATGAATTCGGTTCGGTTTGGGCCACGGATTGAAGGAGCTCCGACGGAACCGGTCCCCAAGCCTCCAGAGCTCAGCTGAACCACTCAGCTTGGGCCTATCGACCCCGCTGGAACGCTGATATGGAGCTTCCCCCAATTTCGGCGGCTCCCTCGTTCTAAGACAAAGCCCATGCCCTCGATGCCTGAGCCCATGGACTTTAGTCACGTTTGGTGCTTGGGCCAATTTTTGGCCCAAAAACCAGTTCGGACTTTTGTTTGGCCAGTCCACTCAGGCAGTACCCCTTTCACTTTGCAAAAAAGAGAGAGAGAGAGAGAGAGAGAGAAGCCAGCCCAGACATGGTACTCCGAATACCAATTGCTCGGGGTTCACGCATTTTGACTTGGCCTGTCAGCAAAGTGGGTCGATACCTCCCCCCCCCCCCGGTACTCAGAATTTCAACGTCTCCATCGGGTCGGGGTTGTGTTCTTTTTTTTGACTTGGCCGGTGTTCTTGGGTCCCGTGTTTTGGCCAAGCCAAAAGGATAGATACCCCGGTTTTGTGCCCAAAACGGATTTCGGGTTGCCTTTTTTTGGTTTTCCTTAACGCCACCACGAAAAAGGGCACGCTCAAGAAACGGCACACCATCGAGATTTGGCTCCTTGAAACCGAACTTTTTCGGCATCTTGCTCTATGTCCCATACCCCCGGTGCTCACTCGAAAGAACCCCCCGAGCCGAGCGGATTCCCGGGCAGATTCCCGCAGAAGGCGGTCGATCCGCGGCCGAAGCCTTCTCGACGCTTCGGCCGAGTCGCGGTCGAAGCGACGGGTCGCGGTCGAAGCCGCACAGGGCATCGTGGAGGGGCTGAAGAAGGCCCAGACGGAGTCCAAGTCCGCCACGGAGGTGCCTCCCTGGCTGGAGGAGTGCGCCGGGGTTGGGCTGGGGTGGAAAACGGGGCGCGGGGGCGGGGGGTTTGCGGGCCGCGCGCGTCGGGTGTTCCAGTTTGGAGAAGACCTTCCGGTGGGTCCAAGAGGGATTTGGACCCCAAACAGTCCCAAAAATGGAGGCCGGTTTTCTTGTCGGCTTTCCTTTGACCTTAGAAAAGGGTAAAAGGGTACGCTGAGCAAACAAGCGTATTTCCTGTAACCAACAGGCCCAGCTCTGCGCCGGTAACCCTGGAACTCTTCCGGAACCCGAAAAAACGCCCCTCAGCGGCTCCGGGAGCCAACCGGTCCGGGAGCAGACCGGTAGCTTTCAGCTGGGGAACAAGCATTTGCGGCTTGCTAAGCGGTGAAAGTAGGCCTTGTTCATTGGCTTGGCTTAGCCCAGGTTAGGGGGTCTATACAAACAGCCTGATCCTTCCAGAGCGCCGGGACTTCAGGAACTCTTGCCCGAATTTGCCAGGAGCCCTTCCGGATGTTTGTTCGGCCCAAGCAACGTGCCCGCTGTTACACTGTTGAAACATATGGAGCAAAGGAAACAAACGAACAGGTTTGACTTGAGGCCCAACTACCCCTGCCAACATCCTTGGTCAGGTGATGTTGTTGTCCAAGAAATCGAGGCCCCCCAATCCAAGTACGCGCTCATGGCGACCACCCAGGGCCTTCGGCGGGTGCCTGAGATTTAGGGCCCCCCTCTTCGTGGCCTGACCATGGGAAATGATCCGAGCGAGCCAGTGGTGTCATATTCTTCTGTAGAAGCAGAAAACAAATAAGCCCTTTAAGAGCTGACGGGAAAATAGCCAACCGAACCCTAACCCTAAACCACCCTTAACCCTAACCTATTGTGTTGACTTTGGATTTCTCCGTACCCTGCTAATGAGGTAGGGTCCCCCCATTGATCGGAAGTCAACATTGACTTACTGGGATCCACGCTCGAACAGAACATGGCCTACAACACTGGCAACAGACGCCCCCAAATGTCTGTGGTTCAACAGACCCCCCAAAATGCCAAAATGTGTTTTTTGGTTTCCCTCAACTGCCCCAATTTGGGCATCGCCACCATTTGGAGAAGACCCGTTGAACAATGGATTATGTTTACGTTACCTCTCGTGTTTTTCTGGCCCTGACCACCAAGAGAGGCCGTCCGCATGCGTGAGCCAGCGTTCAGCGAAGAACCACGTTCAACCCTGGAGGACATGGCCTACAGCTCCCGCAGCTCCAGCCGGGGCTTCAACCGCAGCGCCTACCGCAGCGGCGGCAGCTACGGCGGCGGGGGCTCGAGCCGCGGCTACGGCAGCCCCCGGGGCGGCGGCGGCGACTACGGCGGCGCCGTGGCCAAGAGAGAGATGGGCGTGGCTCAACATTTATGGGCTGGGGTTACGCAGGTGTTGGTCTTTGTTTTCATCCAAGGGGCCCAAAAATGGGCTCCACGTTTTTGAGCCACAGCCAGATGGCCAGATCCCGGGGAAACCACTCGAATTCTAGGGGTACTTTCCCCATTCTTGGGATCCGGATCTTTCCAGAAAACTTCCAGAAACCGAGGGAAACGGCCGGCCGGTTTTTGAAAAGAACCAGGGTTGAAGAGAATGGGGAATGAACCGTTAGAAAAACCAAAAGGACCACAAGAACTGGTGGGTAGGGTTGGGGTTTAGGCGGGTAGGGGTTCCCATTTCGGGATACTTTTCTGAAAGGAAACCAAGAGGACAACCATTTCGGGAGTGGCCTAAAGGAAGGACGGGAAGAACACCGAAGCAACAGAGACAAAACAGCCGGGACACCAACACCATGACCGTTGGGGGTGGAGTGGGGGATTTTCAGAAAAACGGTTGGGCCAATGCCAAGCCGCAATTTGCACAGAGATCACCTGGCAAGAAAGACGTGGCCACAGATCTATGGGCCAGTTCAAGCCACCAGGATGAAGAGGATCCGGGTGATGCTTTCCAAGAGAAGGGCTTTTGCCATTTACAACGGGCTGAATGATTTGCTATGATTCTTTCCCATGGTGACTTGTGTTGTAGTTTCATGGTACCCCAAACCCGCATTCGAATTATTCGGCCTCTACACAGATTTGTGTTTCACCACCGATTTGCTGCTGACCACCAATTTGCCAGGTCATAGACCTCTAGGAACTTTAGACCAATGTGTAAAGTTTCCGCTTTTTCCGGGGGATGACGTGATCATACATGAACATCGGAGGAGTTTTGACCATCCCTTTGCCATAAATCGGCGATACCATGAGTTTAGGCATACCATTTTGATATGAGAAAGTAACCGATGTGGACCCTGTGATTTTAGGATCATGAAAAAGGGTTTCTAAGAAGCCCCCGACAACCCATCCCAAGATGGGCCTTCCAAAAACCTCACCCAAAAGGAACCCAAAATTTGCCCTCAATCAGCCTTAGTCGCTATCAGCCCCTACTGTGATTCAGGGGCGGGCCCCTTATTTCGGGGGGCCCTTGACCATGGCTCGCCCCTGAATCAGCCCCTGAACCATAGGAAAACTAACCATAGGAAACGAATCAGCCTCTGAAGTGACCATCATAGGCTTGGTGGCTCCCCCAATAGCTTTTTAGATCCTTTTAGTGTTTCGTGTTCGTTTCCGTATTTACCCCACTAAAACTTAAAACTCTTGGCGGATCTGAAATCGGGCAGCCCAGGTTGCTCCGAGGTGCCCATGTAGTTGTTGGCGAAGTAGGCATCGAAGCTTAGCGGTTATTCACCTTTCGCGGGGGGGCATCAGACAACGGGCCGCCCAAAAAACTAGTGTTGAGTGGTCGGATGTCCGAATTTTTCACCCACTAAAAGTTAGTGACTTTTAGCCGGGGGATCCGAAGACGGGCCGCCCAAAGGGAAGGACGACCCTGGGCCGCGGTTGTTTCCAGGAGGTGGCCGCAGCCGCAGCTACAGCCGTGAAGGCAGTGACTCAACCCGAGCTTTCGGGGGACGGGCGTCTTTTTCTTCTTTTTCATTTTTTTCCATATGTTTTTTCCTTTTTGTTTTCTTCCCATTTTCTTCTTCTTCTTTTTCTTCTTTTTGTCTCGTAGATCGTTCTTCCCGGGCGCATCGGGGTTATAGCAAGGATAAACAAAAGCACGTGCAAGCATGTTGGCAGACCCAGCCTTCGGAAGGGCGCAGAGTTTGTTTTTAGATTCCCGGGTGCATCGGGTTGCAAGGACGAGTCATGTTGGCAGAGCTTTCGGGTGCGAAGATGTGAATGCTTTCTGAGGGGAATGTGTGATGCTCGTTTTTTTTTTTTTTTTTTTTTTTTTTTTTTAAATGCGCCCCCACCCAAACAGCGGCAACTGTGAAAAGTTTCTCTTCAAGGGCTTGAGTTGGTCAATTTGCCTAAAACAAGTATAGGCAATGCTGAATTTAGCATTATTTTGCTGGGATTGGGCATGAGTTGGGACAATACACAACTTGGTATTGCCAATACTCGCTTTAATATGGCCAGTCCACATTTTGGAATTCCAACGCGTGAAGTGTAAACACGACGGTTTCCAGAGCTCGCCTAAAAGAGTTAGCTCCAAAAATTTCAAGAAAGTTGCGAGATTTGGTCAGACGTTGGATGTTGAACATCACATCGGTGCTTCGCTCCGCTCCGCCCGGCCTTAGCTTTCTTCTCTCTTTTTTCTTGCGCGGCAGTGGGCGCGCTGAAGCGCGCGTCTCCGAGGTGGTTCTTGCCCCGGAAATCGGATCCAGAGTCCGAAAGAATTGAACTTCGGCGAAGCAGCAACGAGGAACATGAGGACACCACCTGCTTGTTCTTTTTGTGTTTTGGGGTGGGGTGGGGCTCCTATTTTGCCACCTATTTTTTTCAGGTGTTAGACCCCGGGTCTGAGGCTGGGGTGATTTGAGACTGAAATCAAATGATCATCGCCAAGATGTTACGGGCAAATATTTTGCAAAAAACTGCCCGTTAAAAAGTAGTTGCTGACATTCACCGCAGGCTACTCGTGTTGTTCGCATCTGCTTTTCAGAGTGTCATCTTTGAGACAAACCCAATTCTCACACACAGGCATGGCCCCGCCCTGCCTTTTTTCTTCTTGGTCGGCATCTTTTTCGGGGGAATCCTGTAGAATTATCTTCTTGTGTTTCCCTAAGGTGGGTGTTTCTCAAAGGATTTATTCCCCCAAATTGTCGGTTTTTTGTTGTAGTTCTTTACCATTCGGTTGATTCTGGCTCCGTTCATTTTTGGGCGGGGCGGCAGAAGACAAGGCAGTATTGCTAGCAGAACACCGGTTCCTTTGCTGTAATTTCTCTGGTTCTGCTCAGTCTTGGAGTGGGCTACAAAAAGCAACCGGTCATAGATCGGCATTGTGTTTTTTAGGTTTTTGCCCTTGGCGGGTTGACAAATTGAGGGGTGGTCCTTTGAGGATGATGAAACGACGCTTGGGGGTGCCCGCCCATGACTAGTTGTTTGGCTTGGTTTGGTTCTGTTCAGGTTTGGTGGGAGGCCGCAAACGATACCGTGGCTTGGGAAGCCATCATGACTCAACTTCATAGCTCTTGGCATTATCTTTACTTGGGTGTGGCTCAAAATTAAATAGGGGCAAACCGCAGGTTTTGGTCCATGTTTTCACTTGCCAGCGTTCGTTTTTGGAATTCCGGTTTTTTGAGCCCCAGCCACTTGTTTGCTGTATCGGTTCTGGGTGGGGGGCGGCAAGCATATCGAGCAAGCGCGGGATCTGGAAGTCAAGCATAGGGGGCTGCAAGCAACCATGGGCCTGTCCTTTTGTGGGAGCCTCCCGGTGTCAAAAGGACGCCACTTTTTCCACATGGCTTGGGCCGAAAAAGGATTCTCTTCAGGAAGTTGGATCTCCAGATTTCCTCCAGTTGAGGAAATTTCCACCCACCACAAACCAGTGGAGGAAATCGGATGTCCCACCAAACGCCAGTTGAGGAACTCGGAGAAATTGGATGTCCAACCCAAAAACCATCGGAGGGATTTCCCGGCGGAGTTTCCCCCGATTGAGCTGTTGACTGATTGTCCATGATCCGATATGTTTTCACTATGCCCAGCCCCAGAACCTTTCTGCTCACTTAGAGCCCAGTCCTGACGTCCGTCGAGGTTACGGCGGCGGCGGCGGCGGCTCCTACCGCGGCGGCGGCGAGCGCCGCGGAGGAGGTTTCGCGCGTTGAAGCGCTGGTGGAAGCACTGGGTGGGTGGGTGGGAATGCGGTTGAATGAACCCATGGAATTGGCTCTCCTTAAACCACCAGCAAGGTAGGGATGGTATTTTTCTCTTGGCCTCATTCCATTGCTCATTTTTCCTGCTGGGCCGAACCCAGCCAGTTTTGTAGGAGTGTATGGCGCCAGTTTCGTGCAGGTTCTTGTCCAGCTGAGCGGGTGCGGGTGTTCTCAATGGGTACTTTCCGCGGATCCGCGGACGAACGAATCCTCGGATTTGGGAGTTCAGACGCCTCAGATCTGTCGGGGGAATCCGCTCAAGAAAAAAGAAAAGCCGAGGAAAAAAATCCATCTTGGGCATGTGACGCGGCTGGAAACCCAAGGACCCCTCAAAGCTTTTGGGGGAAAAGGAGAACATGGACGTCAAGAGCTCCCCTTGCGAGATTTCCAAAAAATGGGGGGGGGGGGTAGATATTCCGCGGTGCTTGCATGGCCTTGCGTGTGGGGTGGAAAGAGAGGCCATAGGGCCATAGGAGATCTTCGGTAGCGTATCGTTGAACTACTCAATATATAGCCAAAAAGATGAACTGTGTAGTTGAGCTACTGCTGACAAGTATGAACACCATAGCGCGAATGAGAGTTGACTTGGCTGTTCAATGTATGCTCAAGTCGATTCGAGCTTACTCTGACCAAAGGGGTGGATGCTCCTTGCTTCTTTCGGTTGGGACAGTTTGCGGACAGTTTGCATCCTCTTGAACCTTTACCTCTTTTTTTGTTTAAAAAAAAAATAACAGGTGCATCCACAAACAGCGGATCCAAGCAGTACTTTAGAACTACAACACCATCAGAACACTTATTGTTGAGTTGGTGCCCATGGAGGTGGTTTCAAACGGAACCACCCAATGGAAGGGTTGAAATGCTATCCCGACGTGGACACTTGCGTCCCTTTCATGCAAATTACCCCCATGCCTGCCTTGAGTTAGTTGCCTTGGTCGCCCAAAGTCTTTTCTTGCCTGTCAAGGAATCAACTAGAGGTTTTGGGGACCTAGGAAGCCAGAAGGGATGCTTAAGCTTGGGGGGTCATTCCCTCATTCCCTACTTAGAACCAGCAAAGTTTTGCAACATGTTATACTCCGAGTTTTCCTGTTTGTTGGCGGCCAAATCACCGAGAATAATTCAAAGAGGGTGGAGGATCTTCACGTCAGATGGTTATAAATCTGATGTGTAGACCTTACTACTTACAGAGAATAGACCCATAAGACTGCCAGTGCTGGTTGCTCGCTTTTGGTTAGTGGTTGGTTTCCGCAAATCGCTACCTTCTTTTTTTATAGACAGACCCACGCCTGAGCCGTCTCAATTTGTTTGCTCCGAACGCTCAGCCTGCCATTTTATGAGCATTGCTCTTCCGGGTCAGTTTGTGTAGCTAGGATCGGTGTGCGCTTCAATGCCACACCGCTGGTCCCATATGCATCGTGTGGTTTTCGCCTGTGTTCGGCGTTCGTGCCCCATCTACAAAGGCGTCGCTACAGACCATCTTGGTCTAAGTCTGGCCCAGGAAGAACCCGGAAAACGGGGTGGTTCAAGGGGAATAATGGAACTCAAAGACGGGGTCCTTTCGCAAAAGGAGAAACCCATAAATGTTGTTTTTCTCCTTTTTTTCCCCCTTTGTTTTGGCAAGGTCCTCTTTTGGTTTGGGTTCCCCTTTGTGTTCCTTTTGGTTTCGCCTCAAACCAAGATGAAAAGGGCGCCTGCAAAAAAAACAACATGTTCATCTGACAGCGCAGGCTACCGGGGCAACAGGGATGGCGGCGGCAGCTACGGCGGCGGCAGCTATGGCGGCGGCGGCGGCAGCTATGGCGGCGGCCGCAGCAGGCAGGGGTTTTAAGAGCAACATGGGAGCTTGTGCCAAAATAGGAGATGGAACCTCCCAACCGGGCTCTCAATTGGTTTCCTATTGTGACCAGCCCCAAAAAGGGTCCCAAGCCACAAACAAACAAACGCAACCGGGCCTTTGTCTGTTTTTAGGACCCCCCCCCAAAATGGCTCAACGGTTTCCTTGTGGTTTCCCCTTTAAATAATCCATCCCCACAAGGGGTTCCAGCTCCAAACAGGACAAACAAACCCATCCATGCAGCCTCAAAAGCGGAACCGCACCCATCCCATGTTTCTTCTGGAACATGGGATTCATGTCTCACCCACCGCAAATGACGAACCGTGCAACATCATCCACGTTTCTTGTGGAACCATCTTGTTTGTGGACCATCAGACCAGGGTTTTGGTTGTTGTTGGGCAACATGTTTTTTTGCTTCTTGCGCTTTAGTGGTTGAAATCCAACCACAGAACTGCTATAAAACAATATATATTTCTTTTTGCTCCCCATCCAATGTGAACCAAGGGCGGCCCGCCCAAGAAACCCACGGCGCTTCCTCCAAATCCAGCAGGGGCAGCTACGGCGACGACGATGGCGGCTACGAGAGCCGCTCTTGGCGCAGCTCCTCGCCCGGGCGCTACGACCGCCGCTGAGCCGGCGCCGAGCGAGCCACGCTCTCGCCTCGTGCTGAACCGAGCGCGGCTGGACCTGGGCGAGGGACCATTTCCCCCAAGCCAAAGAAGCAAGCCACTGGTTTGGGGTTTTTCGGGTTTGGGGTTTGGGGCCATATGGCTGTGGTCAAAACCGTTCAAGGGGATCCCATTTTGGTTGGGATTGGTGAATTCACCACCCATGTTAGAACGGGATGTTCACTGGGGGTGGGGGATTTTGACCCATGGCCACATTTCCCCCAGGAAACAGCCGGGTGAGATGAATTTATGGGGCCACATGATGGAACTAGTTATGAAAAGGATAATATGCACCTTGTTCTCCGATCGTGAGTGAGTTGGCTGCCAAAGCACCCCACCACATGACAATTCCAGCGCAGAAGGTTACGGGTTCTCCAAAATATGAGTGTGTACCCCAGATTTGGGCCAAGGGTAGTCTTCTGCAAACATGCATTCTAAAGCAAGCAGGAAACTTTTGAAGGGGAATCCAGTTTGACGCATGGTAGGAGCAAGGCGCAAGCAAATCCTAGTTGGGAGACTAGTAGAGGCTGAGCCGCTCAAGGGGGTGAACTGAAACAGATTATGTGCCGAAAACCAATCACAAGCAGAAACACCTTCCATTTCCATTGGCATCCTGCTCTTCAACAGATGGGTCCAGTTTCTGGGAACATGGGCAGTTTCCAAACAGAAAGTGGGTGAAGAGAATGGACTTGGAAGCAACTCTTGAGGTACATGACCTTTCCAACAATTGCCATGACGTCTCTCGCACATGGCTTTTTCGTTTCTGCTCCCACTAGGGACGATGCCCCAGGTATCCGCTCGCTCGGGTGCCAGAGAAAACCGCCACCCAGGCTCCCGGAAGGCCCGGGCTTTCGTAAGTGAAGCGCCAATCTTCTACCAAGTCCTCAGAACCCGAACCCCCCCGAGGCGGTACCGTCCAACTGGTCACTCCAAGGACTTTTCAGGACACCAGGTAGCACCATTCCCACTTTTCCTGGTTCAACTTGTTGGGTGCGAGTGATCTCAACGCCCAATGTTTTTTGTTTACGGTTTCTGAGGACGTTCTCGCGCGAGCTGTACCTGCACATTTGTTAAAGGACAGCGGCCGTCAATCAGTTTTGGCACGTGACTCACTTTGGCTCGTCGCCTCTCGTCGAAAAGTCTTCGAGCAGAAGGCCCGACAAAAAGCTTGCAGCGCGCCGTCAGCCAGGAACCCCCCAAGGTTGACTTTGATTGGTGGCACCAGATCCATTTTTTTGGGGCGGATGAAAAAGGATCATCTTTCGTTTATGTTCATGGGGGGCAGCAGATCCGGATGACTTTTGAGGACAGTTGCAGACTTCTCGCGTCCCGCCTCTTTGCCCGCAGCCTGAGAAAGATCGAACGGAGGTGGAGTCCAACATCGGAGGCCGAAGAAAGAATCGCGTCGTTGAGATGGCCATGGGTCAAAACCCCATACCACCAGTGAGCATCCCAATCCAACCACTAAAATAGGTTCTAAAATTGGGTGGTTAATTCAATTACCAACCAAAATGGGATCCCAAAACGGCCTAACGACCACAGCCAGATAGCTATGCTTGACGCCATTTTGCATTGGTTTGATCGGGTTAACGGAAGCCACCGTGAAACCTCTGACACAGAGCAAAAGCACACCTGGCCTCTGATGTTCCCTGGGCATATTCGCGAGTTCTTACGGAGAAGCGCCGCCTTTTCTTAGGGAATGAGCGCCAGCCTTTGAAGGGAACCCATCCACCTTCGGGTTAGGCTTAAGGTTTTTCCGCCAGGCCTAGTATATCTTAAGCCCGGATGAAGTTAAGCCCCTTGAATTTTGGATTGGACATGGGGGGTGTCCAATGCCTTTGGGGACTCCGGAAAAATCGATCTCACTTTGGTCCCCTGATCCACCCCTTTGCCAGATGGGTTCTACTTGGATCCAGGGTTACAGCCTGGGGCGAACGTGGCGCCAAGCTTCTGGGGTGCTGCACCGCGCACCCGCCATGGCGGGTGATGGAGGAGCAGTTCGCTGGGGAGCGCTGTGACCCCTCGCCTCCATGTGCTGAAACGATCTTTTTTTGTTTTTTCTCTCCATGGTTGGTCTTAAAAGGAGTTCATCACTACTGCAAAACACATTTATTTTTTCCTGGGGCCTTAACCAAATGGAAGCTCGAGACTCGCCCCTGTTGGCTGGTCGGACCCATTCCACCAATGCGGGCACGGGCCATGGCAGCTTGTGTTCGCCACTGGCCATGCACAAACTTTGGTGCATTTTGCTTGGCTGTTAGGACTTTGACTTTTTGCCAACTAATGGGTTTTCCATTTTTCCACTAAAAGTTAAACTTTTAGCAGGGGAGCAGAAAGCAAGCGAGTAAAAGAGGTGACAACTCCATGTTTGGGCCAAGAAAGAAGGCTCCAGGCAATTCGACAGAAGTTTTGGAACGCAGGACCCAACTTTGCCCATGTCAGGCAAGTGTTTTGCATATATTTTTTAGCTCCCGCCAGGGTTTAGACCAGAACCAGCAATTGATCAACCCCGTCCACTTGACTTTGCGGGGCCCATGGAGATCTGGATGGACCGCCTTCGTCGGGCCATGTGGGGATGTTAGGCCCCGAGCTGTTTTTTCTTCTTTTTTTCTTCCCATGATGTATTCGACCAGTGAGTTGGAAAACACGTGCCGTTAGGGGACTGCAATCATGCTCATGGGTGTTTGCAGCCGTGTTCCAACTGTGTTTTGCAAATCGCCAGTTGTGCTCATGGCAAGCAAGATTCACTTGGGTTGTACGTAGTCTATGCTGGGGGGTCACCCGGGAACCTCGCCGATTCTCTGACTGGCTCAACAAACTCTCCACTTTGGGCATGTTTGCACGCCCGGTTTGGGACATGGGGCAGACATGGTGAATCGCTGCACCCCAAGGGGACCCATTCCTGCAGGCGCTAAGCTCTTGGTTTCATGTTCAAGCCATCCCACCAGGGTGCCATTCAGAGTGCCGAAAGCCCAAAGGTTGCAACTCATCCTGGGTCAAGCTGGACTGGGGCTGTCTCAAAATCGATCTGCGACGGCTCCACGCCGGGAAACACACATGTGCACATGGGTATTTCTCAAAGGATGTGGACACCCAAGGAACACATGAGCCACGGGCTTCGGTTTTCGTTTGGCTTCCAACTCGGAGGCCCAAAAGGAGACCTCAAAGAAGCCACACCTGAATCTACATGTTGAGACATTCTACAATAGAAGCTTCACGGTTTTGTCCACATATATATATATATACATCTGCAAAACCACATCCACAAAACCACCTATGCAGAATGAGGTACTTGTCTGCTTCGAGTCGGTGCCAACCATTTGGTTTTCCCTTTCAAACCACCCAAACCTTTATCTCAAAGACACAAGTTCATTTCGAGGTATTTGAAGCCAATTTCGAGGGACGGACCCAAATACTTTGAACTTAGACCCGCCTACCCTGAATTTTAACTCACACCCAGGACACTAAAAACAAAAATCATCCCGTTTCATTGTTGGTTTTTTTCAAAAAACCGTTGGCGCCGGCTCACCGGACACGTGGACCCGAGTCTTCCGACCAATTTTTTGTTTTTCTCCAGGACGGAGGGAGTTCCTGGTGCTCTTCGCGCACCACAACATGTACTTCAACATGAGGCGGGTGGTGTGAACCACTTCTCGGTGGCAAATGGTTTGGGTGTTTTTTTTTTCCGCTTCCTGGAATCCGGAACAGGCCATCGTTTTTTTTTGTTTTTCTTCTTTTTTTCTTTCCCCGCGGTTAGAGGGGTGCTTGAAACCGAACTTCGTTGCCTTCCGGACGGCTCCGAAAAGCGGAACCTCGCGTCTCGACCGATCGGTTTGCCACCCGCGCCGATTTGAAGCGCGGGTTCGGGCTGGGGGCATTTTTTTTGGGGGTTTTTCAGGTGGTTTGTCTCCGGGGGTTGCGAAAGGGCCGGCGGGTCACTTTGCCCACTTGGGCCCTTTGGCAGGGGCTAGTGGCGGGTGCCCAAGGCGTTCTGTTTCATGTTGCAGACATTTCGGTGGCTCGTTGAATTCGGCCGAGCTCGTCGAGGATCGTTTTTGGCAAAGAACTGAGCAAATTTGGAAGGGGCAATGGCCCCTCTCCATGGTAGAAAATTGGAGGTGTCGTTTTCCAGTGAACAGCTTGGGGACTCTCCAGGGTAAAATGATGAAGTCATCGTTGGATGGGGCCACCTGAGAAGTTTCTGGCAAGAAAAAAGAGGAACATCTAGAACACCGAGAAGCTGCAAGCAAATCGCGGGAATTCCAGGAGTATCCCAGCAAATGCTAGGGAAGCCAGTAGTCATCGTTGGGGTCGCCCGCAATTTTCCAAGCTAGGAAACTCCAGTAACAGCAAGGTGCAATTTTCCAAGCTAGGAAACTCCAGAAAGCTAAGGGGAATCCCAAGAAAGTGATAGGGACACCTAGCAAAAGCGAGGGAGTCTGGCTTTAAAGGACCCACAAAATGGTGGCTTTCCTTCACAACCGCAAAAAAAAACAAGGTACCAACTCCAAGAAAGCAGACACCCCCACCCCGGGGGGGGTGGATCTCGCGCGCGCATCAAACGCGGAGGTTCCAAGAGTTGGAGGCGGTGGCGCACCTCGTGGCCAACATCTCCCGGGCCGAGCTCTATGTCGAGGCGCGAATGCATGTGGTTGAATCCCAAGGATCCAAAACCGGCTCCCGAGACACGGGTTGGTCTCAAAGGATATGGCCATGGGTCAAAATCCAAATCGTACCCCCCCCCGGTGAACATCCCAATCCCCACTGAAATAGACTAACATGGGTGGTTCACCTGCCCGAAAATGGTACCATTGGTTTTGAACCATGGCCATATGGTCCCAAACCCCAAACCCAAACCAGTGGTTTTCTTCCTTGGATACTGGAAAGCAGGCTCTGGAACGAGTGCTTCACAAAGGGTCACCTTTCGGGGCGGGGCCAGGGCGGGGGGTCGAGGTTTTTCATGAAGGTTGCTTTGATAAAGACCCAATTCTGATTCTTTCTTCTTTCTTTTTTAACAAATAATAAATAAAGCGTTTTTTGTTTTTGTTTTTTTTTCTTCCCCCCGGTTGGTGAGTTTGTACAATCTAGACTACATGGGTTTGATCAAAAGGTGTGGTACTCATGGGATGACCCAACTACTCAAATGATGCGATTTCAACCGCCAAGTGGGGCAAGTTGCGCATGGTCGTTTCGGGGCCAGGAATATTGATCAACCCCCACATCGTGGACCCTGATTTGGTTGGGATCGAGCTGAAGGGAAACCAGTTCGTGGAGCGTTAGCCACTTTTGGGGGGTCATGTTCACATGGTGAGGTTTGGATTCGTTTTTTTTTTTTTTTTTTTTTTTTTTTTTTTTTTTTTTTTTTTTTTTTTTTTTATTTCTTTTGTTTTTCTCGCCAAACAAACCGGACGACCCAAGACTGTCTCCAGAAAAGGGGATTGGCGCTCAAAACAAAAAAGCATGGGTTCCTTTGGCCTCCCTTAAGAACCAACCAAAAGGGGGTGAAAGACTTGGGCTTCCTGCTTGGGCACGTGTCACCCAAAAACCGTTTCTCGCGGCTTTCAACTTTTACCCAACCTTTTAAAGGGCTAAACAATACATCTTCCATCCGGATGTTCAAGTGAATGGGAGATCATGGGAGAACAGGCCGGCCGAAAAAAAAAAAAAGCAGACCGGGCGAGCGGTTTGGAGGTGCGGGAAGCCCGCCTCGGTTTTCGGAGTCCTCGGAATCAGTTTCGGAGCTCAGCGAGTTGTAGGCGTCTGAGGAGATCTTTTGGTGCAACCGGAGATTTCGCCAGCTGAACCAATCGAAGAAACGAGCCGCGCAGCGCACGTGCACGTGCAGCGCACGCTCTGCACGTTCTGCACGAAGGGAAATCTTGCCATACTTGTTTTCAAGAAAAAGTTTGCCAAGAAGACCTTCGAGTCAGATCAGAAGGGGGGGTTCTTCAGGCTACTTCCGTCAACATACCCATGCTGATCCCCTTGTTCGGGGTTCGCATGTCAAGCAAAGCCAGATACGGACTCAGGTGAAGGGGTTCCACATTCGCTTTGCAAGGGCGCCCCAAACAAACTCCTTAAGCTGAAAGTGAAAATCTCCAAGGCCATGCCGACTTCTACAAACAGCGTGACATCGCGGAGTCAGCTTGGGTAACTTGGGTGGCTCGTCTTTAGGAATCGGACCCCCCAAAAAACAACAATGGCTGGTTTCCTTTGGGTTGGCCTTCAAAACCCACCCCCCCCAAGGGAAAAAACAACGAAGGAAAACACAAAAGAAGAGAGCAGCTCCCCAACACAAAACACCAAACAAGCGACGCGCCTGCGCGCAGGCGCCGCCCTGCGCGCTGAGCGCTTCTCCCCTGGTACGAGTGCGGCTCAGTGAGGCGCACGGTGGAACGAAGTTTCGAGCCGTCCGTGGCTCAACAAATGGCTGTGGTGGTCAAAATAAAACCACCAGGATATGGACCGCAGGTTTAGTGCTTCTTTCCATTTACCAGCAACCCATTTGGGGTACCTGACAACCACAGCCAAATGGCTGTGGTGGTCAAAACCGTTTTGGGCTCCCACTTTGGGGTAGGTGAATTCACCACCCATGGTCGGGATTTTAGTGGGGCTTGGGATGTTCACAGGGGGTGCAGGGGTTCCGTTTTTTGACTACTCCAAGGTAGACTTAAACCCAGGGGTTTCCCTTTTGCGGAAATCGAGCACCCCTGGGTTTAAGTCTATGGGGATATGGCGGTGGTTGTCAAAACCAATGGGATCCCACTTTGGGCTAGGTGCACCATTTATTTTAGAACCTATTTTAGTGGGGATTGGGATGTTCACAGGGGGTACGATTTGGATTTTGACCCATGGGCAAATGGGTGTGGCTCAACATTAAACAGGAGGGGTAAAGCAGGTTTTGGTCCATGTTTCCACTTACCAGGGTTCCATTTTGGTGCCGATTTTTTGAGCGACAGCCGAATGCTTTCCATTGGGACCCATTGGTTTCCATTGGTTTTCCATTGGTTTCCGATTCCATCGGGATGTGGCCGTGGCTCAAAAAAAACGGAGCTCCCATTTTTTCCCATTTTTTAAAACTTTAAAAGTCACCGCGTGGTAGATTGAACCGACTCCGACCGGGGAACATGTTTGCGCTAGCTCTTTCCAAAATGAGCCAGGGCCCCATGCCAACTCTTGGGGAAGCGGTCAGAATGTCCAGATCATGGGTGTCCTTTTGATCGTTTAGTCTGGTTAGAAACAGATGGGTTCCGCTGGCTTAGATTGGTTGATTTTACCCAACAGGACACCTATGGTCCAGATTCGTATGACCAAAATTGGGGTTAACGACGAGTTGAACCACAAGCGGAACCCGAACAAAAGAATCGACAGGAGACGGACGCTGAAATTTCACCCAAAATATCGAAGAAAGAACGCCGCAAAGAAGGGCGGTAAACCTTTGGCGAAAGGGGCCCTCAACAAACATGCAAGCTTGGTAGAGGCCCCTGTTTGGCGCTTCTCTTTTCGACCAACTGACTTGTTGGGTTTCAAAAAACAATTCAATCAATACCCATGCATTGGAGGCAGCCTCGGTTTCCAAAGTGAATGCCAACTTGTCGTGTGAGGCATGGACTGCATACCCAAGAGCAATCGGGGAAACTCACGCCTGCTCAGGCATAGCTTCTTTCTTAGTTGGTGGGTTGGATTGGTGGTTTCGGGATTTGAACCCACGGTTCTTTGTAGAGGGTAAATGGGACACCACTTCTAAGCTCCAAACCACAAAACGTTCAGCTCCCGTAGGTCGCATTTTGAGGGAACCTGGCTGCACAAACTACTGCTTGTTTGAACGTTCGCTGCTTGGGTGATGGCCGTATTCTTGTGAGATTCCCTCTAGGCCAATGGTGAAAAAGGTCCGTATCTTGTCGATTTCTAGTGCCGCTCGTGTTCGCGACATGACTCTTCCTTTCGTGGGGCTTCGATTTTGGATGTCGGCTCGAAGTTGAACTCCCACCCCCAACTCCTCTTTTCCCCGGGCAAAAGGGTTTGAAGCAGCGCATGACCAGGGCAGCTTTTTGGCTTGGAACTCCAACCAGGTGCCATGTCGATCCATTCAACTGTGAGACCCCCCGGCAGCACGCGCGAGAAGAGCCAGTGGTGCCCTTCCCCTTGAAGGCAATTCCCGTCAAGGCCTGCCACCGAAAATCCGCCGGAGCTCCTGGCCCTTCTTTTTTTAAACCAGATGGGTTTGGGTGAACCGAGTCCCGGTCGGTGAGCCCCGAAAGTCATACGGTCCTCTTCTACCGCGGTTTCTTCAGCGTGGATCCCATCTCCAATTCCACCTTGTGGGTCACGAGGCTGAGCAGAGTTGACGTCTCGGATTCAACTGTCCCATGGATTTGAAGCCGGAACGTGGGGAGTACGGAAACCCCGCTCGTTGAATAGGGGGGACCAAGGTCGAACATTCGCCTGTCTCAAAATAGACCCTCAAGAGTAAACAAGAATCCTTTAGGCCCCCAGAAAACACCATGCCCCCATCCAAAACATCAAGAAAAAAGCCTGGCGTCCTTCTGAAAAGGGGGCCAGCCTTCAGCAACTCGGGCCAGCTTTTCCTTCTTCCGGTCCCCAGAAACCACCCCTCCTCGCCAGGCGGAGGCCCGCAAGATCTGCGAGCGCGCCGTCCTGGTGAAGGCGCCCGGCGAATTCTCCGCACCTTGGGGGGTGTTTTCTGCAAGAAGGCGTTCTTCTTTTTTGTTTGTAAAAAAATAAAAGGATCATCATAATAATAACAATAATAATCATAATATATATATATATATATGTGTATATATATATATATATATATGTATATATATATATATCACCCTGGGGGAACCCTTTTTTTTAATGGATCGGGTTTGTAGGGGTCGACAAAATAATGTGAGGGCAGTATTCTGGACCTGGAATCTGCGATTTGCGGCACGATCCAGAGGGCCGCTGCACAGAAGTTGGCATGGTTCTGAACGTTCTCCGAACGATTTTATTTGTATGCTTCGGAGGCTGGATGACTCAGCACGTGAGCCACGATTTGAGTATGCAAGTTGTTGCAAAGGTCGACACTTTTCATCAAGCATGGGGCCAAGATCGCGTTTCCGAGATGGCTTTTTGTTCGACGGACATTTCCATCTGCATTTGAAGGCTCTGAAACCTGTCAGGTGTCCGTGCTTCTTGTTGCGGATTTTTCTCCAGTTTTTGTGCCCATAGGGCATAGGGTCTTAGGGCCACATGGACACCAAAAAGAAGAGGCGTTGCTCGAGTGACCGTGCTTATAAACTACTCATGGCAGGGATGTTCCATAAGACACGGTCTTCTTTTGAAGGGCAGCCAATCAAAGCCGCCTAATATAGGGCCTAAGTAACAACAACTAGTTCTCCATCCATCCTCATTTTGTTTTAGGCCCGCATATTTTTCTTTCAGATAACCCGTAGTCGGTGCGTTGGATTTTGGTTTGGGGATTTGAAGCCCTGGTTCTTGTAGAGGGAAAATGGGAAACCACCCCCAAATTGCCAAGCCACCAAACAAGAGAGGGAAGCTGATGTATGGCTGCAAGCCGCCAAACGTGGTTTTGAAGTGCCACATTCTCATTTTTAGGCGCTGATATTCTACTATTCTTGCCCTTTCGCCCATGGTTTCTCAGAGGCTCCCGGTGGGTTTTCCATGGGCGTCAGGCGGTGCTGGAAGTTTGGTCCCTCGGCAGAAGTTGTGCCGAGGCCACGTGCGGGGAAGGGGAGGAGTTCGACGCGAGGTGAAACCGAATTTTAGTTGGTATTAAGAGAAAAATAGAAGGAACGCCACCCAAAAAACATATGGGGTCCACCAAAAATGGCGCACTCAGCAAATGCCATGCCTTGCCTCTGGTTTTCCTTTAAGCAAACAACACGCTTTAGGGGGTTCCCCTGAAAACTAATGGAGCAGTAGGTGTGTCTAGTGTGCAGTACATTAGGGTGACGGTAGATGTCATGCCCAGCAGGGGGGCTGTTGTATTTTTCCCACAAAGAGGTTTGTGATTCCCTTGTAGACGACACACACACACACACACCCTAGTAAGCTGTCCTCGGTGCCTGTGGAAAGGGAAGACATGGTCGCACGTCACCCTGGTTGGATAGTCCATTGGTAGAAGAGTATTCAACTGGGTGTGGCTCAAAACATGTACCGCAATGGCACCTCGGTGAACGGAGCCAACACTAAACCCTGCGACATCCCGACTCTTTGATTTTGAGCCACACCCAACTCACAACAGTTGATCACCAACTCAGATTGTTGCGGTGCAACTAGTGGGCATCCGGGGAACGCCCGCTCGAAGATCCATACCCGAACTCAGCTGAACTAAGCTTTTGCATCGGCAGTCGCAAGGGGCCGAACTTTCCCCACATTCAGCTGGCTGACTTGGCCCAGTCCAGTCATGTCCCGTGTCCCCAACGAAAACTAGGTGGCTCCCAGCCATCCCCTTAGCTTTTCAGTGCTTATTTCCATTGAACCCACTAACATTTACACTTTTAGCGGGGATCTGAGGACGGGCCGGAAAAAACCACGGCCACGCAGTGGTGGAGAGAGACTCTCCTTTTTGGTGGGTTTCCTGCCATGGAAAAGAGAAAGACATGTTTTCCTGGTTCTGGGGCTTCTGAAGAGTGAGGTTCAGCAAATCCGGACACGGGACACGTAGGTTTTGACAGGTTTTGGACTCTGAGCAGGTTTTGTCGGTTCGGGGAGGGGAGGGGGGGTGACCTGCCCTTTGCTTTGCCACTTCAGGTGGTGCCGTTGTTCTTCGGTTCCAGTGCTGTGCAACCTGTAGCCTCTTCTGTTTTCAAAAGGAACGGTAAGCTGAGATTGATCGTTGGCTCATCCAAGGTGCCCGCCTCTCTCGAGCTCTTTTGTCTTGGTCCTGTCAGAACTGGGGTCAGTATTTTGAATCGGTTGTTTCCCTTTAACCCATCACTTAGGGGGTGACTTTGATCATGGTAAAATAATGAGGCCAGCGTCAGAATTCCAGAATGAGCCTCCAGGAAAAATGTCCTCCAGGCCAGTGTCAGAATTCCAATCACATGTCCTGGTGCAACCAAGCTGAGCCTGTCACCTATTTGAGTACATGCGGAGCATGTCCAGTAAGAAGCTTGCCACAGTTGGGGGCCAGCTTGACCAATGTCACCTCTTCTCATCCCGTCAAGCCCAAACTCATGGTTGTTGTTGGGAAACAATTTACATGCTTGCTTATTGTGGTTTAGTGGTTGAAATCCAAATCCACTCAACTGCTCAAATTTAGTTCTTGTGCTCCCCTTCCAACGTCAAGCCACTTCCCTTCGAAACAGCTCCTAAATGGATGGCAGTCCTCCGAACATGGAACCCAAGTGAGAAAATCTCTTTGGCGAACGGGGTGCCACATCAAACTGGGCGCGATTTGGTTCTTCTTCTAATTTTGGGGTCCAACTATGTTTCTCTTCTTTTCAGGTGACCCCGAGTTGGATGGGGATTTGGTTTCAAGAGCAACTGGCTTCAGGGAAGGGAAGCCCCTCCAGACTTTTGGCGAGATGGGAAGACTTTGGAAGTACCGCACAACTGCCAGGCCTTTTAGGAACGTCTCACCTTCCCCCCTCCTTCCCCTCTTCCTTCCCTTCCCCTCCCCTCCTTCCCCTCCCCAGGCTTTTCAGGAAAGCCGCCTCTTGGGGTCCGGACAGCCCCCATCGGCCCCATCCGCGCCCATCGGCCCCCGCCTGCCGCGGCCCGCGCCAGGCGGTGGAGGCGGCCTTGGGCCAAGGCCCAGAGGCCCGCAGGCGCAGAGAAGTCCCGACTTCGAATTTTCGGGGCTCCGGGGGGGGGTTGGAGGGGGGGAGTGGGGGGGGGGGCTCCAGAGGGAGGGGGGCGCAACGTGGGTGGCGAACGCGTGGGGTTGCGCGGCAGGCGTGAAATCTCACGTCCGTTGAGTTGGGGCACTTAGAAACAAGTTGGAGTGAAGATATTGCGCGCGAGGAAGTTTGTTTTTTTGTTCCCCCCCGTGAAGATGTTAACTGCCATTTTAGCCCTTTGCCAATTCCGTTTGGTTGCCGTTTTCGTGGGGCAACCAAAGGTGTGGTTCCTTTCTCATCTAACCGGAAGTGGAGCCGAAGGTCAGGCAGGTGGTTGGGATTTGGACCCTTGGAAGCCCTTGGGTTTTTGGAGGTCAAGGGAAAACCCCTTGACCACATCACCGGATTCGGGCTCCAAACCAGTTGGAAGGAAGCTGAGAACGGGGTCCAAGCAGAATCAGGACATATCATTTTCGGCGTGCCGCTTTTTTAGTGGGCCAAGTATGAACACCATCGTTTTCTTGGGTGTCCAATTGGGCCCTACGCTGACATGAGTCGGGTTTTCCCAAAAATGTTAGCTGGATTTCTGGGTGGAACCCAAGCGTGTCAAGTGTAAATTCGACAAAGCAAAAGGATGATGGCCCCTACTCTCTGAACTTGATGAAATCCGGGTGCCAAAAGATATTTGGAGACCTGAAGCCTAGTATTCAGAGCCCGTGGCAGGAAATTCAAGAAGCACTCGCTCCATTTGGAGCAAAGATCGGGGCCCTTACTTTTGGTCCGGAGGGGGGGGGGGGAACCTAGCACACATGAACGCAGGTCAGGGCCCTTCTAAACTCCAAACAAAGGGGGGGTTACACCAAAGAAGAAATGGTATCTGGCTTTTGACCCTTTATATCGTCTTGGACCTTTTCCTTTTGGAAGGCCGTGGACTTGAAAATTGTTTGGACACCTGGACCGGTTCCTCAAGTTTGGCCGGTTGTTGCGAATACAGGTAACCTGAAAGACAACTGCAGGTGGTTTCGAATTTCGCAATGTATCCTTTCAGGGTTCCTTTGCCCAATAGCCTTCCGGGAATGGGCTTCCGATGTCGGATACGCCCGCGCCGTCGACGCCCATTTCCGGCTCAGGGATGCACGCTCTCAAAATAGCTACCACAAAGGTCCGGCCAAGTCTTTGTCCGGCTCCATCTTCCGAGTGGCTGAGCCGCATTACAAGGTTGCCCAAGGTGGGTTCCACATCTATCAAGCCTGCCCCTCGTTTTCCTAAGTATGTCTCATGATTTTCGCTGCTGAGAAGTAAAACACTGCACGACCAGGTGATAACTTCGAGTTCGATCCCGACCAGGCAATCTACCTGCCCCCGCCTTTATTCTTTCCTTGACTTCCATTTGCGTAAGAATATTTTTCCCGGAAGCGTCGCGAAGGGTTCTTCTTCTAGAGCGGCTGCACATTTCACCTGCCAACTTCTCATGCCAACTTTTAGAGAAATACTTCACCTGCCAACTTCTCATGCCAACTTTTCGGGTGTTACTTCACCTTCCTAACGAAGCACAAGCTAAACTTTTCGGGTGTCACTTCACTATCCTAAAAGCACAAGCTAACTTTTCCTTTTCTACCTTCTCTTCTCAAGTCTGAATTCTTCTTTTTCTGGCGGGGCTAGGCCCGACGGGAGCTTACGAAACGTACCCCTCGGGGATCGTGCGTGCCGAAGCGCTCTCGCTGTGCGCCAATTCTGGCAAGAGACCTGCGGAGGAGGTTGGCGAGGCTGGCCACTTGGCCACAGTCGCTGTGGCCTCATGGCCACTTTGGTTTTGGCCAGGCCAGCTCATGCTGTTTCAGGAGCCCGGCCATCTATGAATGCCGCGAATCCGCCTTGGTGTGCAAATCGAAATGAACTTGTGCTGCAAGGGCGTGGGTTGGCCGCTGTTGATGATGTGGCGCGTTTGTGCGGGCGTCACACAGATCCTAATTTCGCTGATGTTCGGATCCTGGCATCTTGTTCGGACGCACCACACGGTTTGAGTGAATCAGCGCAGCTGGGCGACGAAGTCGTTGAGCGTTTGGTTGCGGCGCGATGACGACGACAATGATGACGGTGATGATGATGGTTCTGGCGATGTCAGTGTGATAAACACGGCGCCGGCGGCAACGACGATGGTCTACGGCAGTGAGAATGACTGACAATGTCTATGACCATGCCTACACATGCTGGTGATGATGACGATAATTGGTCATATTGACTATGTTTGCAATGTTGACCACATACTATGATGATTGCTATAATGATGACAACGGCGAGAATGAGACTGATGATGGTGCTGCTGGTACGGTAGATGGGCGGGCCAGGGTGGAGGATGGATGGGGATGATGATGAGGAGGATGAGGATGGTGCTTGACGATGACGATGATGACGATGATGACGATGATGACGATGATGACGATGATGACGATGATGACGATGATGACGATGATGATGATGATGATGATGATGATGATGATGATGATGATGATGATGATGATGATGTTGGCTGTGGCGATCGCGGTGATACTAGGCAGATGCTGATGTTGAGGATGATGATGGTGATGATGATTGTGAGGATGATGGGTGGTGATGACAGCCTTGTGTTGAGTCTCGGTGCCCTTTTGGATTGGGTTACAGGAACACCAAAATCAAGCCCATCATTTTTGCTTCCCCCATCTGGAGACGAACCTAAATAGGGGGACCCGCAGGAGCCTGTTTTAAACCAAGGCCAAAATGCTACCCTGCCCCGGTCCCCAGCGCGCCGTCGTGCAAAAATTACTTGAGCACGACGCGTCCAGGAAGTCCCTGCACAACAGTTACGGCCATCCACCAAAAACACCTGTGGCCAGGATTTGTTTTTACTAGGGAACCCCGCCCAAAAGGCTCATGTCCTTGCGTTTTGCGGCACCGAACCATTTCTTCGCATTCGAGGCTCCGAATGCCGCTCCTTTCGCGCCCCTTGCAGGCGGGACTTGCGAGGGTCCCGGAGGTCCCTCCAAAGGTCCCAGTCCGAAAATGCTCCCCGGGGGTATGTGTCAAAATACAGGACCAGAAAAGTTGGGTTTTCCGTTTGTTTCCTTGTGAGCCAAGAAACAACCCGCACTGCTGGGTTTTCCTGCAAATGACGTGGGTAATGCAGCAACAGAAGCACGAATGATGCGACAACGGGTGATGCAGCAAAAGGAGCACGAACAATGGTGATGCAGCAGCAGGAGACGCGGGTGATGCAACAGGTGATGCAGCAACAGGAGCGCAAATGATGCGGGTGATGCAGCAACAGGTGATGCAGCGACTGGAGTACAAATGATGCGGGTGATGCAGCAGCAGGTGATGCAGCAACAGGAGCGCAAATGATGCGGGTGATGCAGCAGCAGGTGATGCAGCAAGGAGCACGAATGATGCGGGTGACGCAGCAGCAGGTGATGCAGCAACAACAGCATGAAATGATGCGGGTGATGCAGCAACAGGTGATGCAGCAACAGGAGCGCAAATGATGCAGGTGACGCAGCAGCAGGTGATGAGGCAGCAGGAGCATGAATGATGCGGGTCACGCAGCAACAGGTGATGCAGCAACAACAACATGAAATGATGGGGGTGATGCAGCAACAGGTGATGCAGCAACAGGAGCGCAAATGATGCGGGTGACGCAGCAGCAGGTGATGAGGCAGCAGGAGCATGAATGATGCGGGTCATGCTGCAACAGGTGATGCAGCAACGGGTGATGCAGCAAGGAGCACGAAATGATGCGATGATGCAGCAACAGGAGCATGACAGATGCGGGTGATGCAGCAACAGGAGCACGAAATGATGCGGGTGATGCAATAATCGGTGATTGCAGCAACAACGTGTTATGCAGCAAGGAGCACGAAATGATGCGGGTGATGCGGCAACAGGTGATGCAGCAACAAAAGCTGATGCAGCAACAGGAGCACGAAATGATGCGGGTAATGCAATAACGGGTGATTGCAGCAACAACGTGTTATGCAGCAAGGAGCACGAAATGATGCGGGTGATGCAACAACGTGTTATGCAGCAAGGAGCACGAAATGATGCGGGTGATGCAGCAACAGGTAGTGCAGCAACAAAAGGTGATGCAGCAACAGGACCACGAGCTGATGCGGGTAATGCAGCAACAGGTGGCGCGAAATGATGCGGGTGATGCAGCAACAGGTGGTGCAGCAACGGGTGATGCAGCAACAGGTGATGCAGCACCAACGGGTGATGCAGCAACGGGAGCACGAATGATGCGGGTGATGGAACAACGGGTGATTGCAGCAACAATGGGTGGTGCAGCAACGAGCACGAATGATGGTGATGCAGCAACAGGAGCAATGACGCGGGTGATGCAACAGGTGATGCGGCAACAGAGAACGAAATGATGTGGGTGATGCAGCAACAGGTGACGCAGCAACGGGTGATTCAGCAGCAGGTAGTAGCACGAAATGATGCGGGTAATGCAGCAACAGGTGATGCAGCAACAGGAGCCGAAATGATGTGGGTGATGCAGCAACAGGTGACGCAGCAACGGGTGATGCAGAAGCAGGTGATGCAGCACCAACGGGTGATGCAGCAACACGAGCACAAATGATGCGGGTGATGCAACAACGGGTGATTGCAGCACCAACGTGTGATGCAGCAAGGAGCCCAACAAATTTTTGGGTGATGCAGCAACAGGTGATGCAGCAACAAAAGGTGATGCAGCACCTGTACATGTTGTAAGGGGCTGCTTTAAAAGAACAAAATATCATCACCTTTGCCTTTTTTTGCGGGAATCGGCTTTCGAAGAACTGGATTAAGAAAACTAGGGCCACGCGACCCGCGGCTTCCGTGAGAGTCCTTTTGCGACACCCGAAAGCAACCTGGAAGTGATGAAGCCAACGGAAGGGCCACGAATCTACTTTCACCCAACTGAGACCGGCCGGCTTTTTCTGGGGTCATTCTTTTGCCTGTGTCTGGGGTTATCAAAGTCAGAAACTGGGTTTATTTCCTTCATCACTTTAGGGGTGACTTTGATCAAGGGAAAATAACGAGACCGGCGTTTTTGTTTCGCCTTTTTCTTTTTCTCTTTGTCTTATTCTTTTTTTTCCGCCTTCGCGCGGGCTTCGGCGGCGAGGCTGGATTGATGCTGACCCGCCTGAAGTCGGAGCAGGATTGGGCTTCAGCCGCGATGTTGCACTGACCAAAACGAGAGGGGAGCCGCAACTCGAAACGGGAAACCACAAGCCGAAGCTTCTTGTCAAAGAGGGATGCTTGGTTCATTCCGGCAGAATTATGAGGGTCATTCCTCATGTTAGCACTCATGTCAGTGCCTTGCATTTACTTTTGCAAGGGGCCGCGGTGCCGGTGTCCTCCTAAAGCATTTGTGTCGAAATAGGGGGACCCCAAGAATCGTTGTCTTCCTGTTGGAAGGGGGGTTTCGGGTAAGGGCAAAAAAGCACGCAAACCCATACTCCAATCCAAAAGGGGATTTCTTTTTTAGGCGTGTCCTCTTTTGAGGGTACCCGTTTGCATGTTGGATAAGGAGTTAAGAAGTCACGTGGCTCGCTCGCCACGTTTCTGGAATGGGTTTTCGAGGTATGGAGGGGAGGACAACGGCCCTACAAGCGAGCTCAAAACAGACCCTGAAGAGGGGCTTTCATCCTTCGAGAAATGTATTCCTTTTCCATCCTCTAAAGCACCATCGTTCTTTTCTCAAAAACCAGATCCCTCTTTTCTGGGTTTGCGGAGGTTGCCAGAAAGAAGGATCCCTGGATTCAGAATGGGGTCTGCTATGGGTATTGGGTTTGTGCCTCGGCAAGCATACAACTTATACATATGTATGTATATATATATATATGTGTGTGTCCCATGGATCCACCTTCCTTCAGAATTCAATGGTCTGTGCAGTGTTTTCTGCTTTTTTTTGGGCTTTGGGGAAAGCAGCAAACAAAAAGGCGCATTTCCAAGGACAAGGAATCTTGAATCCAGTGGGTTTGGATCTACCTCTGTCCTATTTCTAAGCTGATGTTTGGTCAGAAGATGCAACACAACAGCTATGTTGGAGCCATTGACTCAAAAGCGAGAACATAATTAAGTAAAATTACGGAGCCAATGAAAGAACAGTAAGAACCAAAAAAGCAGAAGTAAAAAGTAGAAAAGTAAAAGTAAAACTTCAAGGTAAACATGTAAAACGTAAAATATTTCAGTCCATGGTCAAAGCATTTTACTTCACGACCATGGTCTTTTTTTCGTTTTGTTTTTCTTTTTCTTACTTTTGGGTCATTGGCTCCAGAAACTAGCCTTTTGCTTATTTGCTTTTTTACTCTTGGGTCTCCGGCCAGAAGAACTTTACGCTTTTACTTTTGGGCTATTGGCTCCAACATAACTGCTGCTTTGCATCTTCTGACCACACCTCCGCTTTGCATGGACAAGTTTAAGTTGTAGGGTTTGGAGTTTATCGACTCACGTTTATAGGAATCGGTTGTAGATGTTTGTTCAATGAGTTTCATTGAAACTATGCTGTTTCGTTCAAATGAACTCACTGTTTTTTGCATGTTTAGTGTTTTTTGCTTGGAATTCAAAGTATTCAATAAGGATTAAGCATCAAAGCATCAATTATAATTCTTGTCTCACAATGGATTTGAAAGCTGATTTTAAAGGATTTTTTTCTAATATTGTGTTTGTTCAATTTTCTCACTAGGATTTAACTGGACTTCAACAAGAAACAAACCCTAGTAGAGCTTCTAGTTTAAAGACAATTTGCATAGGATTTCCTTGTCGAACAAGATGTGTAAACAAGCTTCCCATTTGAAACTAGATGTTCAAACGGGTTGGTTTGTTGGTACAGTTTCAATAGAGTTTAATAAGGACATACGTCTAACAGAATGTCTAGTGTTAAAGATAATTTGCATAGGTGTTTTAAAAGACGGTTTTTAACAATTGGAAGTCTTATTTCAAATCAGATGCTCAAGAGGATGTCCTTTTCCATGATGATTTATTCAATTTTCTATTTAGAACTCAACTAGAAATTAAAAGTGAACAACGCCTAATATCATTTCAGACCTAAAGATGATTTGAATTGGATTTCTATTTTGAAGAACATTGTTAGCTGGGATTCTTGCTTCAAAATATATTTTAAAGAGAACATCCTTTCTCGGGATATTGTTTCTCCACTTTCTATTTAGAATTAACTGGACTCTAATAAGGAAATGATCGAGTAGAAGATAATCTAAATAGGATTCCTTTTCAAAGAAAAACACATAATTGGAGTTGGTATTCCAAATTTAGATTTGGAAGAGGATTTCGTTGCTCAGGGTGAGCCCATGCTGGTCAAGTCGCATGGGGCATTCCAAATTAAAAAAACTGCATTCCAGCCCCAAAATAGCCTTCAAACAGCAAAAATATAGATCCATCGGGGGGGTGCATATATACATACATATGGTCACACCCCCCGCCATGAACTACATTTGCATTGGTCAGTTTATATAACCCTTACAAAACACTGGTATTTACGGTGTTTTCTACATTTTTTGGAAGTACAACTGCAAGAAAATACCGGCCGGATTTCGGCCCCTCGACCAAATGCCGAGTGGTAAAAAACCTCCATTTTTTGATGTTTTATTTTTTTTGCTTTTTGAGCTCCATAAGCTCAAACAACTAAAAACAACTCGAGGAACACCAAAGAAAACCAAAAACACCTTGAGAAAACCAAAAAAACAAAAATCCAAAAAACCAAAGACTTTGGCTGGTTTTGGAAGACTGCTTTGGTTTTTTGGTTTTCTCGAGGTTTTTTTGGTTTTCTTTGGTTTTCCTCGAGTTTTTTTTGGTTTTTTGAGCTTATGGAGCCCAACAACCAAAAAACACATGTGTTTTACCCACCAAAACCATAAAATACATTGTGTTTTTTTTGGTTTTTGGGCTCCATAAGCTCAAAAAGCCAAAAAAACTCAAGGAAAACCAAAGAAAACCAAAAAACCCCGAGAAAACCAAAAAACAAAACACAAAAAAACCAAAGACTTTGCTGGTGTTGGAAGACTGCTTTGGTTTTTTGGGTTTCTCGAGGTTTTTTTTGTTTTCTTTGGTTTTCCTCGAGTTTTTTTAGTTTTTTGAGCTTATGGAGCCCAAAAACCAAAAAAACACAGTGTATTTTATGGTTTTGGTGGGTAAGCACTGTGCAAAAACCAAAAAACACATGGGACTCCATAAGCTCAAAAAACCAAAAAAACTCGAGGAAAACCAAAGAAACCCACAAAAACCTCGAGAAAAACAAAAAAACAAAAGCAGTCTTCCAAATCCAGCAAAGTCTTTGGTTTTTTGGTTTTTTGGTTTTCTCGAGGTTTTTTTTGGTTTCTTTGGTTTTCCTTGAGTTTTTTCTTGTTTTTTGAGCTTATGGAGCCCAAAAACCAAAAAACACAATGTATTTTCTGGTTTTGGTGGGTAAAACACATGTGTTTTTTGGTTTTTGGGCTCCATAAGCTCAAAAAACCAAAAAGACTCGAGGAAAACCAAAGAAACCCAAAAAACCTCGAGAAAAACAAAAAAAACAAAAGCAGTCTTCCAAAACCAGCAAAGTCTTTGGTTTTTTGGTTTTTTGGTTTTTTGGTTTTTTGGTTTTCTCGAGGTTTTTTTGGGTTTCTTTGGTTTTCCTTGAGTTTTTTGGTTTTTTGAGCTTATGGAGCCCAAAAACCAAGAAACACAGTGTATTTTATGGTTTTGGTGGGTAAGCACTGTGCACAAACCAAAAAAACACATGTGTTTTTTTGGTTTTTGGACTCCATAAGCTCAAAAAACAAAAAAACTCGAGGAACACCAAAGAAACCCAAAAAAACCTCGAGAAAAACAAAAAAACAAAAGCAGTCTTCCAAAACCAGCAAAGTCTTTGGTTTTTTGTTTTTTTTGTTTTCTCGAGGTTTTTTTGGTTTTCTTTGGTTTCTTCGAGTTTTTTGTTTTTTTTGGTTTGTTGTGTGTTGGTCAGTCTATTTGAAGAGGAGGTGCCCTTGGACTCAGTACAGCAGCGCGCTCGGTTCTTTTCGCAGTCCAGCTTGCAGTGTCAGAAGCCTTTGGCTAATAGAGCAGACCACTCCACAGCAGGTGCGGGAGTTGCAACTTTTTGTTGCTTCCCGCCTGTTCCAGGCTTAATTAATGCTTTCCACAATCTGTGGATCCACAAGCCATCCCTCCACAAACATGTCTTCATCTACATTGCAGAATGGAGAGTTCTCAGGGCCCCAAGAGTTTTGACAGACTACCTTGGAGTCTGAGCTGTTCCAATGAATAGCAGCCATGCTGTGAGTTGATGTGGAAGCTTCTGCATCCATTCGAGCCACCTTGCAGTGCTGTAGGCTACACATATTTCTTGGCCTAGCTTTCACAAACAGTGGTGCGGCAAAAATTTGAAAACATGCTATTGCAGGTTAGGCACCACCACAATGCAGCGAAAGCCACTTCCTCATCACTTCCTCGTCACTTCCTCGTCACTTCCTCGTCACTTCCTCGTCACTTCCTCGTATCACTTCTGCATTACTTCGTCGCTGCTTCATCACTTCCGCATCACTTCCTCATCACTTCCTCATCACTTCTTTATTACATTGTCACTACTTCATCACTTCCTCATCACTTCTTTATTACATCGTCACTACTTCATCACTTCCTCATCACTTCCTCATCACTTCCTCATCACCTCCTCATCACTTCCTCATCACCTCCTCATCACTTCTGCATTACTTCGTCACTGCTACATCGTCACTACTTCATCACTTCCTCATCACTTCCTCATCACTTCCTCATCACTTCCTCATCACCTCCTCATCACCTCCTCATCACTTCTTCATTGCTTCGTCTCTGCTTCATCATTGCTCCCTCATGACTTGTTCACTTCTTGCTCGGAATATGGTTGACATGTCTTCACATTTCCTCAACATTTCCTCATCCAGATGCATTTGGTGTTATCTTTGGCACTTGGTGGATGCAGACACAGACCTCCGATGAACAAGGACAGGTTGGTGTTGGCAGACTTGACAAGTTCAGACGCAGATGAGCAGATGGATCAAAGACACATGCCCCAAATGTAGTGTTGGCAGACTTGACAAGTTCAGACGCAGATGAGCAGATGGATCAAAGACACATGCCCTAAATGTAGTTCGTGGGGGGGGGGGGTGTGAGCATATATATACACATTGGCCGGTTTTTGTACTAACCCACACTTTCCTTTAATGGTGGCAACTGCACCCTACCATGTTTCGTGTGGAAGCAAAAGCACACCAACTTTCAATGAGAAAGCCAGGCGGCTCAGAGCCTGAGCCGCCTGTGAATTGGAGACCGGACATGGAACCAAAGTGAGTGCACAACTTCAGGAAAACCACCAGGCGGCCCAAGGGAGCTAGCCAAGGGGCTGACTCTTAAGGGTGCCTTTTCTTATGTGGCTAGGGTTCTTTCAAGCGAGCGCCCCGTCTTGTCGAACAATTGGGGAAGTGTCAGAGACAAACCAACGCCCCCACTTGAAGGTGAGGTCCTTTTTCCCGTGATGTTTGGCCGGGACATCCTCAAACGTGGGTTGAAATGTAGGGAACATATCGAGGTTGCACTTCATTGGTGGTTTAGATTGGTGGTTTGGATATGGGTTTGAACCCCTGCTTCTTGCTCCCTAACCACCAACTACCGGGCTCCAAACCACCCAGAGGGAAGCTGACCCAATGTGAGCAAGTACGTCCGCCCCTTTCCTCGCCGATTTCAAGCTCCGCAGTTTGGAGACGGTTTCCGACCCATGTACGATGTTCGCCCCCCTCGCCTTGTTGGACCCACCTTGCGATTTGTGGCGTTTTTTTCCAGAGGCTCGGCCCCCTTCCGCGCAAAAACAACACACGTTGGGTTTTTGCAAATGGGGAGCCAAGGAGCCCGAATTGCCGCCACCAAAACCACCTGTGGCCAGGATGTTTTTAAACTAGGGAACCCCACACAAAAGGCTGACGTCCACCTGGGGTCCAAAAAAGGAGAAGCAACACCTCATACCCCACCAACTTCAAAGCCTCGCTAGGAGTGTGCCTTGGATGAGCCGGGGACCTACAGCGCGCAGATAGAACCTGGCGCAATGGCCCGGCCAGGGGTTCGGCTTTCCAAGAAGTTCCTCGGTTCAAAGCATGTGTCAGAATAGGGAGACCCTACTTGCGGATGGTCCTTTCCGTGGCCAGATGGGTTGGTTTTAGGTGTTAGGTTGCTTCCGCAAAAGCCAAGCAAACCCAGGGACAAAGAGAAAAACGAACTGCGGCTTTTCCGGCGGAGCACCGTCAAAAAGACGATGGCAAGGCAGTAGCTCCAAGCGACGCCCCCGTTTTCCCGGGTAGAGAAAATGTTGATTTCCTCGGCCAAACTTTCTGCCGGGCAGGGATTTTTGCGGTTTCGTAGTGGGAAGAGCGAGCGAGCGAAAGCAAGAAAGGTCTCCTTTACCTGCTCCAATTCTGATTTCGGTGTTTTTTGAGGCTACCCGTTTTGGGGTTGGTTTAAACGGGAAAAGCGAAACTCATGTTGGGTACCCAAAGAACTTGTAAGAAAGGAATCGCAACCCGGTCCTTAGTGTTCAGTCCCTTATACAAGCTCAAGCGGTTTCTCGAAGAATATGGGCCAATTCCTTCAGGTGGCGCCGGTTTTGTTTCGGTTTCCCAACCTTTAGCTCTGCCTTGAACCCGGCGCCTTTTCCTTTGTGCCATTGGCGTGATCACAAACCGCGTGATCGTTGAACAGCTCGGTCAATCGTGTTTTTCAATACCGAATGGGTGGTTGTGTCTTGCCATGTCCTTTTGGGGAGTTCAAGTTCAAACGTGCCCGGGCAAAACAAATTTGGAAGGTGTCCCCTGCAAAACATGGCAACCATGTGAAGGTGGGTTCTTGGTGATCTCGTCGCACATTTGAGCTTTTACAGGAAGCTTTTTCAGCCCAGTGTTGAGCCGGTCGCTAGTTTGGTCAATTTGGACCCGAGCTTTCGTCTGGTCTCAGGTTCGATGGGCGGCAGGCGCTTCGGTCGGAGGCGTAAAATGAGCAGCGCCCAAAACCGCCATTGGTTCAGTCCTGCTTTTAGAAAGTTAATGGTCCCCCCCCTCCAGAACGGCCATTTTAGTAGGTTGGGTTCTCAAGTACCCCTCTGCACAGGTGGCGCAAGTTGGGCTGCAGTCGCAGGGAAAGTCGTGCTTCCTCCAAGGGTTCTTAGGTTCCCCGAAGCCAAAGCTATGAACAAGGGCTGAGGTTTCTCTTGAGCAAAGGCGCTGGCTTGGGCTCTGACTGCGAATGCTGGGTTGTCGAGGGCCAAGGCAATGGTATCCGTGACAGGTTTGGCTCAAACAACTCTCTTGCCAGCTGCCTGTTGCGCCCAGCTCTGCTGGCCAAAGAATGAAAGTCGTGCTTCGTCCAGGGCCCTCAAGTGCCCGAAGACAACGGCATGAAGGGCCCGTCCTTGGGGCGAATCGTGGGTTGTAGAGGGGCGTCAAGGCTTTGTTTCCGTCATCTGTACAACCATCTTGGTAAAACCAAAAGTCGGTGGGTGCTCCTATGGGTGTGTGTGTGTGTGAGTGTGTGTGTTTGTGTGTGCGTATATATCAAACCACTCGCGATTTGGAGCCCAAGCATGGATTTCGTCGTTAGTTTTGTGGTTTGTCAAACTCCAGCAGAAACGGGCGCCCTCAAAAAACACCACCGCATATGGGACCCCGTGTTAAGGGAAACCGCACCGAAACGGTAGTTGAGCCCTCAGAATTCAGAGGTATTGACATTCCAGTTCATGGGTCTCACTTTCCCAAAGTAAGCTTTTTGGTTTCCCTGTTTTGCTCCAGTTCACTCAAGGTTCCAAAAGTTGAGCCCTTTATTTTCAGGGCCTTTGGTTGCAAGTGAGGGATTCATGCGCCACGCGTTATGACTATGAACCATATCTTGCTTTGATATTCCAGGGGTTTGGCTTGAGAGAAGGGGATATTTTTGTTTGGATTTCCCAATGGCATGATCTGACAGAAAGACATCCTTTCGAGAGCTTGAGGGATCCTCATTTGTACCCAAGGGCTTGCGTGAAAGGAATTGGTCCTCTTGGTGGCTTTCCAACAGGGATAAGAAATCGGGTGATTCCAACACATGTTGCTCACAGCCCACTCCGATTGCCATTCAACACGACATCCATCAACTGGTTCGAACGACCCCCCGGTTTCTCTCTGGCGCGCCGGCCGTCTCGCCAGACGCTCCCAAGCTCTCAGCTGGCGACTGTGGAGGTCTTAGCCTCGATCCGATTCGCGGGGCGTCCGATGTTTTTTCTTGGTTAGTTTTGATCGAAAAATCGACGGCTGGTCTAGATGGGGGTCCCATTGGCCAGGCCCACCTCACCTCTTTCAGGTCGCAAGTGAGTAGACCCACCAAAAATGGCGCGAAATTGGAGAGTTGCAACAACCTCAAGAGTGGACACCAAGTTTTGACCGAATCTTGATGTCCATTTCGGGTCCTTTTGGACGGCAAAAAGTCGCAGACCCAAGTTGGTTTCCAGCAAAGTCACTGTGACGGCCCAGCCTGCAACTCCTGCGGGCGGTTCTTGGACATCTGGGTGTCTGTCGGAGACCAACTGTTGGGTTGGTTTCAATAGGAAACAAAACCAAGCCGATCCTTGGCAGGGTCTCCCAAAGCAGAACCCCTGGCGTTAGCATTTTTTTGCATTCGTTCGGCGGATGAACCGTGCATCTCGTTTTAGGCACCCCCCCCTTACCCACCATGGTTCTTATAACCCTTCGAAGATCCACTCAAATGTGGGGTCTGTTTAGTGGCTGCCTGTTGCTTTAGGTTTCGGTGGGCGATCCGGTCGATCCTTTGGCCATAAAGCAAATGCTAGTCCATTCACCTACAAAAAGGCTGAGGCGCCTTTTGCTCGAGCAACCCAGGCTGCAGGACATGCCAAGCCCGGACATGGCAAATGGGGTGTCAATAGATCTTCTAGTGCTACCTTCCCCATTCTTTCTAGGGATCCTTCTTTCTAGAAAACCTCCGGACACCCAAAAAAACCCGCCAGTATTGAAAAGAACGATGGTTGAGAAGAATGGAAAAGGAATCAACCCCTAGAGGGTTTCCCATTGACCCTCTACAAAAACCAGGCTCAAATCTCACCAACCCACACCAACCCTTAGAATGATCTTACTTTGGCTTCGCATGTGAGTCGCGAACTCCGCGGGGCGCAGAGTTTGCGTCGCACGCACCGAGCGAGGCGCCGGAGAAGAGGCTCGGGAGTCCCAGAGGACCACCCGGCCCCCCGGCCGGGGCGCGGAACGCGCATGCGGCCGGGTGGGTCCAGACCAAAGACCTGGCCCCTCCCCCTTTTTTGGGCTCGGGGAAGCTTAGGGGATTGAACAAACAAGGTTGAAACAAGAAAGTCGGGTTCTGTTTACTTCAAGGAATTCGTCGTTTGACATCCAACAAGGGTTCGGTCACAGACCAGTGTCTGTTTTCCTTATGCGTTGCATCCCACGAGTTCTCCGTACCTTTGTCTCCCTTCCAGAAAGGATTGGCCGGTCACATGTCAAGGAACTTTGATAGGGAACCACCTGAAAAGTGGTTGGACATGATTTCTCACCGAATTTTGATGTCGACCTTTGGGATCCTGAATTAGAATTCCCACCCAAATCAAGCTGGAAAAGGAGGTGAGAAGTTCGATTGCAAAGCCGCAACAAAGCTCTGCAACCGCGAACACTATTTCTGGTCTGAGAATAGGGCAACACAGTTTTCACCACTCTCTTTTTCCGAAGGTTTGTCTTTTTCAGCCACCCAAAAAAGAACACGAGATCGAGTGACAGCGTGCACGTGCGCTTTGCGACGTGAAGTATGGCTGAAGCATGAGCACATGACCAGTCCAAACATGATAATGTCAACCCCGGATCAATCAACCCCGGGTTGATTAGCAAAACAGGACGCCCTGAAATACACTTTTGGTACATGCGGAATGGTGTTGGCAGAAAAGGCAGACAAACTCGAGAAAACCAATCAAGAAGTAAACAAGCAATACAGTATTATGTCAGCTGTCCAGACTTATATTCTTGTTTTGGTTTTCTGTTTTTCTCGATTATTTTTGCATTGTTTTGAAGACAGTACTCAGTATGAAAAACCTTGAGAAAAAGGAAGCAAACAACAAGACTATGTCAGCTGTGCTGATTTGTGGGGCACGAGTTGCATTTTCCCGTTTTCCGGCCTGCTTGCAAGAGCATTTGTGTTGAAGTGGACTTGCGTAGACCGCATCCCAGCCATAGTACAGTAAGCTAGAGATGATTTCCTTTGAGAGGATTCTTTCACTGGTAAATTCTTCTTAATTGCAGTTAGAAATTAAGTATCACGTCATGCATATCTTAAGTAGAAGTAACAAGGAACGAACTCCGAGGTCCCACATTTATTGAATGAACTGCGTTTAAATGCTGAAATGCTGACTGATTTGCAAAGAACATCCAGTGAAGCATTTCATTTGAAATAGAACAATCATTATTTAAATTCAAATTTGGCATAAACACATTTCTGATTGTAATCGTTCCTTATTGAATTCTGTTTAGTTTTAGTTAGACATTATTTATAACCTGAAACATGTATTCAGAGGTCCCACAATTGAAGTACTTGTGTTTAAATGTTTCCTGATTGTAAAGATAATTCTATTGGAAAGGACACCATTTAGTCTTAACTTGACAAATCGTTAATTGAACGCTATCTTTAAATAGAGATTCTAGTTCGAGTCTTTCCTTATTGAATTATATTTAGCTTCAGTTGGACCTTGAGTAGAGTATAATAGAGGTATGAAGTAGAATTCATAGAAAGATTTCAGAGGTCCCAACAACGTGTTGTTTTAAACTAGCCCCAGAGCTACCATGGTCAGAAAATAGTGTACTACACAGTGTTTTGTAGCGTTTTTAGTACTCAATTCGCATCTCCACCAACGGCTGCTCTCTAAAATTCAATTTGAGTTTCAATAGGATAAAGTTTAAGGGGGACTAAATAAAGACATGCTTGATCAGAGTCCTACTAGGAATTATATCATAAATCTAACAGTTCGATCTTTACATTGTTTTCAGAGTTTGAACATAATTTGTTAAGGACACAATCCAATTGTAATTTAGACAGGGTTGTCATCCAATCGAATTTCGTTACACATCAGTTAACGCATAAACACCACTTTTTAAGGCATAGGTCACCTCGAATTTCCACTCAACATGCAAAACAAGCACACGCTCACAGCGTCCCGTTTGTTTTTTGAATCTGTAAGGCTATGTGAACCTGGCTCCCAGCCATCCGGTTCCTTAGCTTTTCAGATCCTTTTCGTTGCTTTTGGGTCGTTTCCGTATTTCGTCCCGCCAAAAGTTAAAAGCTTTGAGCGGGGGATCGGACCTCGGGCAGCAGAGGAAACAGACTTCAGAGAGCGGATCGTAGAAGCACATTCTTGTGGACCACCCCTTCGATGGATGTCTTTGAAGGGAATTTCCAACGGATTTCGGTTTGGCTTTTGGTTTCCCGGTACCCCAAAAGGAACTAATTACCAACTCCAAAGCAATTGGTAAGAAGATCCTGTGCGAAGGGCGCCAGCCGGAGTCGGAGCCCGACGTTGGGATCGGTCCTGATGACCATTATCCTTTTAAGGGGACCGGGTTCCGAACGTCGAGCGGTTCCGGCTGTTCCTTGGTGGGAGGGAAATAGTAAGCACGATAGTAATCATGAAATAATCATCACAATACTAGTACTTGTTTTCAATTTGGTTTCCCTTTGACCCAACCCGCAAAAAGCGGGAATCACTTTCAGCAAGTCACCCATGCGGATGGTATCATGTTGGATTCCGTCAGCTACAGCCACGCAGTCGTTGAGAAGTTTTCCGCTTGAAGCGGGTGTCCACTGAAGGTGATGCAATTTGAGGTACCTGGCAACAACCTATCAGATCCTTCAACTTAGTTTTCAAGGGCAGCAATCTATGTTGATGTATGCCTATGCAAAAGATCTCAGCTGCGCAATGTGGGATAATCGAGCTGATTCATCTGGTTGTGTCTTTCTTTGAGTGTATCCCTTTCTGGTTAGTCTGAGGGAACAAAAACAAATCGGAACGTTACCACGTTTCACCGTTCCATTTTTTCTGCACACCCCTCCCATATAACATGCAAGAAACCGGTTCAACACCCTTCAATCAGATCAGTTTTTCCCGGTGCCCGGTTGGGTGGCCGGGTCCCGTCGGTGTCCCGTTTTCGAGGCGCCGGCGAAGAGGGGAACGCCGCGAGCCGCGTGGTCGCAAGACGGATCCAGGTGAACATTTTTGTCTTCTCGCCTTTTCTTTCTTGTTTTCGGGGGGGGGGAGGTAGCTCCACCTGATCCATGTGAATGAACATTTGTTTCCTCGTCGATGTTTTTTTTTTTTGGGGGGGGGGGGAATAGCAACCTCCCCTTCTGGCCAACATCCAACCTCTTTGGTGGTTGTGAGTCCAAAGTGGCAGAACAATTGATCTTAAGGGGAACTCCTGACCCCTGAGTGGTGGAAACGGACACCCACGGGGTGTTTCTCTCGCCTTGAGCCCCGCCTTCTGGTTGTTCGGCAAAGGGAAAAGCGGGCACGGCCATCTTGGGCGCAGAAGCTGAACAAGTCTCAAGCTGTCTTGAGGTGGAACACACATCTATTGGTGCTTGGTGCTTTCCAGCAGGTACAGTTTACTTGTAGCCAACAAGAGGTACCCTATTCCTGTTTAGTACCCGTTGTCCTATTGAGTGGAAGGTACCACTTGCAGTGTGCTGTTTGAACTCTGAACGCTAAAGGGAAAGCACCGAGGCCCATTTCGGTTTCGGGGGGGTCGACCCTCGTGGCCCAAGGCTCCAAGTCGCTTCGCCCCGGCACCCGGAGGACGCCGCGGGGCCAGTCTCAGTCAGTCACGCCAGTCCCAAGTTTGACACAGAGCCATGGGGCTACTTGTGGCCATGGGACATCTTCAAAACATTCTGCTTCCATTTGGTTAATTTTTTTTTGTTGTTTAGTTCCCCCTGTTGATTTTAAAGGGAATCTATCACTACTGGACATATATTTTTTTTTTCCAGGGGACTTAAGCAAATGGAGGTCTGGCATTCTGGTGCCGTAGTGGCTGTACGTTCCCCTGCAAAGTTTGATGCGCAACGGATGCAGGCGCTTTTCTCCTATCGGCGTGTCTTTTTGTGAAGGTGGCATTTTTGTGGCTGTAAAGGGAAACAAGACAACTCCAAAACAGGGTCCGACTGCAAAAGAGACAAGCCCATGTTTCTTTGTTGACATATCTCACGTTGGAAGTTTTTTTTCCCCTGTCACAGACCCCTAGCGCGGAAGAAGCCCAAAGACGATGGAACTCTGGCTGGACAGGGAACTTTTCCAGCCGGTCTACCGTCAGATTCATGAGTCGATTTTGTTCCAGGGTATCATGTGGGGTAGCAGGTTTGAGGGCTCTCCAAAATGCGACATTTCAACCGAGAACTACTCCAAAAATGGTTGGTGGACATAAATCACCTGGTAAAACATGTTCACCAAAGGGTTCCTAATTCTTCCCCACCCAAAGACCTCCCCAACAGGAAAGAGAGGCCACATGGCACCAGTTGCGGGATCTGGATTTCGCTTTACGCTCCATCAAAGCGGAAGCTGAGCAAGTTGCCGTTGAGCTGGTGAAATCTTCCGGGCTCAGCTTGTTCACTGGGATGTCCGCGCGGGTGCCGCAATGTGAGCCCCGCAAAGCACGGGGGAGAGTTTCCTGAAGAAAGGCACGCAATGCCAGCTCAACATTCGCAGCCAGCTTGAATTTTGGGGCTCCATTGTTAAATTGCAGAGGAGCCAATGTGGCAGCGTCTCAACGTACCACAACATGGATTTGGTTTTCCTTTTGGTTCCCCTTGAAACCAACCCGAAAAAGTGTACCATTTTCTGCCTAAAACAAACAAACAAACACACACACACACAAAATACACAAGCAAACAACAAACAAAAGCACAAACAAGCGAACAAACAAACAAACAAGCAAGCAAGCAAGCAAACAACCAACCAACTAACCAACCAAGCAACCAAAAAAGAACAAACAACAAACAAACAAACAAACAAACAAACAAACAAACAAACAAACAAACAAACAAACAAGCAAGCAAGCAAGCAAGCAAGCAAGCAAGCAAGCAAGCAAGCAAGCAAGCAAGCAAACAAACAAACAAACGAACAAACACACAAGCAAGCAAGCAAGCAAACAACCAACCAACCAACCAACCAACCAAACAAAAACAAACAACAAACAAACAAACAAACAAACAAACAAACAAACAAACAAACAAACAAACAAACAAACAAACAAGCAAGCAAGCAAGCAAGCAAGCAAGCAAGCAAGCAAGCAAGCAAGCAAGCAAGCAAGCAAGCAAGCAAGCAAGCAAGCCAGCAAGCCAGCAAGCAAGCAAGCAAGCAAGCAAGCAAGCAAGCAAGCAAGCAAGCAAGCAAGCAAGCAAGCAAACAACCAACCAAGCAAGCAAACAAACAAACAAACAAACACAACCAGCCAAACGAACAAACAACCAACAAACCAACCAAACAAACAAGCAAGCAAGCAAGCAAGCAAACAAGCAAGCAAGCAAGCAAGCAAACAAACAAGCAAGCAAGCAAACAACCAACCAACCAACCAAACAAACACAACCAGCCAAACAAACAAACAATCAACCAACCAACCAAACAAACAAGCAAGCAAGCAAGCCAGCAAGCAAGCAAGCAAACAAACAATAACCAGACCCATATCACAATCTCAACGGCCCCCTTGGAAATTGTTGTTTTTCCATGTTTTTTCCCGAAGCTCGGCTCGCAGGACAAAGCTCCTCTTCAACTGCCGGCAGCCACCTGGTTGCGAGAGTACCGGGTCCATATGCCTGAGAAGCCCCTGCCATAGGTGTAGGTTTCTCGGTTACTTTTGGTTTTTCTCTGCGGTTTAAGTAACGCGTGGGATCTTGAGCATGTGCCTTCCAACCGGGGCGGCAGCAAAAAGATCGGAAAGAGCCGCAAGCCGGAGATCAAGCAACCATAGGTGTCCTTTTTGGTGTTTTTGGTAGACAAATAGATGGCGATTCCTGGCTTACCTGGTGGTTGAATCACCTACCAGGGAAACCCATCTATTTCCCCTGAAAGGACACCTATGTATGTGCTTGTTTTGGGGGAACCTCCTGTTGGTTGATTTAATGAGACCAGGAAGCCAAGCACAACATTCGACGCTGACACGAGAGATTGCAAAGCATGATGCTAAGCTTGCTCATCAGAACTGTCAGAGTTGATTTAACTTTTTTCTTTGCTTCCGGGCCAGCCGTCGTCTAGTGTTTTTTGCGGTCTTAGGTTTACTTACGGATGGTTGGCATCCTGCCCCGAAGGCGGAAGGAACCATGAAGGGTGGTTTGCAGGCCTTTGGTTGGGCTCGATGTTCATAGGTTCTCCTCTTTCTCCCAGACTCACGATGACTTCGAATTCAGCGGCGATCGAACCTCCACGTCGGCTCGTTTTGATCCACCCCAAATGCCTGTGGGTCAAAATTAAGCCACCAGGGGACCGCAGATTTCCATGTTTCCTTTTACCAGTGTTCCATTTTGGGTGCCTATTTTTGACCCACAGCCCAATGAACCAAGCCCAGACACCCTTTTTTGCCAGCTCCGGCACTGGGTGAGAGTTGGCCCATGGGCGACGGGGGCTTGGGGTTCTCCGAAAGCCGGAAATTCGAACGCCGAGCTTCGAAGAATCCTGCCACGGGAGCTCTTCTCCTTTCAGTCCCCCGGGGTCCGAAACCCTCGTGATACCCCGAACCAACCCCCCCTGATCTAAGTAGAACCCATATCAGCAAATGCCCCGCAAATAGCGAGATCCGGATTCTTATAGTGTCGACCAGGAAACTGAACCAGGGGGCCTGCTTGGGGGTGTCTTTTGTTCATGAATCGGACCACACAATGGGTGGTCTTCCTTTTGTTTTCCCTTGCAAACCACAAGCAAGCACGGAGCAACTCCAGGAACACGAGCCACACCCACTTCGATATCCAACGTCGCATTGCAAACTGATGAGCCACCAACCAGCGCCAGGCTGACGTCGCCAAGCTCTTTAGTCCGGGCATGACTACGGCGGGGCCTCCGCTTCCGCTTCGGCTTCCGGTTGCTGTGGGGAGGGGGGGGGGTTTGGGTATGGACAAACAGCCGCCCAGTTCCCGCTGGATTTCGCCGCTGTCGTCTGATTGGCTGGGGCTCAAATGGAATGACCTCTATAAACCGTCGCTTGTTGGCTTCCTTTCGGGAATCCCAAAACGGTTCATTCCATTTCACGTTCCCCGCCGATTTCGCACCGATCGCACGAGTCCCGAAGAAGCCACTTTGGGCTTTCGGGCTGGCCGAGAATTTACCCCCGCCCCCAACCTAAACCAGGTGGTTGATAAATGCACGTCCAAGGGTCCGCGATCCTGGGGGGTGAGTTGGTTGATTGGCTCAAAGATGGTTCTGACTTTTTACCACAAAACCCCTTGAAAGCGGTTGGACACAAATCTTTTCTCTTTTTTTTTTTTAATACAAGTGTCCAACCACTTAAGCATCATGCCCAGGAGACCCCCTTTAGCGGATCAAAGGTCATTTCTTCGACCAATTTAGCAACGAGCGGTCGGTGCTTCCTTTTTGGGCGATTTGTGTCTGGAAAGCCAACGCTGAGTTTGTTCTATTCTTCCGAGAGGCCAAATCTGTAGTGCCTAATTTATGGAACCGGGGGATGGATCCAAAGGAACATTGCTATATACATGGTGCTCTTCATGCTGTTCATGATCCGGGAAAAAAGGGAGCCACAGGCGGTTTACCTTCGTTTGTTTCCGCAGCTGATTTATCGAAGCCCAGTGTTTTGAGGCTGTGGCTCCAACACACCTTTCCCCTTCAACATGCATGTTTGAAGCCTATCACAAAACACGTGTGTCCGCAATTCGTCTGGGATTTCTGTTTCCAGCTTGTCAGTTGGTAACTTGTGCGGAGCCATTCTAGCTGTTCCTTCCTTCCCTTCTTTCCTTTTTTTTACCGTTGTTTCGTTCCTGGAATCTGTCCTTCTTTCTTTCGTTCTTTCTTTGCTTCCTGCCTTCTTTCTATCTTCTTTCTTTTCTCTACTTTCTTTTCTCTACTTTCTTACTTTCTTACTTTCTTTATTTCTTTCTTTCTTTCTTTCTTTCTTTCTTCATTTTGTTCTTCTGTTCTTTCTGCTAGTGTCCGGAAGAACGGCCCCCCGCCCCCCTCCCCCACTGGTTCTGCGCGTTTTCTCGCGTTCTCGGGCGACGTTGCGCTGTTTGTCCGGGGGACCGACAACTCCGTCAGGTCATGGTGAAGAACATCTCCAACCGCCGCCTGGTGACACCGATTTGGGCGGTCAAAATCGCCGGTTTTTGTCGTGGGTTCCATCTACCAGGGCAACCCATTTTGGGGTTACCCCTTTTTTGACCCACAGGCATTTGAGATGAGAGGTGCTCGAGTTTCAGGTGCCCGAAAAATGCCGCGGCTTCAACAAACGCCACAAGCTTCAAAAGTGCTGGGTGCCCAAAGATCATGGCTGGTCTTTCGCCTGCTTTCTGGGATTGGGTTTCAGTTGACATCAACAGAGTTCGGTCGGCCCCTGATTTCCGTTTAATGGGAACAGGTTTCCCTTGAAGAATAGGGGTCCCCCAAAAAACTTGGCTTTTGTGCATGGACCGAACTGGCTCCAAGCCGACCAATTGCCCAACGCCGACCTGAAACCACCCCAAAGGTGAGAGAACACCTTGGACTTGACGTTGCGGCGAAAGGATGGGAGGCACTGAGGTTTCAAAAGTGCTTGGTGTTTTTGAAGCTCGACTGCTGGAACACTCAGGTCAACCCCCTGAAAGGGTGGTTTGGAGTGGGTTTCGGATTTGAACGGGTCCCCTTGTAGAGGGTAGATGGGAAACCCCATGCTCAACCACCAAATTACCAATCCAAACCGGCAACCAAGAGGAAGCGAGACACGTTCCATTCTTGCTCTGACTCGGAAGTCGTTTTTTCTCTTCATGTTTTTACTGCTTGTTCGGAGATTTTCGGGCTGGCGGAAAAAGAACAGCACGGTTTGAACTTGGAACATGGATTTTGAACTTCACTGTTGGCAAGTGTTTAGGTTCTTTGTTGTTCATTTTTTGTTAGGGTTTTGCCATACCAGGGGTTGCAAAGTGAACCAGCATCTAAGAGACTTCTGTCCCCCTAAAGATGAAGCCAATTCAGAGGTTGACAAAGGAATGGAGGGAGTTTCCGCGTGAGGATCATCTTTCCCGACCAGTGAGTTCGGGTTTTGTCGTTGGCTTCGTTTGGGTATCGGCTCGGCCCCCGTCAAATCGGAAAATCGGGTCCCCAAAGTGGAGTTTGATTTCGGTTCTCCTTTTGATTTCCTTAAAAACAAAAACACAAAAACATCCCAAGCAGGGTCTCCAAGAAGACACCCCAATGTGTTTCATACAAAGAGGGGTAGTCATAAACCATTGACCAAGCCAAATTTGGAATATGCCGCATGGCAGATCAAAAAAGAAAAAAGAAACAAAGATAACAAACAGAAAAAGAAAAAAATGAAAAGAAAAGAACAAAAACGCCCCAAATCCCCAGAAGGGTCTCCAAAAAGGGTCCAGATCGAGGCCTGGATCGGATCCGAAAAAGAAATCGGATCCGCGAGCCAAGCGCAGCCGAGGCTTCAACTGCGAGGAGGTCTTGTGCGAGATCGTGGCCGCAGGCTTCGAGGGCAGCTTCGCGCCTTGGAGCGAAAAAGTTGGTACTTCCGTTTTTTTTTTTTTTTTTTTTTTTTTTTTTTTTTTTTTTTTTTAAATATATATATATATACACATATATAATAATAAATAATAATAATAATAATAATAATAATTAATAATAATAATAATAATAATAATAATAATAATAATAATAATAATAATAATAATAATAATAATAATAATAATATAATATAATAATAATAATAATAATAATAATAATAATAATAATAATAATAATAATAATAATAATAATAATAATAATAATAATAATAATAATAATAATAATAAAATAATAATAATAATAATAATAATAATAATAATAATAATAATAATAATAATAATAATAATAATAATAATAATAATAATAATAATAATAATAATAATAATAATAATAATAATACTAATAATAATAATAATACTAATAATAATAACAATAATAATAAATGAAGACATACATATATATATATATATATATATCCATATATATTGCGAAACACCCGGCTGCGACCCCGCAGCTCCCACTCCGCTCGCTGCTGTTTGTCCTCAAACTGCAGTTTGATGTGAATGTCCGGCTGCGCCCCCGCAGCTACCCATGGGCTGACCACAACCCTGAAAGCCCCCCTGTGCCTCGGGCCCCTATGGCCACACACACAGACAAAGGTCAACATCGTGGAAGTCTGGGAAATGTACAATTCACACTCCCAAAAGAGTATTTTCAAAACTCTCTTTCCAAAGAAAGAACATTCACGTCGGAGGGGAACTTGAGGTGGCACCATTCTGGATCCACCGGAGACGGACCTTTCGATCAGCTCGTTCCCGAAGGATTTCATCCACGTCGTGTATGCAACACATGCCTGATGAGAGAAAGGACCTGAGCACAGCGGCGTCCATGACCTTGGTCAGAGCGTCAGCCATTTGAGCGGCTGACGGTACCCAGTGCACATCAATGCCTGACCTGATGCGATCTTTAATCACTAAGGCTTCTAGTAAGGTGCGATGCTCCTGGCATTGGGGAGTGGCATTCTTAATGATCAAATCGTACAGGGATTTGCAGTCTACAATGGACATACCTCGAGGCAAAGATGGCAGGGTCTCCAGGGGCTTCTGCCAGGCGGTGGTCGGCTGTGTGATCCAAGCCCAACACATGCGAATCCAGTCCAACCAGTCTACAGCACTTGAAAGGGCATAAGTTTCAGCTGCAAGGGTGCTGCTTACTACGCGTGAAACTCGCTTGGAAGCCCACAGAAGAGGGCTGGATTTGGCTGGCTTCCTGCGTTCAATGTCCTTGTGCACAGCAAGGATCAAACAACCTCTCTGCGATTGAGACTTTGCTCGAGTGGCAAACGAGGCATCAGAGTATGCCACAAAGCGAAGGTCTTCGATCGGCATGCTGCGAATGACAATCTCGGTAGCAGCAAATCGCTTGGCCTCCTCCAGAAGCCGGTTTGCTTCAAGCAAATCATTCACACAACCATGAGGAACTTGGGTTTGCAAGAAACTCAAACGGGCTGCAATGTCCGGCCTAGTATTTACTGCGGCATACTGTAATGATCCGACAAGGGCCCTTAATTGTTTGCGCTCATCATCCGAAAAGGGGAGGCTACTATCTTTTCTTCGCATCCGATCTACTTGAATGGGCATAATGTCTCGAACATAAGCGGATTGGTCAAGGTGGATGTCCCAGTTTTCATCTTGGCGAATCTGGATACCTGTGAAAGTGAACTGCTTAGTCTTATGAGCACCAAAAGGATATTTGGCCTCAAGTTTCTTGATAGCAGCATCAAACACGGAGTCTCCACCGCACAGTCCATCGTCCACGTGTACTCCGACCACTCCGTGGACCTTTCCAGGGGATTCCACACCATTTTTGACCTGATTGGATGGAAGCACAAAAAGACAGTTGTCCATGGGGGACATAACGAAGCCTAAGCCCTCCAAGGCTTCCTTGAGTTCAACATACCAAAGGTACGGAGCATTTACTAATCCATATGCTGATTTGAGGAGTTCACAAACTTCATGATCTTTGAGCTTCATGGCTTCACGCATTTCGGGAGGCGGTTCCATCCCAAGAATGCGGGAATCCCGCCGAGATCCACGAAGGAAAGCCGTCTTGATGTCAAAAGATCGGACAGTCCATTGCTTGGCAGCAATCAACTGAAGAGCCAACATTCGCGAGTCTCGGCTGACGGTTGGCGAGTCTCTCGGAATGGACTCAACTTGCGGATCCTCATAGCCGAGCACCACGAGACGTGCTTTTGCCTTCTTTACACTAGAGGCATCACAGGGGTCCGGAGGTTTCCAGGTAAGGACCCACCTGCTACGGAGAATTTGGCTCTCCGGAATCTGGTGTCTGGCAATCTTTTGCACAGTCTCGGTGTTCAACCATTGGTGAACCTCTTGTTTCTTGGCCTTGGCAAATTGGTCACGCTCCTCATGAGTGAGCTCAGTCATGCGGACCTCGCTTCGCTGGCGCTTAGCAACAGATGCAAGCAGGCAGGGTACCTCATTTGGCTGGGCACTGAACAACGTTTGCAAGTCACTTGCAAACAGATTTACTTCAACCTTCCAACCATGATTTTCGGGTAACGGAGGCTCTGTCTCTTCTTGCATGAGGAGAGCATATGCATCTGAGTCTGTAGCGACCAATTCATCGGGCAATTCAGCAGGCACTGGAATGTCTGCTGCAGCGGTTGATTCCACGTTGGGGTGCACAGGAACTTCCTCGGATTGGGAGTGTTCCGTTTGGGGAATCTCCTCGGATTGGGAGTTCTCCCGGATTTCAGTCTCTGAGGCTGCACGACTCGCGGCTTGGGGCTCAGCATCAGGTTGGGACGCTGGGGATCTCGGTGCAGTCCCTTCAGGGTTTCTCGATGGAATCCCAGGAATGATTTCTTCTGGCATTGGAATGGGGTTCTGCCTTGCTAAGTCGTGATATCGTGTGATTCCTCTACCGATTTGCGGGGATAACAGATCTGGCGGTTCCTGAGTTTGGTCAACAGCTAGGTACTCACGATCGGACAACAACCGCAGGTGCTCGGGAGCACACCGAAAGATTCGACTCAAGTGGGAAATCCACACAATGTTCTCCCCTTCGGGCGCTATCACCTGTGCTGGGCCATACCATTGACCGGGGTTTTCTCCACGGCCGTCACGCCAGAACATTACCAGGCTGCCGGGCATCCATTGGCCGCGAAAGGGCCTGACTCGTCGAAGATAGGCTCTCCTCAAGCTATCTTGGTTATCAGCCGTGATGAAGGCTTTGCGGGCACACTCTCGCTTTGCCAACTGCGTTCGGAAGCGAATTCCCTCTGGCGTCTCGGCATCAGCAAGAAACTGAGCAGGATCACTTCCGGCATTTGAGGCACTGAGAGAGCCTGGTAGGGGTCTACTCTTTCCTAGAACAAGGATTTCAGGGGTAAACCCTTGAGCACGGGACAACGCGTTCTTTGCCAAACAGCAAAGTTCCAGGGCTTCCTGAAAATCCCTAGAATTCTGAATGGGATGTTCGGCCTCAAAACGAGATAGCATGGTTTTGAGAATGCTGCCATGTCTCTCAGCCCGGCCGAGCTGCCAATGAGCTGTGGCTGCAATTACACGAACCAGCATTGCATGGCCTTGGGCCCACTGTGCAAACTGATCGGAGCAGAACGCGGATGCATTGTCTACCCACAATTCCTTGCACGGACCCGCCCATCGGAACCAGGCGACACGAAAGGCCTCTATGGCGGCTGCAGTGTCCTGAGCATCTGAATGCTGCGCCATCTGGAAACACGTACCTTCATCCACGAAATGGTAAAAGTGGAATTGTTGTCCTGAGCGGGAAGTCCAAAATGCTCCGTCGGCACTTATCCTATCATTGAAATCCCTATCTTCGTGGATTGAGGATGGGCGTGCTATCTTGGGTTTCTGATCCTCATGACACACTGGGCAGCAAAAGTCGTTGACAGCGGCAATTATTGAAGGATCCTGACCTTGTTGACTCAACAAACGCTTGAGCTTGTCGGGCCCAGGGTGGCCTAGGTTACTATGGATCCTTGCGATCATCTGTCGACTCTCAGCTGGCAGGTCACGGAATCGGGGTCCATGAGTGGCTCGGGTACCCTCCCGTGAGAACGCACGAGTGTCGGAAATGGTCTCGCTTGTGGCCGGAGCAATGTGGGCACGCTTTTGGGCTGATCCCACATCTTCCGACTCGGTCTTGCGCTTGGGGTCGGCTGGCGTAGATGACGGTTCTGTCACCCCGGGAATGGATCCACAGGATTGGGATGGTTCTCGGAGTTTGGCAAACATGGTAACCAGTATACGGCTGGGTTCACCTGATCTGATCAATTGGCGTTGTGAAAGGTGTTCCCATTCTTCCCACTGATCCTCAAGAAACGCACTTCCGAGTGCCCTGTGGATGCCAAAGGCACGGCGCACCGGGGCGTGTCCGGGTTGCAGTGAAATTGGTGGACGACGCTTGCGGTCGATGCCCCGGCAAATATCTAGGCACTGCATTTCCACTTCCGGGAAGGTGGCTTGAACACTGTCATTGAATAACTAGCTTGCCAACCCGGGGTGCCTGTTGCAAAGCCTGATCAAGGTGTTTCTGCACCATCTGAATCAGCGTTGCCGGCGGTGGCTGCTTACCGTGAAGTCGAGGTCGCTTGACTGGCGGTTGGTCGCTTTCAGTGATGGTCAAAGTCACTTGTGGCTGGCTTTGGCGTTCTTCTTGCTGGGCACTCTGAATGAAACAGCGTCGCACTCTTTGGGCAAACAATGCCGTGTACAGTTCACTGAACCGGGACACTGCTTGGGTACCTTGAGGGGTATGAAAGCTCCCGGCCACCCAATCATGCGGATGGTCCCGAGTGCATCGGTACTGGCTGAGCTGTCCAAACAAAACGGCAGACGTGGTCCAAATCTCGGTCTGCTTGCGGAGAGGCAGACCACTGTCAGGGTGACACAGCTGTCCGGCAGTACACATGTCAATCACAGCACAATGAAGCTGATCACGGAGGTGTTCTAACTCTGGCTGAAACAACATGTGTGACCCTCGAGGTTGTTCCAGGTGAAAATGACAACGCGGGTCGCGCCACACTTGATATTGCCATAGCGCATCACACAAAAGCAGGTGCACCTGATCGGCATGGCGGGCTTCAATGACCTTTTGCGCACACGTTGGATTCTTATTCATATTGAACACGGCCCACTTTCCCCAGGCGGTACACTTGGGGGCTACCCAGATATGGTCAGGGTCCCTTTTCTGGATAGTAGCATACAAGGCTTGGCGACCCTCAAACGTGCTCAGATCCCCTTCATCTTGTCCAAATCGGTAGGCCTGCAGGCCGGCCAAACGACATTGTCGCGTGATCTGGCTTTTGGAAGAGCAGTACACTTCAAGAATCCGGGGCTGGGAGTGCGTATGATGCTTTGGGGCTTGTGCGAGATTTACCCCGTTTTGGTCTAGCCATGTCCACATTTCCTGAGCTACCCAATTACTGGTGGTGTGATTGGCACACTCAACACATGGGTCGGCCACATTTGTATCACTGGCAAGTTGGGCTTCAGCCAGGAATTGATGTGTGTCAGGTGGGATTGGAAAGGTTTCCCAGCCTGTCAGGTCTCTGTCTGAGAGACTTGCTGGATGTGCCCCACGATCTGCTGGATGGCCAGTTCCAGATTGACAAGTCGGAGATTGAGTCCCTCGATCATCGTGAGCGGATCGGGCTTCTCCGGTGGCTCTGACTTGCACTCCTCCTCGCTGTCCGATGGTTCCTTCTTGATTTCGAGGAGCATCTGCTGAGATCTGTTGGCACTCTTGCTTGATGTGGGAAGCGTCGGGCCTCGAGATTCCTCCAGGGCTTCCGTCTGGCGACGAATGAAGATCCGAAATTCCTGATGTTCGGGGCGATCCGATTTGGCCAATCGTTCCAGAAACCACTTGACGTATGCCGGGTCCAGAAAGGCTTGGCCATATGTGTGGCCCTTCTTCACTTTGCCGAAACGGATCTGATGCTGAGCGAGCTCCTTCAGAGGCATCGCTTCGGCTTTCTTGATCATAGCACGTCCCCTGATATCTTCCTCCGGATGCGGTGATTGTGACACTTGATTGTACCGCTCCAGAAGGTTGGCCATGATCCGCACACAAGAATGGCTGAGGTAGCTGAGACTCACAGTCACTTACACCTTGAGCACTAGAATCATGACATGCACTGGAGTGATCAACGGCATCTGCTGTCTGAGGCAAATCCATGGATGGTTTGGCAGGCCCTCCATGATTCTGATTGCCCCGGCTGAGATCACGAGCCATGAGCACATCGGCATCCCTGACACTTTCTGGCTCTTTACGTGAGGTTTCATTGTCCTTGGAGCATCTCTTGATGAGCTCCAGGACATCCAGGAGAAATAGCTTGCGACCCGACAGGTGAATCGGCAGTGTGCATCCCAATTTGCTAAAATGGATGGTTTGCTGGGTGGTATCAATGACAGCTCCCAGGGCCCGAAACATTCCATTGGACAACAAAAAAGGGGTCTGCGTCGGCACAACTGCAATGCGAATCCACTTGGTACCTGCTGGCAAGTACACTGCACGGGTGCTGGGCACTGTACTGTTGTTCCCAAAACGGAACACGGTGTTGCATGGTCCAGATTTCACTTGCTGCCGGTATGACTCAGGGAGCAGTCTAAGCAGGTCCTGCAATTGGTCTTGTCCTATCACGGTCTGTGAAGCTCCTAAGTCAACCACTCCAAAGGATCCATGACTCGCTACTGTGGTCAGGGCCTCCATCTCAGGTTCCGGTTTAGGCTGCATCAAGTCCTGCACTTTTGCAAGGGGGGCTTTAGGGTCTACTCCATGCAATTGTGGTAACACAGGATCCTTCTGAGTTGCGGCACTATTCGGAAAACCGTGATATGGACTCTCAGGGCGAAACGGCTCATCAGGTGCCAAGGGTAGCCCACTCCTTCGCAGTCGGGCTCGGTACGACTGAACCCATTGAACGGAAGGGATGTGGGTCTGGCTCCCTTTGTTGGTTGATAACACACAAGTGAAGACACATTCATCATCACTGGGTATGTGGTTGGGCAATCTCGAAACGACAACACGAGCCTCCTCAAGTATGCTGGCATCTGTGGGCGGTTCATCAACCACCTCGGACTCAAACTGGAACTCCTCCGTGGTGAGGTTCATGACCATGTTGGTGGAAGCGGAGGGAGTCGCACCTTTGTTCAAAGGGCATTCCGCCTTCCAGTGTCCGCGTTTCCCGCAGCGACGGCAGTCACTCTCCAGGATCCGCTGGGCCAGAGACTTGCGTGGTCGGAAGGGTCCTTGAGGCGCACCTTTCCCTTTTCCGCGTCCTTTGCCCTTGTTGGGGCGAACTGGCCAAAATCCACGGTTCTTGCCCTTCTCATTGAGTCGACGTCGAGCGTCCAGGTAGGTGTTGAGGCAGGTAGCCATCTCTGCATCTTGTTGGAGAGTATCGATCAGGCCCTCTTCAAATTGCTGAACGACCAGGGCGTCTTCATCTCCTTCGGCTAAGAGCGTGTCCAGGATGTGGTCAACGTCCTGGGTGTCCGTGACAAAGGCGAAGCCACCCTCAAAGTCTTCTTCATCTGATTGATCTTGTACGTGATTAATGTCATAGGTCTTGGTCCGGCCAACGCTCTTGTTGGCATTCTGCATCTCGGAAAAGAAGCGCGACCCCAGGAGCTTCATGGACTGCACAACCTTCTTGTACTCCAAGGTCCCCCCAGAGTCCATGATGATGCGGCGCTTCTCATCTGCGTTGAGTCCAGACTGACGAAGGAGAACGTAGGCTTGAACTTCTCGAAGTGTGGTTCCTGAACCACCATTGACCATCTCGTCGAAGGTGATCTCCGCGCGGGCGATGAAGCTCTCGTGGGTCTCATCGGCTCGTTGTGAGGTACCATAAATGGCTCTCTCAAACTTCGAGAACTTGTCCTCCTCATCGGTCTTGCCCCAGCTGCCGCCCAAAACCTCCACCAGGGTTTTGATGCCCTCCTTGGAGTTGACGGTCAGCTTCTCCGGTGCCAGGTTCGTGACCTTCTTGAAGGCGGTGCCCTCGGTCAGGAGCGCGGCACGGGGCGCAAGTTGGCTGAGGTGTTCAGCAGGCCATAGCCCGGCCAAGAACTCCAGCTTCTTGGTGTATTCCGTGACATCCGTCTCCCCCGGCTTGAAGCTAGGTATCAGGTGCCATGGAAGTTGAGAGACCGGTGTGCCGAAAGACGCGGCACCTCGTGCTGCCTCATCAGAACCCTCCGGCATCTCCCTCTGTGATCGGTGACCACTTCCGCCCTCCGAGGCGGTGGTCTTGGGCTCTCGCTACCAGTGCGAAACACCCGGCTGCGACCCCGCAGCTCCCACTCCGCTCGCTGCTGTTTGTCCTCAAACTGCAGTTTGATGTGAATGTCCGGCTGCGCCCCCGCAGCTACCCATGGGCTGACCACAACCCTGAAAGCCCCCCTGTGCCTCGGGCCCCTATGGCCACACACACAGACAAAGGTCAACATCGTGGAAGTCTGGGAAATGTACAATTCACAATATATATATATATATATATATACATATCCATATAAGGGAGGCAACGATTTTTTCTTCTTTTCTTTTGCTAGGAGTGGCCTGCAGCTTAGCAAGGGTTCCAAGACTCATTGGTTGGTTGGTTGGTTGGTCGCACCCCAGCAAAAATACAAATAACACGGCCCCTTCAGCAACAGTAAGCAAAGCTGAAACAAGGCCTAAAGCCTGACGCAAGCCAGCCCCAAGCCACCCCCAAGTTTACCCAAGTTCAATCATAAGCACTAAAAGCTCAAAAATCAACGGAGGGGCATTTGTTAGGATTTTTTGTTTTTTTGGTAAGGTTGTTTTTTGGCTTTTGTGGCATTTACTCGGGTTTATGTGGCTTTTGTGGCTTTTCATTTCGCATTTTCTGCATTCACAGTTCCTCTCTGTTTGGCTTTTGTGGCATTTACTTGGGTTTACGCGGCTTTTGCAGCTTTGGCCTTTCGCATCCTCTGCATTACTAGTTCCTCTGGTGGCTTTTCGGCTTTGTGGCTTTTGGCGGCTTTCTGGCTTTGGCTTTTCGCATCCTCTGCTTTCCAAGTTGGCAGAGATTTAATTGCACCCCTATTTTGAATCATCACTTCTTCGAACATCATGGGGGGGGCTGCTACCCCCGCGCTACTTTTTTGACTTTTTGTAGAGATTTAATTGCACCCCTATTCGAGTCATCACTTCTGCAAACACCATGGGGGGGCTGCCGCCCCCCCCCCCCCAACCCCCCCGCTACTTGTTAGATTTTTTTGCCTCAAATTGAATCATCACTTTTTCGATCATCATGAGGGGGGGCTGCCTACTTGTTAGATTTTTTGCCCCTAATTCAATCATAACTTTCTCGATCATCATGGGCCCCTCCGCTACATGTTTGATTTTTTGCCCCAAATTGAACCCAACCCCCCAGCTATTTTTTGGACTTTTGCCAGAGATTAAAATGCACCTCTAATTGAATCATCACTTTTTCGAACATCATGGGGGGGGCTGCACCCCCCCCCAACCCCCCGCTTCTTTTTAAGTGTTTTACAGAATTTGAACCCTCACTTTTTCTATCATGAGGGGGACCCCCCGCTGCTTTTTAACATGCATACATAAATACCTACCCACCTTGCTGGAGAGGAACTGATGATGCTGAGGATGTAGGAAGCCCTCGATTTGCCAGTGATGCTGGGGATGTTGGCTGGACATGCGAGGGATGTTGAAAACGATGCGGATGATGTTGACAGGCTAGTGTAAAATACGTACATTTCTTGAGACAATGCTGTAAAAGACAACATTTTTTACTAGCCAAGACGAAACACAGAAAAAACCCAAGATAAAACCAAAAATCCCAAATTAAATCTCGACCCAAAAACTACGAATGCCAAGCGGTGGTCACGCCAGCTAGCCCCAAACGAACCAAACACCAACCCTGACAAAGCTCTAAAGCCGTCTAAAGCCGCAGTCACGGTGCTCACATCCAGCCACTTCTTGTAGCGAGCCACTCCTAACAAAAAGCCACTCCTGGCAAAAAAACACGTCGCGACCATATATATATATATATATGTATATACACATATTATACATGTACCTGTCCGGCCACGTACCCCCCCCCCCCCCCCCAATGCTATGGTGCCCCCACTCCCCCGCATCATCTGCATCTTGGGGATGATGCTGGCAATGCTGGGGATGCTGTCCAGTACCGTGTGAACCCTGCAGCTTCGGTCCCAGACTCCCCCTTTCACCCCGTGAACCAACACCCCAGCACCTCTCGCAACATCCTACCCTAAACCAAACCACCCTGCAACCCCTCCTTAACCCCAACCCTAAGCCTAAATCAACCCAAACCCCAAACCCACCCGAAACCCACCGCAAACCAACCCTGAACCAACCCTGAACCAACCCTAAACCAACCCACCAAGCCTCCAACTCCGAACCACACCCCAACCACCCAACCACCCAACCACCCCCACCACCCCACCACCCCACCACCCCACCACCCCACCACCCCACCACCCCACCACCCCACCACCCCACCACCCCACCACCCCACCACCCCACCACCCCACCACCCCACCACCCCACCACCCCACCACCCCACCACCCCACCACCCCACCACCCCACCACCCCACCACCCCACCACCCCACCACCCCACCACCCCACCACCCCACCACCCCACCACCCCACCACCCCACCACCCCACCACCCCACCACCCCACCACCCCACCCACCCCACCACCCCACCACCCCACCACCCCACCACCCACACCACCACACCACCACCCACCACACCACCACACCACCACACCACCACACCACCACACCACCACACCACCACACCACCACCCCACCCCACCCCCACAGGGGGGGGGGTTGGGGGGGGGGGTTCACGGCCTGGAACATATATATATATATATATATTCATTAATTTTTTATTATTATTTTTGTCGCAGGCCTTTCGCCGAAAAAGGCGAAGGGAGCAGGCCTGAAGACCTCTGTGGGGGTCCAGGTTCTTAGTGGTCAGGTTTGTTGGACATGTGGAGGGCGAGTGTGTTACATTCAAGCATCTACCAGGGTCATCTATTTTCCAAGGACATTTCTTTTCCCCCAAAGAAAAGCTGGCAGCGAGCTCTTGAGTGCTTTATGTCTTCCATTCCCCAGGTTCCCCCCCTTTTTCGGCAGAATGGGGTTGACTTCTTCCTTTTGGTAGTGTTATCTATAAGGACACCTTCCCCCCAAAGAAAAGCTGGCAGCGAGCTATTGAGTGGTTTTTCTTTTCCCCAGGGTCCCCCCAGTCGGAAAAGAAGAGCCACGGCGGCATCCGCCGCGAGGACTTCTTTTACCTGCCCATCGACTTCAGCACCAAGCGCAATCGAGGCTATTGCGGCCTGGCGAAAAGAAGCGGCCTGTGAGTCCCGGGAGTCCCGCCGCTTTCGCCTCTTTTTTTCCTTCTGTGGTTCCAAAAAGCATCCGGCTCCAAGAAGTTTTTTTCTTCTCGCTTTTTTGTTTTTAGCCGGGATTTCCATTCAACCTGCTAAAAGATAAAAAGAAAAGCCGGGGGATTTCGAGTCCTGGTTCGCTGGTTCAAATGGCAAGGGTGGCCCGAAAAGGGGGCTATGGGCCGACCGAACAGAAAAACATATATCTCTGAAGCACCCAAATGGGTAGGGCAGTGGTTGAAGTGTCCCTTTCCGATCAAATTGGCAGCAGCTCTCTCTCTCTCTCTCTCTCTCTCTCTCTCTCTCTCTCTCTCTCTCTCTCTCTCTCTCTCTCTCTCTCTCTCTCTCTCTCTCTCTCTCTCTCTCTCTCTCTCTCTCTCTCTCTCTCTCTCTCTCTCTCTCTCTCTCTCTCTCTCTCTCTCTCTCTCTCTCTCTCTCTCTCTCTCTCTCTCTCTCTCTCTCTCCCTCTTCTTAATCAAACTAACAAGTACTACAAGTGTTTCTCTGCTGATGTATTTGGTGAATCTGCATACTTGCCGTGTGAGTGCTGTAGTTGTTCCGCTGTTCAGCATAGGCTCAAGGCAACGAAGGCGTCGAATGGCGAGGAAGTCACGCAGTAGACTTTAATCCCGTATATCTCACTTCCTGAGTTGGTGGACTTTAAACTTTTTGGAAAGACCATTTTAGTGGTAAATAAAAAGTTCAAACTTTTTTTGGCCAGTCAACTTGGGAAGTGAGATATGCAGTAGCTCAATACTCATGTGGCTGTGGTGGTCGTTAGACCGTTTTGGGATCTGATTTTGGTTGGGATTGGTGAATTCACCACCCATTTTAGAACCTATTTTAGTGGGGATTGGTTGATGTTCGCTGGGGGATAACGGGATTTTGACCCATGGCCATGCAGTTTGACACGCCCCTTGAGTTTGATGGTGTGTAGTGATATCAACAAGCTGGAAGTTGAACAAACGGGGCTTCAGCAGTAGTGATGGAAACTGATGTGCTTTAGTGGTCCAACTGAGCTACTGGAGTGTGGTGCAACAGGCCGAAGGTTGGAGCGAGCTCGACAGATCTTGAACTTGACCTGTAGTGCAAAAAACGGGTCCTACTGATGTAGTCAGAGGTGCTTCTCCCAGTTGTTTGCCTGTAGTTGGGCAGTTGGGAGATCCCAGCCATCCCACAAAAGCTTAAAACTTTTCGCGGGGGATCAGAAAGAGGGCAGCCCAGGTTGTTCCGAGGTGCCCATGAAATCTGGTGGCGAAGTAGGCATTGAAATCTGGTGAGCCTCGTGGTCGGTGGTCGATCCCCTGAGGGAGCCGAAGCCGCGTGAAGTCACGGCTCGGTGTGGTGAAGTCGGTGTCAGCCGTTGTCCGTACTGCTCACGCCGCTCAGCCTCCCCCACTCAAGAAGTACCTCAAGAGTGTGTCTTTGCTTTGGTAGATCGAAGTTGAGTAGCTCAAGTGAAGGAAGGTAGAGTACCATGTGAAAATCCCAGATGTGATTCCCCATTCCAAACTGAAACTGAGCAGTGAACTGTTTGAAGTTACTTGTAGTTCATGTTGTAGATGGTCTTGATTGGCTGCAGTTACAAGTAGTGCGAACTCACGATGGGAAACATGTGCGAGGTGTAGTCCCGTGCGAACTGCACCATAGAATTCGAGTTGAGGTAGTCCAACAGTAGTCCAGAGTCGAGGTGAACTTTAACAATGGTGAAGTCGCCAATGATCCTTGTTGTAGTGTGAAACTCAGCGGTGTGACAGTAGTGAAAGCTGCATGCTTCTTCCAGTGTGGTGTTGAAGACCATTGTGTCGTAGTACGGTCTTCTCAAATCTCCTGGAATGCGTCTCACCGGCATGCGGTAGTTCATCGAGTGTAGTTGGACATCGGTCTGACCACTCAGTATTTGAGATTCTTCCACGCAGTGTAGAGTGCAAGGTGGTCGGTCGTTTCATCCGATGCTGCAGTCGCATGTTGCCAGTGATGGTCACGTAGCCCATGGCGCGCTCGCACGTGTAGTCGCTCGCACGTGCGCTCTCGCCCCGGGTGAAGTGTTGGCTTACCCGCATAGGTGTGCTTTACATTCTGCATTTGTTGTTTTCCTATGGTACCCTTGTGGTTTCCATCTCGATCCCAGCATTCCTTCGTTCCCCAAACCGACCGCAAACGCACCCACGCACCCGGAGCCCGGGGCTGGCCCGCGCTCCCCAGCCATCGATCGCAAGCCCTCGGCTCGAATAGCGGGCGGAGCCGAGCATAGGTGTCCTCTTTGGCCGTTTTGGCAAAGGAATAGCTGGCGGTTCCTGGCTTACCAGGTTTCCTCATCTAGGGAAACCCATCTATTTCCCCCAAATGGACACTTATATGTGGTCTGGGGTATTTTTAAGGCTGCCTTGATTCTCTCTCTTTCTACCAGGGTGGTGTCACTGACCAACTGAGTCTACCGGCGGTTGCTGGTTTTTTCAATGGAACTGAGCAGGGCTGTGGGAAATGGAATCCACCTCTGTGATACAACAATAAGGGCTTCCCAAACACTAACCCCCATAACGGATGGGAGATTCTCAAAAGTATCACGAAGTGGTTGGTAAAACCCCTTGGGATCAACCACCCCTGGAACTGAGGCTTCCTGAACTTCAAGACGCATTTGGACGCCCAGCGCTTTGTGCTACGCTTCCACGGCCAGAAGCTCCGGAGGCGCGGTTTCGGTCCGGGATGGATTCCAGTCCCGCCGAAAGAGCGCTGCGATTTGGGCAGGGCTCCTTAAAAGAAACTCATGAGATCTCCATGTTGCAGCCACTTGAAACATGGCTGGCTTCTTCAACACCAGAATAAAGTTGGAAATTCCATCTACAAGTTGCAATGTTCAGGCGTCTTTCATGCATCTGGATCCCTGTTGGGACCTTTGGCATTTGGCTCCATTTTGAGACAAGAGCCCATTTCGAGCGCTCGTCTTTTCCGGGTCTGCTGACTTGACAGGGAATGCGTGGGACATGAATCTTCAGCAAAATTGATGCCCACCAGTTCGGGCCCAGGATTCACACCATGGGTTTGCCTCTGACATATCCGGCAATCGGGAATTCCATTTGTGGTCACCTTTTCCTCCACCTGAGGCGGACTATCCGTGGAGACTTTACAGGTACATGGAAACACAGGTTTGTTTTTCTCGGTATTTTCGCGAAGCCAGAAGGAGAGCCGAAAAGAAATCCCGGGAATTTGTTGATTCGGTGTTGGTCCGAATCCATTTGACACCTCCGAATCCCAAAACCAACCAACGGCTTTGTCAAGTTTAAATGTCAACCCTTACTTGACAGTTTGCATCTGTGGTTAGGGGACAGCCGCGTGTTCTTGCGACGGGGAATCAAGCCGAGTCACCACACAAAAACAAAACGCCGGGCGAACCACCCACCACCGGGGGGGGGGAAACAAGCAAAACAAAAGCGAGACAAAATAACACTGACCCCGCCGTTCTTGGCGCCCCCAACCCCCCTTTTTGAGTCGGACCCCCATCCCCCCAAAAGAAAACCCCCTCGCGGGGTTGCCAAGCGGAGCTCCGAAGAGGTACACCACCAAGAAGATCCTGGAGATCGCTCCCGCGACCACACAGGGCCTGGACGCCAACATGAAGTACTTCAAAGGCGCGTTGACCGAGAGGAGTCCTGAAGCCTCCATTTGAGAGGAGTTTTTTTTTCTTCCCCTTTTCCCCCTTGTTGGCCTTAAAAGGAATTCATCGCTGGAAATATGGCTATTTTTTTCTGGGGCCTTTTTCGCAAATGGAAGCAAGTCGAACTCTGGGTCAAAGCTTGTTCTTTAGGCCTGAAAAAACCCCCAAATTGCCTGGTTCACTGGTTGGAACTGCTTGAATGTTGCCTGGTTAACCCCAACATGGGTTGCCCTGATCGGTCAATGGAAACATGGGGTTTGACATTTTGACCCACATTTGTGAGGCAGCCTCAACGGAACATGGATCGACATTTCACGGCGTAAACTTTTGGGCGATGGGTAGCATGTTTTGGGGGAACCCCCGTCTATGTCCCGTCTAGGCACCTCCAAGTTGGTGAGTTTGTGGTGTGAATGGAACGGGAGGGGATTGTTGCTTGGGGCTCGCTGATATTTTGGGCTGGTCTTTGGTGCTTTTGGAAACAAATGTGTTTGCCATTAACGTCACACTCATCGTATTCTTTTAATTTGTTGAACCCTTGGGTGGACATCATCTTGGGGATTTCGGCCCAACCACTTTGAGGAACGTCCCCCGCATTGAAAGCAATTACCAAATCGGGCGGGCGAACCCATGATTCCTTTCAATTCACTTGGAATACCCTCCCAATGATTTGTCACCAATTCCAACCCGAATCACGCCCACCAGAGGGCAGATTTTCATCTCCAGCTCTGCGTCTCCTAAATTTCGGCCCCTCTTTTTTCGCGATGGACATTTCGGACTGCCCGCGTTTTTTGCCCCCACTCTTACCTAGGGGAAGGGATGAAATTTTGGTTGCGGAGACTCCGAGTGGAAGTTCAACTTGTATCTGAGAAATTCACAGGGCTGCACCTCTATCGTTGTGTTCAGTGCCGGCCCACAACCTAACTTTAATCGGGGGAGGTCTTTTAATCATAGGTCGACATGATCGTTTTGCTCGGAAACAAAAAAAGCCGCCCTGCGGGTTTTTTCATTGCACTGGCGCTTCCCTTGTAAATCAGCGGTCCGTACATTGCGCAGACTGGGGGGGAGGGCTTTGGGGGGCATTTGGGTTTCCCTGCAATCAACGGAGTAGGCCGCTGGAAACCCTTGTTTCGGAAAGTGATAAGGCAACATCAGAGAGAACTCAGGGCTGGTCCCTTTTCCTGTATTTCTTCACATGTCATGTTTTGCCTACATTTCTTGCCTATATGTTTCCCATATTCTAGCCCATTCTTTTTCGGGGATCCTTCTTTCCGGAAAACCACAAAAAAGACCTCGATCGGTTTTTGAGAAAGGAACGATGTTTGAAAATGATGGAAAAGGAATCAACCCCTTTTTGACGGAAAGGGGCTTTTCTTCAACAACAAATTTGGTACCCTTTTTTCGCCCTGGGATCTGGTCTGGGATGTACTTGCGATAGGGGAACGAGAAATGGAATGAACCCGGGCTTTGTCCTTACAGTATTACAGGACACCACCAGCTATTTTATTATTATTATTATTATTATTTGTTTCTTGTTCCGGGGGCATGAGCCATCCAACTCCTTCCCCGATGTCGCAAGGCAAGGACGGGCCCAGGGCCAAGCGCTCAGATGTGAGCGGAAAAAATCGATTTACTGGCGGGAAAGTCCTGCCATAGAGGTAGGATGTGTAATATATATATATATATATATATATGGTCCCGTGTTCCGTGTTGCTACCCCGCCCCCCCATATGGTATGGTCCCCCAGGACCCCCCCCCCCCCCTCCCCCCCCCCCCCCCCCCCCCCCCCCCGGCCCGAGACCCCGAGGCCCCGGATCCTGTCACCTACGGTCCCACCCCCACCCCGACCCCCTGAACTCGCACCCCGACACCCCGGCAACCCCACCCCCAGGACAAGCCAACCCGCAACCAACCATAAACCAACCCTAAACTAACCCTAAACGAACCCTAAATACCCGTTAAACCAAACCCTAAACCGTAGACCTCTAAACCTAAACCAACTCTAAATCAACATAAACCAACCGTAAACTAACCCTAAACCAACCCTAAACTAACCCCAAATGCACCCTAAACCAATCCCTAAACAATAAACCCTAAACCTAAGCCAACCCCAAACCAACCCTAAACTAACCCTAAACCAACCCTAAACCAAGCACTAAACCGTAAACCTAAACAAACCCTAAACCAACCCTAAACCAACCCTAAATCAACATAAACCAACCCTAAGCCAACCCTAAACTAACCAGAAATACACCCTAAATGTACCCTAAACCAATTCTAAACCAACCCTAAACCACCACAACCCAACCACAGGACCACAACCACAGGGGGGGGGGGGGGTACTTGTCTGACCCATGACCATTGGTGGGGGGGGGGGGCTGGCAACGCTGTACCATGTATACATACCATCTATTTTGCATATTCATGTATGGTATTCACCCATATATGTTTGCCAGATACATATATATGTATATATACATGTATTTGGTATTGTTAAATTGGGAGCAACTGTATACCTGTTTAGCTGAAGTGATGAACCCTTTCTGTGAAGTGAAGCGCTGTGGTTTTTCTCAGGGCAATGATGTAGTGCCAGCTGTAGCTGTACTAAGGCTCAAGGCCTTGAATGTACACAGCGCTGTTCGACTGTGCCACTCGTATTCACGCATTTCTTGGCCTCCTTCCAGACACTGTTGAAACTTCGTCCATGTTGGTTGCTGCTGTGATGAGCTCCTCGCGGTACTTGTTCACTTGGCTGATGTACTCAGGATAAAATTACTGATTCTGCATGTGGCACCAGGTGTGATGATCCTGGCGTCCACGGATGCGGCTGCAACAAGCGATGGCACAATCCATGCAGCTATGACACAGGTGATGGAGTACTCGGGCCTACAGATCCTCAAGTACATCAGCACAGATCACCACAATGCCGTCCTACACCATCTGCAGACATCGGGCAAGATGTCGGTACAGACACATGCTGTCAAAGACATCGAGCGCTGCAGGTTGCCCAGGCTGACGATGGTGTTGTAATCCTGTTGGTGCAGCTGTACCTCTTGAAGATGTCCAGGATGTTGCGGTGGCAAATCTCCTAGATGTCATGCGATTGCTGTTCAAACTCATGAAAGCGCCACTTCTTGTTGTAGCGGCGCTGTACGTGGAGGATCTGGTATCCTTTGTTGAAGGCACTCATTTTCTTCTTGCACAACCGCGAGATCATGTGCCTGATGTTTGGCTGAAAGCCAATGATGTGCAGCTTGCCCAGAAGTGCCGAAGCAATCTTTCGCTCGCTGCTTGCTGTGTTGCTTTGGGTGGTTGTTTTGTCTGCCTCTTGCCTTTACACATATCGGACACCAACTCCTGGAGGGCCGCGGTGTCACGTTGCGCTCCAGTATTTCTTGTGGTGTTGGTTGCTTTGGTGCTTGTGCTACCTTTGCTTTTGTGCCTTGTTGTTGTTCCTCATCGTCTGACTCAAGTTGTGTAGGAAACTTCTGATGTCCTCGAAGTTGGTCTCGCCTGTCCAACATTCATCTTCTACCAGTCTTGTGTTGTGTCTTTCTCCTATTGGTTGCGAGTGGTTTGTCTCCAAGGTGTAAGCCGCTTGATGTCTGTCCTGTCCTGTGTCTGTTCTGGCAGTTCTGGTGTGTAAAATGCTGCGCGTGGCTCTTCCAGTATGGGCCTTCTCTGTACTTCGTACTTCTGAAGGATGTGGAAGTCCTTGTCTAGCTGCGCCTTTGATGGTGTGTGGTGCTGCTGAGTCCTGAATTGTTGGTGCTTTCTCTCTCAATCGTGTGCATGTTTCTCCTTGCCGCATCTGCTGTTGTGCTGTTTTTGGAACGTCCATTGTTTGATACTTGTCCTCGAACGTTTTCGTTGTACCACCCTTGAACCTGGTGGTCAGTGTCGCAGTTGTAAACCGCAACTCTGCATTGTTTAGCCATGTGTCTTGGCTGCCCGCATCCGCAACAAACATTTGTTGCATGTTTTCCTTTTGCTCCCTTTCCTCCTTGTCGGTTGTTGTAGTATCCTTTGCCTTTCCTTTGTTGCTGTATCCTTTGCCTTTGCCGTACCCTTGTTCCCCAGATAGCTGAAAGCTATAGGGGTTCTAACTTCTAATAAAGAAGGGAAAGTGATTTGCAAGATTGAGGGCCGGGTGCTGGGCGGCATGCAGTTTCGGGTGCTGGTGGAGGTGCCGCTTTGCGAGATTGACAGCCGGGTGCTAGGGGGCATGCAGTTTGGAGTGTTGGTGGAGGTGCTGTGTTGCGAGATTGACGGCCAAGTGCTAGGGGTCATGTAGTTTGGGGTGCTGGTAGAGGTGCTGTTTTGCGAAACTGACGGACGGGTGCTAGGGGGCATGCAGTTTCGGGTGCTGGTGGAGGTGCCGCTTTGCGAGATTGACGGCCGGGCGCGAGGGGGCATGTAGTTTGGGGTGCTGGTGGAGGTGCTGTTTTGCAAAATTGACGGCGGGGTGCTAGGGAGCATGCAGTTTCGGGCGCTGGTGGGAGGTGCCGCTTTGCGAGATTGACGGCCGGGTGCTAGGGGGCATGCAGTTCAGGTGCTGGTGGAGGGGGAATGTAGTTTGGAGTGTTGGTGAAGGTGCTGTTTTGCGAGGTTTCGGGTGTTGGTGAAGGTGCCGCTTTGCGAGATAGGGGGCATGTAGTTTGGAGTGCAGATGGGGGTGCTGTTTTGCCAGATTGACGGCCGGGTACTAGGGGCATGCAGTTTCGGGTGCTGGTGGAGGTGCCGCTTTGCGAGATAGGGGGCATGTAGTTGGTGCAGGTGCATTCTTGCAAGGCCGCGTGCAGTTTGGGAGCTGATTTGGGGTGCTGCTTGGGGTGTTGTTTGGTGCTGCTGACGTTGTGGGCGCAATTTTCGGAGATTGCCGGCGGGTGCGGGTGGTGCTGCAGGTGCTGTTTTGTGTTGCTGTTGCTGCTGACCGCGTGGGCTTATTTCCCAGACAACTGGAAACCATAGGGTTTCTAACTTCTAATGAAAAAAAGGAAATTGTTTGCAAGTCGACGGCTGGGAGCTAGGGGGCATGCACTTTGGGGTACTGGCGCAGGTGCGGTTTCGGGTGCTGTTCGGTTCAGGTGCTGGTGACAGTGCGTGACGGCAGGGTGCTCGGGGACGTGTCCGGTGCTGGCGCGGTGCTGCGTTGGGGTGCTATTGGGGCTGCTGTTGTCGGGTGTTGGCGATGGTGCGGGCGCATATGGATGGCAGGGTGCTAGGGTTTGGGGTATCGTGGTTGTCCGGACAGCATCATTATGCTGTTGAACCGATTCGGACGTTGTTGCTGCTCTAACTGTCGCGCGTAATACCACGTCATGATGCTACTGCAATCGCTGCGATGCCGCGTTATGGTTCGTGGGTGTGGTGGTGGGCATAAATGCTGTCAACATCAGGATGATGCTGAATTTCATTACAATGTCGCAAAATGATTCCTGGCTGTGGTATCATCAGGATGCTGCCTTTGCCACCATCATGATGCTGTCGAACTCATCAGGATGTCATGCTAGCTATGTAGCGCGGAATCGTTCGTGATTGGTGTCTCAGCATCATCCTGTCAACATCATCGTTTTGCTGATGAACTCACTGGGACGTTGTCTGCGCGTCTATGTATCGCACTATGCTGAGTAGCAGTGATATTTTCATCGATTTTCATGATGCTGTCAACATCATCAAGATGCTGTCAACATCATCATCATCATGCCGCGGGAATTATTATGATGCTGCGTCATGGTTCGTAGCCGTGGCGTGCTATCTGGGGTCTATGCTGGGGTAATTGTTCTTTGAATGGATTTCCTTGTCCAATCGGTTGATTGTGCTGCTTGCTCTTTCCTCGTTTGAGGTTGCTATAGTGGTAGTTGTTCCCGTAGCCGCCATAGCCTTTGCCTTTGTTGTGCTTTCTTTTGCCCTTGCGCTTGCCTTTCTTGCCTTTGTTTTTGGTGTACCATGTTGCTCCTATGTCCATTGGTGCTGGTCCTTGGTTTTCGTGGTTGTTGTTGTTGGTGACCTTCCGTCTTCGCGGCCTCCACGAATACCAGCGTATTTGGGTAGCTGTGTTGTTGACACCCGCGCCCGCCACACTGCCCACATGCTGGAACATGATAAGCACACACGTTCCAGTGCACACCCGCCACACTGCCCACCTGCATGATAAGCACACCTGTTCCAGGGACGCCACACTGCCCACATGCTGGCGCATGATAAGCACACCCGCTCCAGTGCACACCCGCCACACTGCCCACATGCTGGCACATGATAAGCACACCCGCTCCAGTGCACACCCGCCACACTGCCCACATGCTGGCACATGATAAGCACACACGTTCCAATGCACACCCGCCACACTGCCCACATGCTGGCACATAATAAGCACACCCGTTCCAGTGCACACCCGCCACACGCCCGCATGCTGGCACATGATAAGCACACCCGCTCCAGTGCACACCCGCCACACTGCCCACATGCTGGCACATGATAAGCACACCCGTTCCAGGGCACACCCGCCACACTGCCCACATGCTGGCACATGAAAAGCACACAGGTTCCAGGGCACAGCCGCCGCACTGCCCACATGCTGGCACATGATCAGCGCACACGTTCCAGTGCACACCCGGCACAGTGCCCACATGCTGGCACATGATAAGCACACCCGTTCCAGTGCACACCCGCCACACGCCCACCCCACCGCACCGCGTTAATTTGGAGCAGCTGTAAACCTGTTTACTTGAAGTGATGAACCTGTGTCTGACGTGAAGCGTAGTGCCAGCTGTAGTTGTACTAAGGCTCAAGGCCTTGAACGTACACGGGCAGCATCCAGCATGTATTGGGATGCACGTATCTTCATAGGGAATATATATATATACATCTATATCTATGTATTTGTTGGTTCTTATCCATAAGTTTTGGGACCATTTCAATAGGTTTTGAGCCTGGCTCAATGAGGATTCGGCTTCGCCAAATCGAGCCACATCAAAACAGCCACCCGGAATTTTCGGGTAGGCAAATCCTGTTAAAGTCTCGAAGAATGCTGCCCTTCTACCTTTCGGGTTGGTTGCAACTGGAAATGCTTTGCGTACTGTGGCCAAACTCTTGCACCATTTGCAAACCATGGTTGAAACCCGTGTTTGTTCAAATGGCTGTGGCGCAACATGTACCAAAATGTCACCTTGGTAAATGAAAGCAGCAACTAAAACCTGCGGTTGGCCCTGGCTCTGTAATTTTGAGCCACACTCATTTTTGCCTTGGGGAAACACTTCTCATCCCGTGCTTCCGAACGGAAAACCTTCAGGTCAACAGCTCTCCAGCGACCTGTTTGGTCCCCGCGTAGCAAGGGCCTGATTCTCGTTTTGTCTTCATGGGTGGTCCTTTTCGGGACCCGTATCGCAGTATACCAGAATCGCACACTTGTTCTGTATCTGCTAAGTTCCCTCCGGAACTTCAGATACGTTCAGAGCCACATTTTTTTGTGATTAGGACCTTGGAGAGAAGAAACAGCTGCTCCCTTTGGAGCGTTGGTCTCGTTTCGAGGTGAAGAACCAGTGGTTCCGTCCCATGGTCTTCGGGGTGGACTCCGAGGATCACGGGGTTGAGTGAGCGGCCCGCCGCGCCGCGTACGGCACGGCGGGCCTCGTAACGTTAGGAACGCCATGGCCGGCGGAGTGACTTGCGCTGAGCAATCAGCTTGGGCCATTCGAGGGTTGCACACCGACCTTGGAAAAAAGTGAAGCAACGCCTTTGTGAAACGGATTTGATTTGGGTTTGTGAAAAAAATGGGCAGCCGCCGAAAAACCCAAGTAAAGAAGACACGCCCATTTGCAGCTAGTGAAGAGTCCCAACACCTCAAGTCGTGCAGTAGTGATGCTCTGATTGGTTGTTATCCGATTCGTGTTTCCCTCCAACAGCAGAAAGCTAAGGGGTCTCAGCCCAGATAAGGTTTGGGCTATCAGTCAGGGTCGAGCAAGGTTCTGGAGGTTCCGGCAGGGTTCCGGAGGTCCAGAGGTTCGGTCAGCTCAGCCCAGATAGGGTCCGGGGTCGGGCTCTGAGGTAAGGTTCCGCAACGCAAGGTTGCAAGGGTTGAGGGAGGGTTCTGCGAGAAGCAAATGGTCCCTGTCAAAGGCCCTGTTGGCCCCTAATGCACCCTTAATGCACCCTGTCGCCCGTGTTAGGATTGGGGGCCCTTTTTGGGGGTGCTTGGCAAATGTAGGCCGGGTTTCTCCCGGCCGATTCCTATGTTTCCCTTCATGAAATTCAGCTGGCCAAACGGTGAGTGAGCTTTTGCAGGGGATGATTCGTTTTAGCTTGGGCATATGCCCATGGATGGATGGTTTCATTTTGGTGCCCGTCGACCTGGCTTTTGGAATCGATTTGGTATGCGTGGTATGCGTTTCACGTTTTGCTTGGGCATCAAACCAAGTGGTTTTCTTTTCTTGCTGGTGCGATAGGCAGGGAATGCGAAATGGAATGACCCCGAGAAAAACATCCAACTGGTGGTTTTCTTTAAGGGGACCCCTGGGTTCATTCCCACATTCCCTACCCATCGCACCAGGGGAATTTTTGCAAGAAAATACTTTTTGTGAGATCCGGTGTATAATTTTAGAAGCGCGGACTCCGAACGTTGCATTTTTGTGTTCTTTTTAGGAGTCTTTTGAAACCACCTTGTCCGGGGTCTTCCGCACATATCTGTTATTTTGGGATAGACAGCCTTACTGGAACTCTGTTTGAAGATCACTTGAAGGCGGATGATCGTTTGGTGACCAAGGTTGGTTTGCCCTGTACGGGTATTGGTTCTTTGGAGACACCGATGCGACCTTTTGGGGTGTTTGGTCCTTGCAAATGGCCGAGACACGTTAAGAACCTTTCCTCAAAACAGTTTTTTTTTGCCTCAAAGCACTTCCAAAACCTCTGAATGCCATTTTTGCACGGTCAATCCGAAATTCGGAAGTAGAACTAGCGAACACCCATGTAGGTCCTTCTTGGCCCCAGTGCATCCCAGCTGCCGCTACAATGGCGAACCAACTATTGTCCTCTTAGTTTTCAAGGGTGGCAAGGCCGTGGTTACCTACCATAGGGGGAAATGGGACCACTGGGGTTGTGGACTGGTAGAATTTGCGGACAAGGCCTCTTTGAGGGCCTTGCGAAAGGGCCGGGTGCTTCGATCCGAACGAAAGGCCAGAATTCACGTGGCACTCGCACTCTCGGGCGGGGGTAAGAGGCGTCCAGGTCGTATCCATCGGCGACCTCGGAAGTTGTCGAAACCGGGGCTTCGAGCTTCGAGTACATCACTCCGGAGCGAGCCGCGGGAAGAGGGCGGAAGCCAAGCTGATTCCTTAGTGGGTCCCAGCCATCCCGTCCCTAACCTGAAGGTTCTGGCAGGCGCTCGTTGTCGTCTTTAGGTTGGCTCTGGGCGGTTTGCGGGGCCCGAGTCTCATCCTTTTGCGGCCCCTGACCCGGCTTCTCTGGCATTGCTGGCGTTTCGGTGCTTGGAATGCGATCCGCGTCAGCAGAGTGGTCCTTTTGAGATCTGCGGAAAGCGAAGCAATCGATCGAAATGAGAACTTTAGGCTTCCCCGTCCATTTTGGGCCGCAAAACATGACCACAGAATCTGTTTGCAGGTCCTACTCGCGTGGCGAGTGATGCGAAAAACCTTCTGAAGACTGCTGGATCCAACTCGGAGCACTCGAGTGACTCGGGTAAAAGTCCGCCGTCTGCATGATACTGTGGATGGACGAAATCCTGCACCAGCTAAGAAACCCTGGAGTGATGATTCCCCTATAAATACCAGCAAACAATGGCTTCCCATGGTTTCCAAGTGGTGCGAAATGGATTTCGTCCATCCACAGTAGTGGCCGGCCGTCTCCCAAAGCTCTCCAGGACCAAAGGACAGCCGTCCGGTGCCTCATTCGGCTTGGGTTTTCATGTGGCCGTGGCTCAAAATTAGACAGGAGGGGCAAACCGCGGGTTTTGGTCCATGTTGCCACTTACCAGGGCAACCCATTTTGGTACCGGCCTTTTGAGCCACACCCATGTAACCCACAAGTTAAACTCACTTCTCTGCTGCTATTTTTTGTTGGATCTTGAGACTTTAACTTTTTGGATTCCCCACATATCTCCTTTTAGCCAGCGACAAGTTGAACGAACTTTTTGCTGGGGGACCTGCAGTGCCCAAGACTCTTCGGGGATGCGAATGGCGGCGACCGCTGGGCGATCGAGATAGCGCGGGGGTCTTGGGGCGAAAGACCTGGCTTCCCCCGGCGCTTGAAAAAAATCCGCCGGATGCAACAAAACTTCTAGGGGGTCCTGAAGATGATTGGTTGCCCTTTTTTTTCTTCTCGGAGTGCCTTAGGCAAAGCGAAAGGGGACCACCCTGAAGCCCTCGGAGATGGAAGCCGAAAAGAAACGGGCGAGTTTCTTTCGTTGCTCGCGCGGGTAACTGTCTGGGTTCTCAAACCTGGACATGGATCGCGTTTTTGACGCATGACAAAAACCAAAAATGTTGCCCTTCTTGGGGTGGCGTTTCTCCTGAAAACCAGGGGGTAGCATCCAAATCCAAAGCACCAATTCAGGGTTACCTGACTTTTGGCCATTCGAGACACCCCTTCCCGCTCAAAGGACACACCTGCGAGCTGTTTAGGTCCATAGCCGCGACCCATATTTTGCGGATGAATTTCAAGAGTGGGAGCCACCTCAAAAGCGGTTGGACACAAATCCCCACCGAAGTCTGATGATGTCCAGTGCAGGTCCCGAACTAAAAACTCGCACCCATCTTTTGCGGAACCGCGGCCCAATGGTCTTGGCGACAGCTGGGTTGTACTGAGCCACTCCATCGCACAGACAGTTCGGGGTGCTCTGTGAACAATTCGCTCTCGGGAGGCTCAGGGAAGCGTGTCACGCAGGGAGCTACGGAGCTCCCACGTGTTTTGCGAGGTTGGTTCAAAGGGGAGCCAGCGACAAAAACGAACCAACGTGGATGCTGGATGCCCTTTGTGGCCTTTTGAGTTGGTGCCCATTTTGGAGATCACATTTTGGAGACCCAGCCTGCGTCAGGTTCTGATCACTGATGTGCTTCTTTTCTTTTCTTTTCTCTGCGCGTCAGGCATGGGTTCGCCCAAAAAAAAAACACGAACACATCTGGGTGATTTGCCCTTGGTTTCCCTTTCCCCTCTCAAAGCAGGGAACAAAAACTCGCCTCACGGAAGGAGAGCCATGGGCTTCCGACAACGTTTTCCGGTCCCATTAAACCTCCAAGTGAGCCCCCCAACCAGGCCACTGAATCAGCCTGCTCTGTTGGTTCATTTTTTTTGCGCGTGGGTCAGCGCTGAACCTATTTTTCCTCAAGAGTGGCGTGAGGAGAACCCGCCCCGGAAAATGGAACGCCTTGATTCGGGGGACGTGAGCCCTGGCTCGCGGATCCTCAGTTTGGAGATCGTGAGATGCCCAGATTCTGATTTTTTGCATGGGGGTCGATTTTTCTTTGATCCGCGAGCTTTTTTTCGAAATAGATTCCAGCGGGTTTAGATGGGTGTTGCAAGCCCCAAGGCCCCCAGGCCCCCCCCCAATGTACGTTGTTTTGGTTGAAGGGTGAGAGGATCTGAGCAATGGGGGGAATATGCCTGGGACTCAGATCCGCTATCAAGCATCCGTGAATAGTTGGCTTGGTGTTCCCAGCCATCCCCATATCCTGCTAGCTTTTTAGGGTTCGGCGGAGGTGTCCATTTAACGAACTAACAATTAAACTCTTACTAGGGGATCGGAACACGGACAGCCCAGATGGGAGTCTATTTGAAACCGCCTCTTTTTTGCCGCATAGACGGAGCTGTCGAATTGGTGAGATAGGTAGATCGATGAATAGTTGTTTCCCCCACCACACAACCGTCTAACAAGACGTATGTGCGGCGTTTCGGGTTCAATTGGTTTTCCCTACAGAGGCTTCCGAATCCCATCTTTAGAACCACCCTTTTACTGGTAGCTCGTTGTTTGGGACTCGTTGTTTGGGACCGGGGGGGAGATAAGTACCGTATCTTTACGACTCTAGTAGGAAACCAACTATTTTCCTCTTCGTTTTTAACGGCTGGCAAGCCCTTGGTTTCCAATACCAGGAAAATGGTTCTGCTGAGAAATGAACATGTATGCCCCCTTTGTCTCGCCAATGACTTTGTCTCAGGCCCAGCTGGTGTTCTTTTTCATGGAAAAACGAATCCGTAGCCAGGCCTCAAAAAAGGACGGTATTCATATTCAAGGTCCCCCAGCTAGGTGCCCTTTTACCCCCTTTTTTTGGGGAGGGTTCCCCTACTAAAATAGACTACAGAAGAAAAAGTTGGTACCCTTATTCTATCCTCTCTACTGGAGGACCTAGTAGTGAACAATCAACCTTCACGCATCAGACCATGTCTGCTTTGTTTTTTCCTGTGTTGTTTCTCTGTGGCACTGAAGCTCTTTTTTGGCCGCACACGCAACCCAGCATGACCCGTACCCATTATTGGTTTTGGTGAGTGACACTCTCTGAGTCTTCCCTCATGGCATGGACTTCCGACTAGAAGAGTCGCGACGAAAAGCTGATCCCGAATCGGACCCGAAAGAACTGTGCCCATGGGGTGGTCTTAACCGAATCGCCCAAAAGGACTCACATTTTGGCCGGAAGTGCGAAATGTGTGTGTGAGCCATGTTGGAGTGCTGGAAAGGGCACGCTCATTGTAGCTAGAATGCCTTGCACAGATGTTTGTTGCTCTGAAACCGCAAGGGCTCCTTTCGGTTCAAGTCCCAAAAGCTTTAAACTACCTGGAAATCCAAAATGTCCGGAAGACCTAGGATTGATTCGCGCATCATGGGACCCACTCCGGGGATGGGGTTTGCGCGGATCCCTGTGATTCTGCTTAGGGAAAAGCTGTCGCCTGCAGACGCTCCCTAAGAGCTCTTGATTTCAAGACAAGCCCCCGACGTCCTTTTTTTTCTCCCCCACGTCTCTAGGGGTTGATTCCTTGTTCCGTTCTTTGCAACCGTGGTTCTTTCAAAGACCAGCTCCCGTTTTTGTTGGTTTCCGGAGGTGTTCTGGAAAGAAGGATCCGTGGATTCAGAAGGGGGAAGGTATATACCCCTAGAACGTCCTGAAATGGGGAAAGTGCTCAAGAAATCCCATTGACTCGGGGAGACACTTCCATGCCTGGGCACGGCAGGACTCGGCGTTAGAGTTGTTGAACTTCCGATCATTTTCACTTCTGATCCCCAAACCAGAACTATGACAGAACCGTTCGGGTCATGAGATGCATCTGGTTTCATGGGCCAAATGGTCCCCAACTGTTGGCGGTTGACGCAAGAAACCACTTCAGACCTTTGTTTTTCATGGCTCACCACGCATCTGGCATTCCCTCAGTATTCCCCTAGTATTCTCCCTTTAGTATTCCCTAGTATTCCCTAGTATTCCCTAGTATTCCCTAGTATTCCCTAGTATTCCCTAGTATTCCCTACTATTCCCTAGTATTCCCCCAGTATTGCCTAGTATTGCCCTAGCTAAGAAAACTGAAAGACGTGAAACAGATTGAGCTTGAGAGTGTGCCAATAGTATTCCCTCGGCCAAAACCTGAGCCTTGCCCGCGCGGCCCCACTGACGCCCACGACAACAAGCCAAACTACTGCAGAGCCATGGACGGATGGGTGGATGGATGGAGAGCATAGTGGGTTGATGGACGGATGGATGGATGGATGGATGGATGGATGGATGGAGGGATGGATGGATGGGGCTGGAACAAGGGGAGCCCACCTCCCTGCCCGCTCCGCAAGGGTCCTAGCAAAGCGCAACTTGGAGTTAACGGCTGCCACTGCCCACCCGTCTCAGTTGCCATCTCACGCAGGTGGCAAATGGCCGCCTGACGCGGGGTCAGTAGCGTGTTCACCACACACCTCCTCCAGCCCAAAAGGCCAAGGCAAAAAGTCTGCCAGGACCCTGCGTTTGAACATAAACTCCTAGTATTCCCTCAATATTCCTCAACACTCTTTTGAAATCTCCTTCAGTATTTCCCTAGTTGCTCTGAGTATCTCCCTCGCATTGCCCTAGCACTGCTCTAGTATTCCCCTAGTATTGCCCTACTATTCCTTGTGATCAAAGGAAGTTCAGTTAGGAAACTTCCGTAAAACGAACAGTTGAAAGAATCGCTCAAAGCAAGTGAGAAAGTAAGTAAGAAGTAGAAAGAAGCCTGTTCAGTGCTCGGCCCCAATATCACGGCCACGCGCACTGCGTTTGCGTGCAGATACTGACGCCTCAGGGATTTGTTGTTCTCGTTTTCTTAAGGTTTTGGCTTTTTAGAGTTTCCAAAAAACTAAAAACCCAAAACAAAGCAAAAACAAGAAGCAAAACCTCAGACAAAAGGCCCTGGCCCCAACTCCGACCTTTACATCATGGTGTGTGTGTGTTTTTGGAGTTTTCTCCTCATTCCTGCATGTGCATTTCTTGCCAACATGCAGGGCTGAAGCCATTGATTTCAAGAGTCGCTCTTCCTATTTGGTGGTTGGAACCTCCTGCGAAGGCCAATTTTGAGAAGGCCAAGTTCCGGACAGTTTTTCCATTGTGCCTAAGGCCATGGCGGGTTTTTGCCATGGGGTTTGGACCGTCCAAAGTGGTCTTCGGCAGCATCGGCCCCGACATTGGGATCAGCCCGCGTCTCACCGAATTCGGGGAGGAGTCTCCACGATTTCGGGTAGAAATCCCGAAATGAGAGTGTGTCCCTGTGTGAACATGGCTGGCGTTTATTGCTTGCACTTTGTTTGGTTGGTACTTTTTGTGGCGACCAAAAGGACAAGCCATATGTCGGTCCAGGTCCGAAGAGTTCTCGGGGTTGGTTCCCCATTCTTTTCAACCATCGTTCTTTTCGAAAACCGGATCCGTTTTCCCCGGGTGTCTGGAGGTTTCCTAGAAAGATCCGGATCCCTGGATTCAAAATGGGGGAGGTAGTCGTTTTGATATACACACTCGTGAGCGCGAACAGTTCGTGAGCGCGAACGGGTCCACTTCGTGCCGAGGGGGTTGGCTCCGGTCGATGGAGCAGGTCTGCATTCGCTCGGTCGACAGGTTTTTGGTTTTTTGCTTTTTCTTCTTCGGAGACAGGGCCCCATTTCCGGCTGGGCCAGAGGGAAAACCAAAAGTGCAGACCGAAGTCCATGTTGCCCACCCGTTTCCAACCATCTATTCATCCACAGGCTTCGTTCTCACGCTTGCTGCGGGGAAAAAAAACATGCCACAGCAAACAACATCGTAAACAGTTTCTCCCACTTCAGCCCACGCCAACAGTTCGAGACTACCAACCCCTGCTTTAGTTCGGTCACGCCGAGAGAGACCCACCCCCCGTAAGCCAGCTTTCCCAAAAGCCAGAGAAAATTTGCCGGCCTATTGGCATGTGCGCTGGCGCTCGGGAGGCGAATCAATGTTAATCCAAATCTTGGCGCCTCAAAAGGGCCTTTTGACATGGGTCCCTATATTTCCCTTTTTGGCTGTTTTAAACATCACCTTTTTGGCCCATGAAAGGTGAGTATCCCTTGGTGGGGGTGATGTTTTAAGGGGAGCCCCTCGCATTGCACCCAGACCCGTCGACGGGTCGGGTTTATGCTCAAAGCGAGAAACAGCTCCCCAACAGCTTATGTGTATGGTCAAGCCATCCCTTGAAACGGAATGTTGGTAGTGTTACACTTCCAAGGTTTGTTTTTTTTTTTTTTTTTTTTTTTTTTTTTTTTTTTTTTTTTAAGTGTTCGAACCTGTTGTTTTCCATCAAAAACCCGTGAAACAGGTGTGTAAGCTTCACGAAGACGAGCCTCCGATTGGGTTACTCCGAGCCGGAGAGCCGGTGGTTTTTTCGGGGAATTCACAGCGGCCGTATTCGTTTTGAAACTCCTCGTTTTGGAACTCCTCATTTTGGTGTCTTGTTTCAGAGACGCAGAGACGCAGAGACGCAGCGGGCCCCCGGTGATTTTCGGTCAAAGAGTCGACGGAAAAGGGCTGAGTCGATTCGACCAGTGAAAAGCAAGATGCCGTCACCAAGGAAAAATGCAATTTCCGTCATGGCCCATGGACAATTGCTCCGTTTGATCTCCGAAGTTCGTTTGTTGCACCTCTCCGTGATCACGGTTCAGGGGCTGAACAGTTTGAGTCAGACTGGCGAAACAAAACGTCAATTTGCTTAAGTTATTATTATGATTTTAATTACTATTATTTCCCCTTTTTGGTTTTACACGGAATCTTTCACTACTGGACATGTTTATTATTATTATTATTATTATTATTATTATTACTATTATTATTATTATTATTATTATATTTTTTCCAGGGGAAAAGCAGCTCGAGACCCGCTCCGATTGCCCCAAGAGCTTCAGCCATGAGCGGATTCCCTGCGAAGCGGCACCGGCGCTGGAGGGAGCGAGCCGCGGAGGAAATTTCTCGAAGCCGCCAAAGGAGAGCGCTTGGGTCATGTTTTTGTTCTTTTGGGATGGTCTTTCTTTTTTTGAGGATGGTCTTCTTTTGGAGGATGGTATTCGTTTTGAGGCCCTTTTCGGGGTATCCGAGTTTAAAACAACCCTTTTTGGGGCCCCTCTCTCCCCCCCCCCCCCCGCTTCCCCGTTTTTTTAAAATAGGAAACACCCTGGCCCTGTGCCGTCGCCGGATGGAAGCAATCCGTTGCATTCACACGGATGGCCTCGACCCTTTCGGTCAAGTTTGTATCCCTCAGGTTGGGGTTTCTAGGAAGGCCAAGAGGGAAACCTGGCAAAAGTCCCCCGCGTTCTGTTTTTTTTTTTTTTTTTAATTGGGGGGCCTCAACTGGTGGTTTCGAAGGGAAGCCAACAGGAAACAAACACAGACCACAGATTCCTGGAAGCAAAAAGCGAGCCCAGGAAAGCAACCCCTAGGGTCCCTTCTCCGGACTCGCTGGAATTTTGGGGTTTTCTTCTTAGACTAAGGTTCCCCCGCCCCCCGCCCCCCGCAACACACCAAACCAAAGATGGTTCCTATTTCGTCTTTCCCAAATTGCAGGTGAAAGGGTTTTTTGGGGCTTTCTGCCAAGTGTCCTTGTCATATGTCAGGCTCAGCTTATTTGAACCCCTGTATCTTGTAGAGCTTCTTCCTGGAACCCCTCCACATCTCCACATCTCCAGGCTCCAAACCTGGATCCGATCGGATCCCCCGAGTGTCGAAGTTCAACCCGATTGAACCCAGCCATTCTCTAAAGGGCGCTGTTGGTACTGTTGGATGTCAACTGTAGCATCACTTCTTCTACATTTCTTCCACATCGACAAGGGGCCGATCGATCTCTTAGTCCGGGTTTTGGGGAGTTCTTCTTCTTCTTCGGTCTCAGAAAACAAGCTCAAATGGATTGCAATCGCCGGACTGGCTGCCAGATGAAACACCGCCGGAACACAAAGATGGCGCAAAGCCTCGAACATGTACCTTTTCGTGGGCCTTTCCTCCAGGTGTCCCTTCAACTTTCAGACGTTTTTAGTTTTCTCGTCTTTGTTTCTTCCTTCGCCTAGGCCTCCGCCGCTCAAAAGAACCACAGCACCCACGGGAAGAGCGCGGGAGAGCGCGGCAAAACACGGGGCTTTGGGTCTTTTGGGAAGGGATCGAAGATCGAAGCGATCCGGGTGCGCCAGGGTCCCGGCACGGAAGGCCCGGAACACCTCGCTTTCCATCGGGAGGTCTGGACCTGGGGACGCTGGCAAGTTTCCAAGGCTTTTTTTTTTGGGGGGGGGTTGTACCTTTTTGCTGGTTCTCATTCCACAGGCCCAAGCTACCTCAACTCAGGACTCAGGTCAAAAACGAGGCAATGTAGCAGGGGCTTTTCCTCCAACCGCGACTTTGGCAAGTGGCTAGAGCCTCCGCGCGCCTGTACTTTTATTGTCTCTCGCAAGCTCTCCTCTCCCCTTGCGAGATGTGCAAGAGACGTTTGCACGCAACGCATACCCCAATTCGCTGCTGGTCTTTGAACTCTGGCCAAGGGTGTTTGTGTGTTGTTTGTGCCTTTTTTTGCGTGAACCCTTCTTTGGGGCTGGTTCTGGGGGCATTTCTTTCCCGTACATTTTTTTCAATGATCAGTTGGACACATCGAAGGACAAAGCGCGGAAGGGCGCGCCTGGGAAGAACGGCAGCCCTGTGGAACCCACCCAGGTCCATTGAGCGAGCTTCCAGAGATGCGGTGTTACTGGGAGAAAGGGTATATTGAGAGGGATCCGCATGTTGGGAAAAGGGCCATAAGAACCGTGGCACTGGTCTCGAAAACGGGGTTTGGGTCTGGCTTTTGTGGATCCGCCCCTGTAGGACATTAAACGAGTATGAGAGCACTACAATTGGCACCCCCAATAGGACGTTTCAATTCACCCTTGGCCAAGTGCGCTGCCTTGCACGGGACACTGTGCGTTCTCGACTGTGCACAGTGTTGGCGCAAGGGGAACAGGCCCGAAGACACGGCACGCGGGGGGTAAAAGAGACGAAGCGGGAAAAAGCGAGAGAGAGAGAGAGAGCGAGTTTCAGGGTTTAGAGCCTTTTCCAGGGTTTGAAACCTCAAAACTCTAGAGTTCCAGGGTTTGGAGCCCCAAAACTCTAGACCGGTCTTCTGAAATTTAAGTCTAGGTGCTTGCTTCAGGCTGAGCTTGTGTTTTTTTTTGTTTCTCCGTGGAGCAAAGCCTAAGGGTTGGAAAAGGGGCCTCTTCAAAGCCATCCAGTCCCCGAACCGACTCCGGACCGAATCCGGACCTTTCGCTCCTGTCGATGATTTTTTTTTGGGCCCAAGAACCCCCCTCCCCCGCAAAAATCTGTGGGGGGAAAAGAACAAGGACCGAAAACGGGGGCGCTTTGGCCAAAGAGGGGCCGGGGGCAAATTCGGCCTGTCGGCCTGCCGGGCGGAATTCCCTTCTGAGTCTTTGTTCCCGAGCACCAGGCTGTGGAGCTAAGTCAGGCGAAGGATTCCCCAAGCCGCAAAATTCCCAGCTCCGTCGCAGCCTTTGCTCGGGGGTTCCCTAAACCGCACCCTTGGACCAAACAAAAACAAAAACAAACAAACAAACAAAAAACAAACAAACAAACAAACAAACAAACAAACAAACAAACAAACAAACAAACAAACGGCCAAGTCTTTTTCTTTCAGAACTTTCCAGCTGAGGTTGCTCACATGTTTTTGTCTTTTCGGTTGGACCCTCAAGTTGATTTTCTGTAAAGGTTTTCCTCCAACAAAAATCGGGATACCCCCCCAAAAAAGACACCCCCCCACATGTTGCGAGCCACGGCCCCTGATTGTCCGGTTTCGCGTTGGAAGGTGAGGGAAGGTTCCCGATTGGTGGGATCGGATTGCGGGAGAGTCTCTGTGTTTCTCTCTCTCTCTCTCTCTCTCTCTCTTTCTTTCTCTCCTCTCTCTCTCTCTCTCTTTCTGTCTTCCTTTCTTCCTTCCTTCCCTCCTTCCTTCCTTTCCTTCCTTCCTTCCTTCCTTCATTCCTTGTTTGGTTGATTATTTGTTTGTTTGTTTGTTTGTTTGTTTGGTTTGTTTGGTTTGTTTGTTTGGTTTGTTTGTGTCTGTGTTTATGTCTGTGTCTGTGTGTGCGTGTTTTTTTTTGGGCGGGGGATGAGTTTGGGCCACGCTCAGGCTCAGCAGGGTCACCTCCTTTTCTCGGTCCTTCAACCCGGTTGATTTTTGTAATGTTGGCACTTGATTAATCAACTGGACTATAATAATGGACAGTTTTTCCCTTATTCTGGTTCGCGAGGGGGACCAGAATAATCGATTGATTTTTTTTGCCCGGGGGGAATTCCAAAAAAATATCCACAAATCAATTTTAATTTAGAAAACCATCCCCCCTCCCAGAAAATAAACTACCAGTTGCTTTGCTCAAAAGCATTCCCTCTTTCAGTTGGTGGCCCACTGGCTTAAAAGCATTCCCCTTTCAATTGGTGGCCCACTTGCTTAAACGCATTCCACTTGCAATTGGTTGCTCAACCACAGAACCCAAAGCCAGCTGAAACCTCTGAAATTTGAAAACCATCCCCAGCCCTGAAACTGCAAACTCTTTATTAAATTTAGACCGTGTTTAAAAAAACAATCAGGACAAGGGTACCCCTCACAGACCCCACTGAACCACAATAATGTCATTCTTTTAGGGGACCACATTAGTTGCAAGCCCCCAGCCCCCCTCCCAGAAAATATACTACCAGTTGCTTTACTCAAAAGCATTCCCCTTTCAATTGGTGGCCCACTTGCTTAAAAGCATTCCCCTTTCAATTGGTGGCCCACTTGCTTAAACGCATTCCCCTTTCAATTGGTTGCAATACTAAAGTAGTATTCCAACAAGTATGCTCAGGAAGAAGTGGTTGCAATACTAAAGTAGAATTGCAAAAAGGAAGTGGCTGCAATTCTAAAGTAGAATTGGGCCGCAACATCCTCCATTCTTTGGACGTCCCAAAAGTGAGCCCACCTTATTTTGGCGCCTCCATTGTTCAGGGGGGGCCTTTATTCATCAGGTTCCAACATTGACCACCAACGCATGTTCTCCTTCAAAACCTCCTGTTTGTTTTTTTTTGGGGGGGGGGATGAGTTTGGGTCACCTCCTTTTCTCGCTCCTTCCACCCGGGGATCTTTCAACCAACCCGGTGGATCTTTCAACCAACTCAGCTCTTGTCGCACGACAGCTCCGCATGGAACAGGCAGCGCCGGGCCTTCCTGGCGCCTCCGCTCAAGCTGCAGATCCGCGGAAAGCCCAGCCCGGACCGGGCCAGGGGCAGTGGGTCGCTTAGGCGTCGCGCGAATGGTTCGCTTAGGGATCGCGCAAATGGATCGCTCCGGGATCGCTTTTTGCAGAAGGCTTGTCGCGCATGCATGCGTGTTGATATGTTTGCCTCGCGATGTATGTCTATATACGCGCATGCGCGAGCAGGAATGCGCTTGTTTGTGCTTGTTGGCGTGTATATCGCATGACATATGTGACGTGTATGTTTCATGACATATGTTACTATGTATGCTGGCGAGTCCATGTATGTGGTTGTGTGCATGCGTGTTGACATGTAGGCCCTGCGGCGCATGTTCGTAGGCGTGCGTATGTTTGCATGTGTGAGCCTGTGTGTGCGTGTGTGTGTGTGTAGGCGTGCGTATGTTTGCATGTGTGAGCCTCTGTGTGTGTGTGTGTGTGTGCGTGTGCGTGTGCGTGTTACTTTGTAATCCGGTAAAGGAGCAGGCTGGTCTGCAGCAGTTGAGCGGGTGTGCTTATCATACCAACCCCCCCCCCCCCACCCCCTCCCCAGAGCCATGTTACTTTGTAATCCGGTAAAGGAGCAGGCTGGGCTGCAGCAGTTGAGCGGGTGTGCTTATCATCCCCCCCCCCTCCCCCTCCCCAGAGCCATGTTACTTTGTAATCCGGTAAAGGAGCAGGCTGGTCTGCAGCAGTTGAGCGGGTGTGCTTATCATACCAACCCCCCCCCCTCCCCACCCCCGTCATCAATGAATGTGATCCCTAAGTGATCCGTGAATGTGATCCTCAAGTGAGCGTGTATCCCTAAGTGACCGTGATCCCTAAGTGAACCGTTTGAGCGATCCCTAAGTGACCTGTTTGCCCCGGGCCAGGCCCAGAAACCTCGGGGAGGGGCGTCCTTTTTGTTTTCTTTTCCCAAAAGGCTGGACCTTTGACCTTTGACCTTGGTTTTTTCTGCCGGTTTTTTGAAGCCAACCTTTGAGGCGCAAAACCTGTTGCCAAGAACAGACCAGCCCCAAAAACAAGGTTCGCGCCATCACCGTGACGTGTAAACAGGACCCTTCTTGCGTGGCGCCGAAGGTGCACATCGGAGTCCTGTTTTGTTTGAACGTGCGCTTTTCTTTAAGGATTCAGTATTGCGTTTCCTGTGTTGACTTGAAGATGTGGATAGATAGTGCTCAGTTGGAGCAAAAGAGAGAGGGCGAGAGAGACATGCAGATAGGCAGCTGGACAGGGAGAGAGATAGATAGACAGATAGACAGAGAGAGAGAGAGAGAGAGAGAGCGAGAGAGAATAGACAGATAGATAGATAGATAGACAGATAGACAGAGAGAGAGAGAGAGAGAGCGAGAGAGAATAGACAGATAGATAGATAGATAGATAGATAGACAGATAGATAGATACATAGATAGATAGATAGATAGATAGATAGATAGATAGACACATAGATGCACAGATAGATAGATAGACAGATAGATACATAGATAGATAGATAGATAGATAGACAGATGGATAAAGCTAGATAGAAGATAGACAGAAAGAAAGATTGACAGAGAGAAATCAGACAGAAGCACACACACACAGCGAGCGTTGAATAGAAATATAGATAGACAGATAGATATAGATATATGGATCGACTCATAGATGTATAGATAAACAAAGGTAGAGAGATAGAGAGATGATTTGATTGACAGATCGACAGACAGACAGATAGATAGATAGATAGATAGACAGATGGAGACAGAGAGAGAGAGAGAGAGATAGGTAGGTGGCAAGAAAGATAGAACGACGGATAGATAAAGAGATGTAAAGATAAAGAGGTAGATAAATAGTTGGCTAGGAGTTAGACCGATAGAAAGATAGAGAGGGAGCGCGGTAGATAGATAGATAGAAAGATAGGTGGAAGGATAGAAAGAAAGGTAGTTAGAGCGATCGATATGTAAACAGAGCAGAAAGAAAGACCCAAAGGAAAAACGAAAGAAAAGAAAGGAAGGAAAGGAAAGGAAGGAAAGGAAGGAAAGGAAAGGAAAGGCAAGGCAAGGCAAGAAAGACAGAAATACAGAAAACAAAGAAATAAATAAAGAAAGACATAAATACAGAAAGAAAGAAACACAAAAATAAAGAATGAATTAGAGAAAGAAAGAGAGAAGTAAAGACAGATGACAATAAAAGCTGGAGTGAAAAGAACAATGGAAAGAAAGAATAAGATAAACATAAAGAACAAGATAAATGTAATTATAGGTGTATTTAGTTTGGAAACTTCCGCCAACCGGCGTCGCCGGCTCTACTGGTTCACAAAATACACTTCCACAAGATACACCATACACACACAAGACAGACATTGCACACAGAACATGTACGAGCACACAAACAAACAAACACACACACACACACAGGTGTGCGGGCGCATATGCTTCTTAAAATCGAAGCGGTTGAAATGGGAACGCTGGCTGGCCGAATCGGTTGGACTGGGAGGCGTGGGCGCTTCCCAGTTTGAGCTTTTAGGTGTTTGTGCCGAGGAATCCGAGACAGAGGGACCTCCCCCAATGCGTGGTGTGGTGTTTGTTTCAAATCACGGACATTTGCACACACCCGTGTATATATATATATATGCATCTATATCTACACCCATGTTTACTTTTTGCATGGTGGAGTCTTTTGAAGGTTCTCACTTGGGAAACGGCAGAGGCAGAATTCGTGAATGGCTGCAATGCAATGCTTGGGCCACAGAAGCTGTGGGTAAAATCTTGGAGCTTCCGCCCAATCGAAATGGATTTTGCTTTGGATACCTTCTTGGCGGCCAGACTGAGGGTAGGCTGAGGAGCAACACATCGGTTCTTAAAGGAGAGGATTGCATTGGTTTCTAGAGGGGAAGTTGACTGGTTTCTATGGGGGACCTCAAAATTGCCTGGGCAGATTGCCAGCTCACCAATCCGCGAGAGGGGGGGGGGATCGAGCTATGATGGTCCTTTGCTCTGATCCAATTCTCATTTTTGGTGTGTGAGTTATCTCCCAGTTTGCAACCATATTCATAAAACGCTGCCTCAGAAAACAGGACAACATCAACATACACTGTGGATGGACGAAATCCTGCACCAGGGATGGATGAAACGAAGCCCCAAAAATGCAAAATGGACTTGTCCCCAGCTAACTGGTGGATCTGGTCGGAAGAGCCGTGGAGCGGTTTGCCATTCGATCGGAACGACGTTTTTGAGGCGTGGAGGCCTTCGGTCGCACCTTGACCCTCGAGGATCTGCGAATCGAGGGTCCGGGTCGCGCTTTGGCTGTGAAGCTCTCAAATAACTATGGGTCAAAAAAAAGGTAACCAAAATAAAACCCTAATAAATGAAAACATAAACTACAACCTGCGGTTTTCTGGTGGTTTCATTTTGACCACGCAAATTTGTCAGCTGGAAGCTTGACGTGAGTTTCGGGGGGCCAAAACGGTGGAGAAGTTTGAATGGACCCGACATGGACATGATTTAGTTACTAGCACAGGTGGAAATTCAGGCAAGGCACTGTTGAGGTTTTTGAAAAAAACAACCACGGCTGGTTTGGGCGTAAACGGAAACCAAACAGAAACCGGGCTATTGTCGGGACCGATTTTAAGACACGCACCCCAAGCAAAAGGCCGGTGTTTGCTTCCTCTTTGAGAAGTGACAGTTGCGTTGGTATGTTTTGTTTGGTGCTGCTTAGGCTTTTGGAGGTTCTGTCTTCAAGGCCCAGTTTAACTGTATTTCCAGGGTTTCCGGCCAGAAACTCATGGTGTTCTTGTTTTTTCCAGTAGTTTTGGAATTCCGTGATTTCCCACAACCAGTTGTTCGTTGTGTCTGTTTGCTGATGGAACGGTGTTTAAGGTAAAACCAAACGAACACCGAAGCCATTTCGGGTTCTCTGATTCCTAGAAGAAGACACCCGTTTGTAAGCTCGATTTTTTCGCGGCCGCGCAATTGCAACCAACAGATTCCACTTGTTCTCCCAGTGTTGGACTGCGAAAACATAGGATAAGCGCGGAGCACACAACAGTTTTTTAATTCACGATGGTGCACCGAAAGAGCAGCGATAACCATATGATGGGAGCATTGGTTTGTCTTCACATTGGACTCCTTGCTTGTATTCTCGGGTGTTTGATTTGTTCTCTACCCGTTTCTGTATATGTTCCATGCGGGCGTTTTGACAGCATTCAGTTTACGGTACCAGTGGTTGTGAAGCGAATATTTCTGACACAGCAACACTCGCGGGATTTTTAGGCACCTCCGGGCTCGACGGATTGCCAGTTGGAGCTTCCCCGCAAACATATTATGGGGGTTGATCAAAGGGCCGCTTTAAGCATAGGATGACCATTAGGGGATCCACAAAAAAGATACACTATTTCAACTACATGGGAAAAGTTAGGCGTTGGGGGGCTGAACGGATTATTGATCAACCCCCATATCCCAACTTGATTTTTGCAACTGTTGATGCCAATCCACGGAAAGTGTCACAACGGCCCCACTGGAAACAGCTCTCTGGTTTTGAGCATGTGGCACACACCGATCGGGTGGTTGAAGGGGCATACAAGGTTTGCTTCGTGATTGCATCCTACTTGGGATCCTTTTGACATCAAATAATTTGAGGTTCACTAAATATGGGCGAGAGTCAATCCAAGATTTGGGGGTGCCGGGGGGCAAAAGATGAGGTAGCAGTTTGTACGTACCCAAGGGTGGCAGAAGTCGTGGATGTTCGGCTTTCCTTTACTAGGGACCACATGTCTGAATTGTTTTGCCGCGGATGAGCAGAAAAGGTGGCTATTTTAGCTTTTTAGTGTTTAGTGGTTGGGTTTCCATTTTACCCACTAAAAGTTCAACTCACTTTTAGCAGGGGATCAGAAATCGGGCAGCCCACATTTGGCGTCTAACGCTGCCAACAGCCAGCTGTTGGCTCAATGACGGCGCGTTTCGGTATCGTACTTGCGTCTGGGCGGCATGGCGAATTTCCTCTGACCGACTGGACCGTTTTTTGGGGGCCCAACGTTTTTTTTTTTGTTTTTTCCTTTTTTCTTTCTGGTTTTCAGTTAAAAAATCCCCAAAATTTGGCATGAGCGGTTTGGAGAGGGGCCCCCCAAATTTTCATCTCATTTTTGAGACAGGTTGAAAAGTGGAGGGCGCCGGCAAGTTGGAACCGCTGTGGTTTGGGCTTCATCGCGCCGCTTCCCTCAAAAAAAAAAGCGGCGAGAAGAGGGGGCTACCCTTCTAGGGGTACCTTCCATTTTCCATTCTGAGTCCAGGGATCCGAGTCTTTTCAGGAAACCATCAAAAACCCAGGGGAAGCAGCCGGTTTGTCAAAAGAACGCTGGTGGCAAAGAATGGGGAATCAACCCTAGAACCCTTAAAAAAGGACAACCCCTTCTGGCCAGTCAGCTCACAAGCGCATGACGGTTATGAGAGCCACGTGCCCAACGGACATGGGAAATTCTGCCGCGTAAAGTTTGGTGGGGCAACAGATCCAAGTGGATTGCTCCAACTTGAATCGTGCGAAATGTGTTGGGGCGAACAGGAAATGGCGGTTGAGTGTCTGGGCCAGTTCGATTAGAGTTTCCTTCAGTCGGCGTGAGGATTTCAGGCACAAGCTAGGATCTCCCAAGTATTCAATGTCGCACACTCATTTTTCTTGAAATAAGGATCATATCCCAAGATTAGGTTTCATTTGAATTCCCCTACAAAGACCATCCAAAAAGGAAGCCCTAGTCTTTTACCTCCCAATGTTCAAGAGAGCAGTCATGCCTGTCACATGTGTTGAGCACCCATTTCTTTCAGCAGCCTTTTTTTTCCGAGTTTCGCCCAATTCATCTTGACTCAGAGATCGCCTCCTTTCGTTTTTTTCTTCTTAAGGGCTCTTCCATGGTTGTTGTTGGGAAACATTTTACATTTTGCTTATTGTGGTTTAGTGGGAAATCCCCACTCAACTGCTAAAACATGAATTTTTGCTCCCCTTCCAACGTCAACCAAGTTAAGGGCTCTTTCTGGGGAGGCTGGGGTCCCATACAGAAAGCGCTGGTTGCTCGATCGATCTTTAGCTCAGCCCAATCGACGTGGTTTGGGGTGGCAGCTTTCAGGGAGGCGTCAAAATTTGGAACCCTTTCGGGGGTTCCTTTGGGGTCTAGATACCTGGGCACAGTTGGGTTGAAGTTGTTTTGCCTTTGGCGATACCGAAGCCCCGGCTTTGGGTATTTTCTATTGGGACCCACTCAAGTCTGGTCGCAAAGCCGAAAGTCCTCCGGATTCGGGGACGGTCGCGAAAGCCTTCGATCAAGTGGGCGAACCACTTCAGGTCGAAACGGATTCTTCACCAAACCGAACCGAAAGGCCCTTTCCCAAGGAGCGCTTTCGAGTGAAGTCCGGATCGATTGTGCGACTCGCAGGAGTCTCGGAGAATTTTTCGGAGCCTCGGGACCCGGGGAATGCAAAAAACAGGGTGATCCCAAGTTTGCTACAATTCCGCTTGAAAGTCGCAAGCAGCGGGGAGGAAATCGTCAAAATGGGAACATCAAGCTGGAAAGTCCTGGGTTTTCTCCAGTTTTGAAAGGTTTCTGAGAGTCAAGTGGCCATGGGTCAAAAGCCAAATCGTACCCCCAATAAACATCCCAATCCCCACTAAAACCCCGGTTCTAACATGGGTGGTGAAAGAACCTATCCAAAAATGGGATCCCATTGCTCAGTTGTTCAGTGGCACCAATTCTTCTTCCAACTTTTTTTTTGGGTGGCTGCCCCACTAAAAATGGTCTTCCCCAAAAAAGGTTCCCTTTTTGCAGGGTCACTGAACAACTGAGATTGGTTTTGACCACGGCCAAGCCACCGACCTGCCTGGGGAGGGGACTCGAGGCCCTGCTATGGCCCGCGGATGGCGCGCTGCGGAGGATCCGCGGCGGCGTCAAGCCCATGGACGTGCAGGCGGCTTGCGGTTCGTTGGCTCGCGGTTCGAGGTGCCGTGAGAAGACGGCGCCGAAGCCGAAAACATGTTTCACGGGGAAGGTGGAGAAGTTGAGAAACCAGATTCCTCCATTTGCTTTTTTTTTTGTTAACCCTTGTTGGTTGACAACTTGTTGCTCCGTATATGTGCAGAAAAGGAGCTGGTGCAGACACTGTCTTGCCAGCAGAGGCTTAGGCCAGCAGCATAGAAGCAGGCCAGAAGAAGCCAAGGCGGGCGATGAGCTCGAGATCATCGCGTGTGACTACACGTGGATGACCAAGAATGGAAAGGAAGACGGGAAGGCGCGACCTATCCTCGTCATCAAGGACAGCAAGACGCTAACTGCGGCCATGTTTGTAGACGCTAAGGGGCCTACGCCTTACGCGGCGAAGTTCTTTGCTAACTCTGCGTCATCTAGGCTACTACCAACGCGCCGTCATGATGAGTGACGGAGAACATGCAGTGGTTGCACGGAAGGAACAAGCCGCTCGTGAAGCGGGCTTGGAGATGGTCCCGCAGGGTACGTATCCTGAGGTCATCACTTGAGGAGAAAACCGGCAGAGTGCTTTGTGAGGATGACCCGGTCTTGTCGTGCCTACCCAGGCACGCGGCGGACATGTGCCGGTAGTGGCAGGGGCCGGATGGCCGCACCCAGAACAGAGGTGCGGGAGAAACTGGAGGAAGCCTGCCATCGCTATAGGCGAGAGGTTGTACTACCATGAGGCAGGAGAAGGAGTCTGATCACTGAAGGAAGGTCGGTACATCGGCCATCATGGCCGGACAGCCGAAGGAGTGAAGAGAGGCACTGGCATCAGATGACTTGCCAAGTGCGACCGTTGGATTGCCGACTGGGATCAGTTGAAGGGACTTCCATGAAAGGTCGCTGCAAGGCGTGCAGGCACACCAAGGGGCGGCACGGCTGGTGAAGCCGAAGTGGAAGCGGCTATGCAGGTATTTGGTCAAGAAGCCTGATATGAGCCAAGTGTTTTCGAGAGGCAAAGCCATCGAAGCTGCGAGTTCAGGTCGACTCCAACCGCGCAGGTGGTGCGGGTTACCCGTCGGTCTATGACAAGCATGATCTTTGTGTGGCGAGCATGTATTGAAGCGCGCGAGCGACGTCAGTCAACGATTGCCCCGTCAACAGGCGAGTCAGAGTACTACGCTCTGGTTAAGGGTGGATCGGTAGGACTAGGATTGCAAGCCTTATTCGAAGATTTTCAAGTTCCCATCTCTGTAGTGGTAGAATCAGACGCCACTGCTGCTAAGTAAGGGTACTGTAAATAGGATCGGATTAGGTAAAGCTAGACATATCCAGACCAGATATCTCTGGCTCCAGGAACGAGTAGCAATGGACCACCTTAAGGTCATTCATGTCCCAGGCAAGCGCAACCACGCCGACATGGAAGAGACTTTGCGTAGATCAGGACACGTTTTCTTGGTCGAACGCAGTAAGGGTCAGCTTGGACTGGTCCAGGCTCCGCTACGAGTTCTTGGGAGTTTGCTGTGTAATCAGCAAATGAGGGCTGCTCCACCAGCAAGGAGGAGTCACAAATTGTTGCTCCATCAGGCTGTGCGACTCTGTGTTTTGGCTCAAGTAAAAGTGGGACCTTAACCAAATGGAAGAAACGGGGTGAGAGACGTGTGAAAGGCCCTATCTGGGGTGTGGGGCTTTGTGCCAAGTGTTATTTCATTTCCGTTTTTTGGCTTACTGGTTCTCCCTTTGGAACTCACTTGGATCCGGAACCCAAGTGAGCCACAATCAAAACCAGGGTAGATGAAGGTTAGGAAGGGGTCTTCCTAATCCCAACCATAAATAGCTGCGGCCTTTACACGGTTCCGTTTTTGGGGCCCTCTGTTCGATATGGAGTCACTCCGTGCCTCATTCCCAAGCACCTAGAACGCGGATTCTCAGGTGATTCTCCCAAGATCCATTGCCCAGTTTTTTCCGCAACTGAGACTTCTCCTTGAGAACCCAAAGACAAACAAAGATCCAAGGGTGACCCATAGCACGCCTTAAAAGCCGCTGAGCAGCGGTAACCTCCTTCCCCCCCACCCCGGGTGCGTCTGATGCGTCTGATGCCTTCGACTGAGCAGGCCTACGTTAAGGAGCCGCGCTTCGAGTGCTGGAAACTCAGTTGCCACCGCCAAAGAAAAACGTGATGGGGGGTGCATGTGGGGTGCATGTGGGGTGCATGTGGGGTGTATGTGGGGTGTGTGTGGGGTGCATGTGGGGGGTGCATGTGGGGTGTATGTGGGGTGTGTGTGTGTGGGGTGCGTGTGGGGTGTATGTGGGGTGTGGGGTGCATGTGGGGTCTACGGGCGGGGTATGTGTATGGGGGGGTATTTCCTATTCGCTTCGTGGTTCGGTTCCCAGTAGCTTTTTAGATCTTCCACAAACCAAGGCAAACGTTCCAAGGTGGTTACCTTGAGGATCTTGGACCATGCCAGGCCTTCCATTTACCAGGGCCATCTATCTTTCCAAAAGGCCACCTATGCCGGTGGGTTGCTTGAAAACGGGAGTTTGGTTTTTGGGGCGCGCGCTTCCAAGCTTAAGCCCGACATTACATCCTTCGGGCTTCCGAGGTGTCCCTTGCGGTTGGTATGAAAGACGGTGCCTGCCGCCCCTTTGCTTTTGGTTAGGGACTTTACTTCAAACTCAACCAACTACAAACAAATTCGACCATTGGAAGCCGCGTTTGCGATGCTTCTACACCACGCCCCCACCCACGCCAGTTCTCGCCAGAGCTGCTCGCCAGTCGATCCCGCCGAGTATTCCGCCAGAGCGGCTCGCCAGTGGATCCCGCCGAGTGTCCCGCCAGAGCCGCTCGCCAGTGGATCCCGCCGAGTATCCAGCCAGAGCAGCTGGCCAGTATCCCGCCAGAGCGGCTTGCCAGTGCATCCGCCGAGCAGCCAGAGCAGCTGGCCAGTGGATCTTGCCCAGTATCAGAGCTGCTCGCCAGCGGATCCCGCCGAGTATCCTTCTGAGTATCCTTTGCCGGTGGATCCTGCCGAGTATCCGCTCGCCAGTATTCGCCAGTGGATCCCGCCAGTATCCCGCCAGAGCAGCCCGTCAGCCTGGTTTTGCTTGGTGTCCCGCCCGGCGCACAGTTGGTTGGATTTACATTTCATGTTGGTGCCTTCGTGTTTCGAGTGTACCCTGAGGCTCGGAAAGGGTGATACTTTTTTGCTGCTTTGGGTTGTGAATAAGCAACTTCGTTTAATCCCCCGTCGGGTTTCTTTTTGGAAGGGGCTTGGCTTTTGTTAACCGAACCGATGTTTGAGTTCTCGAGATCGGCTCGCAGACAAGTGGAGTTTGACACACAGACAGGTGGATAAGGCTCTCAATGCAAAGCTTGTTGAGCAGTCATAGGCCCCTAGCCACTCGAAAGCCATGCTTTAATTCAAACAACCGTGTTCACGGTCGTGAGTGTGGAGGGTGGGGATTGCTCGAAGCGAAGTATTTTTATGTGTCCGAGTTCCTTTTGTCCCCCCCCCCCCCACACATCAACCACAACCACAACTGGTTGTGTGGCTTTCGTGCCAAGTCAGAGGCTTGGCTCCGGGAGTTTCACCGAGCTACACCAAAAAGTCCGAAGGCGGGTTGGAAAGACCCCGGAGAAGGCGAAAAGCGACAGACTTGTTTTTGAGAACTTGATGTTTGGCAGACTTGGCGAAGGCGGATCTGAACCATGCTGGTTTTTGGTTGTGGCTCCCCGTTTTTGTGCAGCCAGCAAGGTGCAGGACAGGTCGACCGTTGGCGGGTTGGATTAGTACGTGGGGGATTTGAACCCCAGGTCCTTCTCAAGCCAAACGGGGAAGCTGCCCAATCCAACAAAGCATCAACTCTGAAGGGCACAGATTTTTCACATGTACACCTTCCATAGAAGTCGAGTGCCAGTTGTCTTTCAAGCGAATTGTAGTGTAAATGTAGGAGGAATCATTAAGCACAGGGGTGTAAGAACCACTCATAGTAGAGCTAACTCCTGAATCATCAAACCAGAAAGCCTTTTGAATCTAGGAATGACACTGGACACCATCTGAGAATATGGTTTCACCACTCTGGGTCTATTCCTGCTAGAACCTCACATCCTCCTATCATCTTCCTTGCTAATGATGATGAAAGTCTTTCGGTAAGTTATGGTTGTATGAAGATGATTGCTTGAATGGTGTTGTTCGACCCCCGATATGAAACCGTATTGCGGATGGTTGCGAAATCCATTTCGCACGACATAAAACCATGGTTGACACCATAACTTTTGCGGGTATTTCCGTTGGGGAATCATCTCATTTGGGTTTCTGAGTTCGGTGCCAGAGTGCCAGAGTGGTTTGCCGGCATTTACCACGGGAATCATATTCCGTTTCTCAGTTCGGTGCGAGCGAGACTCGGATTTCGGATCTGAGGCGCCAGCGCTGTGGGCTGCCCCATGCTCGCCTGGCAATGGGGTGAGGTCATTGCCAGCGACCCGCAGACGGGGAAGCAGGCCTCGTCCCCGGCTCGTCCCCGGCCTGCGCGTCTTTGGACTTGGGGCCCGTGTTTGGTGGCTTAGGGGAGCCAAGAGGAAACCCAGTAAACATTTTCAAAAGTCAGCATAAAAAGAGAGACACACTTTTTCTGGGCCTCTGGAAGTGATTTAGGTTTCGGGTTTGCGTTTCGAACGTGTCGAAACCTTACGCTTCAAGTTCTGCGTTTCTGGTTTCGCGTTTTCCATTGCCAGACTGGGCTAGAGATCACCGGATTAATCTGGAGGACCCCACTCAGAGGAACCCCTGAAATTGTTGATTTGATTGGTAAATGAGACACAGCTCCTAGTTGGCACGGATTCTTCCAGATTCTTCCGAAGCTAACATTGATCATTTTCCCTTAAGAGCAAGTCTGTACTTTGTGCGCCTGTTGCATTTGCCATGGCCCTTTCGAGTTCCCCTTTCCCCTTTCCCCTTTCCCCTTTCCCCTTTCCCCTTTCCCCTTTCCCCTTTCCCCTTTCCCCTTTCCCCTTTCCCCTTTCCCCTTTCCCCTTTCCGCTTTCCCCTTTCCCCCTTCCCCTTTCCCCTTTCCCCTTTCCCCTTTCCCCCTTCCCCTTTCCCCTTTCCCCTTTCCCCTTTCCCCTTTCCCCTTTCCCCTCTTCCCCTTTCCCTTCAGCCTGCAAAGAATCGAATGAATAACAACGCCAAAGGGCACATGCAAAAAACCTCTTTGGTTTCCTTGATTCCCCCTTTCCTGCTAAAGGTCGCATGGTTGGGGAACCCCAAAGATTCATCCTGTTTCTCAAGCTTTTTGGTTTTCAGTTTGAAACCATGGGACGCAACTCTTGGGGGGGGGGTCATACGGGAGGCTGGACGAAGTTCGGCACCACCGTTCAGAACCCCTGGAATGATTCGATTCCCCAACCTAAATACCAACCAGCAATGGTTGCAACCATGGTTTCCTTACGTGGCGGCGAAATGGATTTCGCGTCCGTCCACAGCCCGCGGAGGTCCGTCCGTCGGCCCCGCTCGGCGAGCGCCAGGCGAGCTTCCGGGACGTCATGGCCGGGCCGGGCTGGTGCAAGGCGCGGGCGGCTTTGGCTTCGAGGGACAGTTTTCACACCGGGGGGCATTATTATAACATTTGGCCGCGGCGCAAAAGAAACCGGAACTCCAAAATGGAACCCTGAGTGGAAGCATGGGTACCAAAACCACCTGCGGTTTGCCCCTCCGATCGTTTAACATTTGGAGCCACGCCCATTTGGCTCTAAATCTGGGGGTTATCAAAGTCTTTGACCCACTTAAGGGGTGACACTGTGGTGGTACAAAACATGAGGACAGCGAACGCCAAAATGTGCACTTTTGGTACTTTCAAAGGAGCTTGTAGCTTCCCGGAAGGTGGGACCTGCCATGCGCCAACACAACTTGTCTTGGGATGCCGTGGCTGTTTGTTTTTGGAGGGTTGGAACCTGACAAGTGGTTGGGTCAACATGGCTCCCACAGATATCCACCAACAGTCGAACACCCCCCCTCACCTTCATGTGACCACTTCTGGGCCAAAACGGGAGGCAATTTGGCAAAAACTGTATTCCACTGGCCAAAGCCGGAAAAAAAACAAAGAAACAATCAGGAAAACGGATTTAAAAAAAAAAGCGAGTCCGCCTTGGGCCGCCTGGCCCTCCCAGACTCCCAGCCGGCCGGCGCCCCGATTCCCCGCGCGCGAGGAGTGGAACTGGGGCCACCACGAGCCCCGCAGCACCCACGCCTCGGGGCCCTCCCTGGGGGAGGTGGATGCGCCCCGGCGTGGGAGGAGTCCCAGGGATGGGGATGGGGATGGGGGGAAGGGTCAGGGGTTCAAAGGGGAAAAACATTTCTTGGTTCCGTAAGTAGGGGTTCCGTAGGGGTTCCGTAGAATTCTTGGGTTCCATAGGGAGCCTTCGGTTTTTTTTTAGGGTGACCACTCGGGGCTCCATTCCGACGGCGGACTCCAGTCCAGAAAACCATGATCAGGTAACCAGCTTGGACCGGGAGAATGGAAAGAGCCAGAAGTGGAAAGGTCGTTCCGTGATCCCAGGGATCCTTCTTGGGAAAAAGCGCCATTTCAGCAAGAATGGACCACTTCTCGCAGAAAATACAAACAACAACTTGGGGATCCACTCGCGGAAAAGATTGGGGGCTCCCAGAGGTTTGGGAAGCAGACTCAACTTGAGACACGGTCAAAAAGGTGCGTGACTGGAACGGCATCTTTGGGACGGGTGGGGTCCCGCTGTCTCTCTCTTTTTTAAAGAGAGGGTACAGACGGGCTCAACAAAAAGGGTGCAGATGTTTTTTTTTGAAGGCTCGGTGCCCTAGCGTTTTTTTTCTTCTTCTTGTGGCACACCAAAAGGACAATCACATTTTTGGGGCCCCACCCTGTTTTTCCAATGGCTGCCTCCAAGTATCATGTTCAATCCCCCAATGATTCTGTCCAAGGATCATCGTTTCCTTCACATGGTTTTGAGAGGGCATGTTCTTTGCATCTGGAATAAGCACCATCCTTTTTGAGAGCTTCTCAACAAGACTTTAACCCATCGCCTATGAATTCCTTTAAGGGAATCTCCTTCCGGTTCATTCCCAACACCCTGGGTCATTCCCTACTGAGCACCAGCAACACAACATGCCGCAGGCTTTATCTGGTTTACGTCAGGTGGGTCCAACGCTTTGGGGAGCAACTCTGGGCCCGACATCCGCTGACGCCAGACATGTGCCAACTCTTCAGGGTTTCCGAGCTGTTTCTTTCCGTTTTGGAGCCTCCAAACATGGAGGTCTTTTAAATGGACACCAGCAAATTGATGAAAACTTTTGCAGGGGACATGCTGCGACCCCTGTTTGTTGTGGACTATACACGGATCATGTGCCGTTTTTCTGTCGCAGCGTGGTGTCCAATGCGTCTCCTTTCACCTCACAAAACGGCCAATGCCACCGAGCGCCGTATCCATCGGGACCCATCTGTTTCGAGAGTTGCTTTTCGGTTGGTAAGGGTCTGAGCATGGCCACGCCGGGCGTGTGGTGGGGTTGCAAGTGACACCCTAAAATAAGACAGTTGGTCTCAAAGGTTAGGGGATTCGCCTTGGTTTTCACTGGTTTCGCGTGGTTTTGCACAGTACCAAGTGGATGGCGATGGTTGAAAAAGCAGCGGTTGGGGGGGGGGCTGTCTCTTGCTCCGGGAGACCCCGCCCCAACCAGCAAGGCCCGATGTTTTCCTTGAGGCTGAAGCCCGACTGCGCCCCAACAAGGCTCGTCAACAGTTGCATTTCCGCCTTGCCCGTGTTCTTCATGTTTATTTTTTGTATTTTTGGGGGGAGGGGGGGGGAGGGGCATCCTCCCCATGTATTCCAGCTGATTTGGCCTTGGGGTTGGGTCAGGAAATCCTGGAGGAAGCTCGGCTGCAAGCCCTCCCTCCTTTTTGCCGGCTGCAAGCCCTCCCGCCGGGCTGTGTGTTTTGCTTTACTTGAGTGCGTTTTGTGTTGCAGGGGGGTTTCAAAGGGAAACCTCAAGGAACACCATTGTGGGAGGTCCCCTAAGCACAGACACGCCCACTTGGGAACCCTTCAAACAGTGGTTCACAAGCATCCCAACCTAATGTGTAACAAGCGCCCTAGTCCACAAGTGTCCTCCCCAACTTACCTGGTTACTCAGATCGCGGATGGAACTCCAAGCACCCCGGCAGTTGAGAGATTCGACTCTCCACGAGGGACATAGCACCCCCCGTCCTTTTGGGTTCCATGTTCTTTCTCTGCCGGAACCATTGTTTTCAGCTGACCGAAACCCAGAGGGGATATCGAGACGCTTCATTTTTTCCAGGCCTTTCCCATTGTGAGATCGTAACCTCTGTTGATACGGTCAACATGTGCGAAGCTGCCCGTCTGCAACGCGCACGGGGCGAATTCGGGTTCTGTGCCCTTGACGATGTGCGGCTGACATTTTTCGTGCATCCTCCAGTCCCCACAGACCTGATTCGGAGGATTCCTGAGAGCATGAGAGCTTCCTGAGCATCTGCCAGATTTTTGGGATCCCCCAGGTTGGATCTTTGGTGCAGATTCCCAGGGAGTCCGCTGAAAGTGCAGCATGACTAGACCGGCGTTTTGACGCCACATGTCAGGCGGAGCGTTTTGACTTTCGTCACAGGCCTTTCCTGTTGCCAGTGGATTCCAGCCGTGAGTTCCTGTTTTTGGAAGGGGGAGAACCCCTTTAGTATCAAGCACCCGAACAAGCCATTTCTTTTGTCGGTCTTTCGCATCTACCAAACTAAACAACCTTTTTGGGCCTTGAACATCCACCGCCAATTCAAACAGCCCTCTTTTTCGGATTTTTTAGCGTCTACCAAGAGACCCCCCCGGTTTTTTTTTCTCCCGGGGGCGATTCGGGACGTCCCCGTGGGGTAGGAGAGAGGCGCTTCCTTGATTTCCACCAGCCTGGCGAAAGCCCCCGGACGCGAAGAAGCGCAGGGGGTGTGCTGGGGGTACCCCCAGCCCTCCCCTTTGGTTTGTTTCTTTCCGGTCTTTGGCGGCCTTTTTTTTCGGGGCTCTCAGGGTCTTTGGTCATTTGGTGGTTTCTAGCGGCTTCTTTCGGTGGCTTGCAGCGGTGTTCTCGTGTTCTTTTTTTCAGTGGTGTTTAGTGGTTTTCGGCGGCTTTTTTTTCTCGGGGCTCTCAGCATATCGCTCGCTAGGAAATGAAGCGCTATGACCCGCAGAACACCCAGCTAGATGCGCGACTTGGCAGACCAGCCGGGGACTCCGGGGCTTTGAAGGTAGATGTTTCCTTGATTCGTCTATGGCACCAGAATGACAGGGACATGGGAACTCGCGAACATTTGTCCATGTCCCTTGGGAACATGGGTCATTTTGACTGTGCCTTAGGTACCTCAGGGAACATGTCAGGCAGGATCTCTTGTAGTGCCAAACTCGCTCAGGTGGCAAAAGGATCAAGATCCCCACCGCCAGTGGCTTCCAAAAGGGGATGTTTTCAACCAGGGATTTCTGGTTGTCGCTGGGGTCTAGCCCTCCCCATTTGGTGCTGTCTTAGGCCCCCGATTTCAGCTTGGCGAACTTTGCGTTTCCTAGGCGCATAGGTCCCAAAATTCAACGCACACCCCAATTGGTGTAGATTTCAGTTCAGGAATCATGTACATCAAAGATACATGGTCGGATTTATGTCCAAGCATTTGGAGGGGTATTCTTCGAATTCAATCTGAAAAGCGGCTTGGCAGCCCCGGCTTTTCCAGCGAAAGGGTGAACCAATTTTGGGACCAAAGGCTGGTGGGTCACCAAAAGGTTCAAACAAGGCGTTCTGGGCAAACAAAAAGCTGCAGTCATGGGGTGAGGAGAAATGGAGTCATTTGGTGGCAAGGACCTTCTGTGTTCATGTTAGGAATCCCCCAAAAGGATCTTCAACACGCTCGAACAAACCCCCCCAACGAATATTAACGAGCTCATGAGTGCTCATTTGTTTGCTCCCCGAAACCTTCAAGAGTGTCCCGCTGACTTGTGCGCCGGGCGCACCCAAGCTCGGGGAAAGGGCTTGGGGCGTGGGTGTTGATTGGCAGTTTGGACACACCTCAAAGGGTGGCGGCCAAAAAGGGACCTGCAAGCCCCTGCAAGCCCCGGAAAAAAAATAAGGTGGCTTCCCCGACCGGGCTGCTCCTTTCTAACAAAGTATGAACCTTTCGAAAGGTGGCCAAGCAGATTATGAGTTTTTTTTTTTTTTTTGGGGGGGGGCGGGATATCCCCAAAAGGAATCTCCCAACACATCCCATATAGTATACCGTTACTCCCCGAGGGATGTGTTTTTTTTTTTTGGGGGGGGGGCAGTGGAGGGCTCGCCCCCGTCGATCAGACGGTTCCTGGCGAACCTCTCTTGGCCTTTGATCAATTCCATGACTTGTACGGACTGGCTTTTTCTTGGCCGGTCGAACACTTGGTGTGGAAACCCGAAAAAGCTAACCCCCCCCCCCCCGCAACGGGAGTTTAGATCGCCACTGTTGCCTTTTGGGTCTTGGAGACTGCGCGCTCAACATTGGTGGTGTTTTCTTTTGGTTTCTCTTGAAACGAAGGTGAACAGGGTACCGAGCCTCAAACAAGCACAAAAGGGTTTCCACTACCCAAAACAGTAGCAGGGGTTTTATGAGGGCCTGAACAATTGCACAGCGTGACTAACTTTGGTGTACAAACACCGGGAAAAGGAATGAACAAAAATAAACACATTCTAATTGTTTAGGCCCTTATATCAAAAGCACACTCAAATGGGTGTGGCTCACAGGTTTTAGTCTTTGGCTCCATTTGCCAAGGTGCCATTTTGGTGCCTTTTTTTGAGCCACAGCTAAACCCATGAGCAAACATAAGCACATTCTAATAGTTCAGGCGCTTATATCAAAAACACACTCAGAATATCCAATTTTTTAAGATGGTTTTAAGCTGTCTTCGACTGAGGTTCTACATGTCCCGCGGCGTGCTTGGGATCTTGCAGGACAACCACACGGTCGACCAGCGGGTCCAGGAGCCGAGTTCTGTTGGTTAGATCCAGCTCACGCATCCCATGGGTCTAGGGGTAGCTTCCCCATTTCCTGGGGAATCAACCCCTGGAATGGGGTTTTATTTCAGAGACAAAAATATGTTATGCTTGACCAAATGGGAAACAGAATCTCCGCAAGTCTTATTGTACCCAGATGGCCCAGCATTGGCCATAGCAGGAGATTCTACCTGTTTTGTTCGGGACTGAACTCCCTTTTGACTGACTGGGTATGTAAGAGAAAGTCAATAGGTTTGGATACTTGGAGCGTAGAGAACAGCCCCCTTGCCGTGGTTTTGTCCAGCGCGGCTGTTTTTGTCTGCGCTGTGCTCATTCTTTACCGTAGGTTTTGGGAGCCTAGGTGTTGGATTGTGACTCACCTGTGTCAACACCTCCTTTGGGCTACGGATGGCCGGCGTTCGACGACCTGCAACCGGGCTCCAAGCCACTTGGGGAGAAGCGAATGTGAGGGTAAACTAGATGGCACTGGTCCCTAAGATGATAAGACCCAGGGAGGTTGAATTCCCCATCCATATTCATCCAGATGCATATTAACAACCCACCCCAATGGCCATGTTTGTTCTCAATCGGACACTTGCTGGATTCGTAGGTCTTGCTTCACGCCTTGCGGGAAAAAACAAAACAAAACAGTGATTCCTCGAAATTGGGGGTGTCTTTTTTGAAGATACTTCTTTTGGAGTGGTCTGAAGGGGAAACCGAAGCCATTTTCGGGGGTTCCCAGTTTTGAGACACAATTCTCAGAGCAAAGATCAGGGAAGACTCTCCCGACATGGGAGCCCCGGATCTCGGTTGAACTCTTGGTGGAATTTGATCCGGGCTTAGAAGCCCCAGTCACCCGCAATTTTGATAGGCCAGGTTCGTTCACTTTGCCATTTGCGAGCGTGCGGAAGGAGTTCGGACGGCTTGCGAGTGATGCTTGTTGCCAGAATTGTTTGGAGGCGACAACCTCGCGGTTTCAGGTGGTATCTCGTGTGTTGATTGGGTCACAGACAAGTGTGTCTTGGCAAGAGGAACCCAAAATGGTGGTTTTCTGAGTTTTGGTTTCCCTTTAAAATCATCCAGCAAGGGGGTTCCCTGAAAAAAAACAAACCCAAGTGCAAGAGCAAGAGCCATCCAAAACTGCGAAAGGTAATCGGAAGAGGGTTTCATTGATTCCCTGCAATGGCCAGAAGGAATCAACCGGATCTGACATGTTAGTTCCAGTTGCCAACACGTGACGGGCAAGTCCTCGAATCGGCGAGAGTATGCTTTTTGCCCGGCTCTTTGGGCAGAGAATCAACATACCGAGCCCAGGGGCACGCTTCAACATATCCAAGGTGAGGCTCTCAGACCCAAGCGTGTTGAGTCAACACGGCGCAGGATTTTCCACTGCCGGGGCGTTGATTCCCGCCAGACAAACGTCACATGGATGCGTGTGTGCGCGCGTGTTTTTGTTTTTGAGAGAACCACCCAAAAAGGGACGCCAAGAGGAACACCATTTTTTGTTGGAGTCCCCCTAGTTTAGTTTTCAGGAGGTACAACAAGTACCAAGTACACCCATCATATCCCTAACAAATACATATGCAATATGTCGGTTCTATCCCCTACGCTTCCACCGAACATGAATCAGCACAGAACCCCATCCAGCAGAAAAGTTTGTCTTCCAAAGGGCTTGTCAACTCGTGCAGCAAACCATGGTGGAAGGGTGCCAAACACAACAGGCTGAATAAACATGGAGTCATTTTACACTACCATGTGGCTAGGAGTTTTAACGGTCCGAAGTGGTTGGTGGACATCAACCCTGACCAAATCTTATGTCCACCAAGGGGTCCCCAACCAAATACTCACCCATGTGACGAAAAGAAGGTGCAGCTACAACCCTTTTCCTCTTGAGGGTTGAAAAATCAATTTCGGACGGGCCTGTTCTTTTGGGTGTCAGGAGATTTGGAACGTCCAACCCGCAGCGCGGACGAAGGGAGAGGGAAATGGGTGTGTCGCAAAGCAAGGGATGTAACAAAAGGGTACGCTGAAAACAAGACATCAAAATGGGTGTCTCTTTTGATTGATAAGCCCTGACCTGATCACCGAATCGCCCGGTGCTATTTGGGACTTGTGTCAGAGCTATGATGGCGATGTGTAGGATCCGGGGCGCTGCATCGGAGGGTCATGACCCTTACTGCAGGAAGTTGTGGGACTCTCACGGTAATTTTCACGGAAGAGGTTTCCGCCCAGCTGCCATCACCATGGATGATTGCGGGCGGGCTTTCTACACTTTTTCAGACTAACAGCCGGAAGCTCCCAGGCCGCCGTAAATGGAACCAAGTCTTCCAAAGGGGTCCTGGGAGCTTCCAGGATAGTGCGGGGGAGGGTACCCATACCGAGCTATGATTGCACACCGGGCTCATTTGGTTGGGTCAAGTGACGAATCGCAGGATATTGTCCATGCCTGGATTGTTTGTTTTTTTTCTTCTCGGATTTCTCCGACTTTACGATCAGGCAAGTGTCAGGCGGCTCCTCGGGTATCTGCCCCAAAGGTAATATGGGTATGCGTCGATATCCTCCCCCACCCCCGCGAAATGGGCGGGTGTTTTTTGTACACCCCACATAGCCGGTGACCCCAACTGAACGTAAATGGGTGGGCAAATAGTCATTACGAACTGAATCCCGACCTCGGAATTCATGAAGTTGCTCATGACTCCGTGTATCAAAATGCGGGAACCTACTTTCAAACCAAACCCCAAAAGGAGAAACTGTGTTGGAGGTGTTGGAATGTGGGAATGGCTCGTCAAAATCGGCGACCCTTTATGATTGTGGTTTTCCTAGTGGTTTCCATTAAAACCAAGCCCAAATCGGCTACTCGGGACTCGCCTCGCAAAACACGCGCACACACACACACCAGTATTTTTTGGGGTGGCGAATCATCCAGCGAGATTTCTGTGGGGGAGCCCAGCTAAAAACGAGCCGACAAAAGTCTGTTGGAAAAACCAGGTGAGTTGTTTCCCACCGCTGTCCCTTTATCCCTAGCGGTTCTCAAATTTCCAGACAGCGGAGCTGAGGCCAGAGAGTCCAAATACCCCCCCCCCCCATACTTTCACGGTTTTTCTCGGGGTTCTCGGTTTTGGCCTGTGTGATTATGGGAATTCGTGAGCAGATTCCTGAAATCCGGTAGAACATGTTCGGTTGGATGTATCCTGGGGTTGCGCGTCATTTCAAGAGGTCAAATCGGAGGTCAAATCGGGTTGCGCCAGGGACCCGGCGCGTTTCGATCTGAAACTTCGCCGCCCCTTTTGGCGGGCTAGTGAAATTTACGCAATGGCTCCCCCCTTTCAAATCGTTTGCAAAGCGGAGAAAATGTGGGTGATCATTTCCATGGATTTCGGCTGAAGGGCATGTCCACCAACCAAGTTGTCTAGACTTCATAGTGATAGGCTCCTATAGTCTCAGTTGCTAGCCTGCTAAAGCCACCCTTTTGGTCTTCGTGTTTTGGTCCATACATCGCTCCCTTCAGGTGATCGCCCTTTTCCATGTCCTCAAGCCTCGCAGGTGGTGGCGAAGTCTGAAGCCCTGGTCGCGGAGTTCAACGAGTCGCAAAAGACGAGTCTCGGATCTGCGAAAGTCCGTCTCTATTGTGGCATGGTTGCTGGGAAACATTCTACATCTTTGCTTGGTGTGGTTTAGTGGTTGAAATCCAACCACTGAACTGCTAAAACCTAAAAAAAAGCTCCCCTTCCAACGTCAACCAAGGTGGATCCCAGAGTTTTCCGTTGAGCCCCTCAAAGTGTCATTCAGAAGACCTTCCACCAGACATTTTCTACTCCCAAAAAGGTTACGCAACTTCCAAAGTGGAGAGATCGGTTACGCGTTCCTTTTGGGCTTCGGCGCTTCGGCGCGCTTGTCTCCGGCGGCTTCAAAGTGAAGTCTGGTGATTTTTCCTGGATTTCTGGTGGCCGTGCCAATCCGCTCTCTGATTCTTCGGGGTTCCCACCTCAAAAGTGGTGAGTGGTGCAGTGCCCATCAGGACTTCCCACCAGGGGTCCCCCAAAAAAGAACACACACACACACACACCGAGTGGTGAAGGGAGGCTTCTTTTTTCAGGGGGTCATGAGAAATATGGAAGGGATCCGGAGCCCAGAAGGCGAGGATACTGACAGCATGCAGCGCTCAGCTGCCATTTTGAGCCGTCCATGTTGGGCTTTCGACCGCATCGGAACCGCGGTGTGCGTGTGTGCGCAGCGCATTGGAGCACGCCCAGACTTGATTGTTTTCTGGCGCGACCTTTCCTTTCCTTCGGACATTCGGCAACGACTGTTGGGTGAAAGTAGATGGCACAATTCCCACGCGTTCCTCTCCTTCACTTACCGGCCTTTCAAGAATTAGTGTATCAGCTAGCAACATGTGTCAATTACGGTTTTTACATAAGCACTTGCACGGCAAGAAGCTACGGACCAAGTCAGTATGCCCATAAGGAAACACTCAAACAAGAGGGCTGGGAAGTGTTTGGCCATAAGAATGCTTCTGCGTCTGTTTGGCCGAAACAGATCCGTGGTGTTTGTGCTTTTTTTTGCGCCGTCCGAGGATGTCGCTGCTGCAGACGGCCGGCTGGCCGAGGGGGCTGGCATTTGTTGGGGTAGACTCCACAGGTGGCCTTAGATCAGTTAGGTTGAAAATAGATGGGTTCAGGTTAGTGCTATATTTCAGTTCTTTGTGCCATCTATTTTACCCAAAGGACACATGGGCTAGGCCCCCAGATACATCTTTTTTTTGGGGGGGTGGTTAGATCGTCCTCTGGGTGCGTTTTTTTGGAACCACACGCGATGGTTGCAATGGAACCTACCAGCAAATGGATCAACATTTGAAAGGATCCAGTGACCCCTGCCCACTTCCATTGTTGAAGAGGATGCACTTCTGCACTGAGCTTGTAAAGCTCGCTCGGCCACGATGGTCCCCGGACGGACATCAGGTTGAGTCATAGTGAATGTGAACCTTATCAGGCCTCCTTTGTTTTCGAGGTCGACCTTCCTTTTGGATGCTTGGGGTTTGCGGCATGGGAAGGTTGGGCTCATCCTGGTCTTGTCGGAGTTTCCCACCAAAGTCACCAAAGGGTCGCAGTCAGGCTGAACACCCACAGGTGGCAAGCGCCTTCCAACGGGGGGGGGCAATCAGCGGCTGCCATCCACGGATTCGCATTTCCCCCAAAAGCAAAAAACACTTCCCGGTGCGGAGGCCGAGCAGGGAATGGGGATCCCCACTTTATATAGGCCACTTTGGGGAATCCCACAACCCGAAGCCACATGACTTGGATGGCACATTGGAACGCAAGGGGGAACCACGGTGCCTACGCAGTAGCCCCCAGGCAGTCACCCTCTGAAACTCTCTGCCTATGTCAGCTTGCGAAGTACATCCGGACACCCAGTGCCTTCTTCCCATGAAAATCCACTGCTCCGGATAGCGCCCGTTCTTAACCCATGTTTGCTTTGTGTGTAACTCCCAGCCAAAACCCAGTGAATCCAACTAACCCCCACAACTGCTTCTTGCCATGTCCAAAATCCCCTTGGTGCTCTCCAAAAGGCAGTTGTTGGGGACTGCTGGGTGCCGGCAAAAAACACATGGATTTGTGTTTTTGTGTCTCACCAAAACCATTTTGGTGTGTCGGGTGCGGGGTGTCGCAAGCTGGGTATGTCGCCAAAAGGGCTTGTGTGAATCCGCACAAGGAAAGCCGTTTCCACCATTTTGGGGGTCCCCGGTCGGGCTGCGCAAGCTGCGCAAGCTGCGCTTGCGAGACGGGCTCCCACTCGAGCCGAAACGAAGGTCCAAGGCTACAATGCGGCGCTGCAGAGCGGGCAGCGGGCGGCCATCCTCTTACACTCCACCTGCTGAGCACCACCTACGACCAGTGAACATAGGTGTTCTTTTTGGTTTTGGCAAAAGACTCCAGGTTTACTCAGGGCCATCCATTTTTCCCAAAAGGACACCTACGACCAGTGAACCCTCACTGCAACTTGTTTGTTTGTTTGGCTTCTGAATGCAAGAACAAACTGTTTCCGTATGTACATGTTTGTAGAGGAATGCAAAAACATGTGTTTGCTCAGACATATCTCTAGCCTCGATACACGCGCATTGTTTTACTTGGATCAAAACACCCGCCGTGTCGCAAGTTCCTTTTGGTATATATATATATATATAGTTGTACCCAGCCGCTTTTTGGACTTTAAAGCTAGTCTTCACCCCTTATGGGACCATGGGATCCCCAAAAAACCTCCCCAGAATAAGCTGTAGCCTCAGAAAGGCAGAATTTCGGCGCCGGAGATCTGGCGGCCATCGATCCACGGCGAGAGTGGACAAATCGGCGCTGGCAGATGGATTTCCTTTGCTTCATGGGCCCTCGCCCCGTTTCGTCCAGTTGACGGACCTCTCGATTGATTTTGGGTCGCATGCGGGGCGTTAACACTCCGAATTCATCAGGTTGGGCCAACATGCCAACCCCCCCCCTCGCCCCCAAGCAAAGTCCCCTTGAAGTATGGCAACCAAAAAGCAGTGGACCCTGCCCCTTTTCCCGTCTTTGAAACCTGGCCTTGTGGGTCTGCCTCCAACTTCGTTGGAGCTCCCAAAATCCTTGGTGTCCTCTTTGAAGGGAGAACCAGTTAAAGGAAGGTTCCCCTCCCCCCAAAAAAATGACATACTGTGGTTCGGAGGGCACCAGAGATTCCAGGGCTGTTGGGTCCCGATACCACCTGGGTGTTTCACTCTGTTGTTTGTTCTTTGTTTGACTTCTTGTTTTTTTTGGGGGGCGGGGCGGGAGAAGTGTGTGTGTGTGTGTGTGTTTTTTTTGGGGGGGGGAGAAGTGTGTGACTTGTTGGTTTGAGAGACCAGACATGTTGAAGTTTTGGCGGGCGGGATTCGGTTCCCACCACCGGCTCCTTAGTTTGAAGTTGAGAGTTTAGTTCCGCAGAAAGCTTATCATTCTGAGGGCTTGCAGATCTATGACACACTTGCAATTCCTATTTGACGAGTTTCGCATACATCCCCGCCAGACGGTTTTTTTACCGCCTAAAATTCCTCAGAACTTGTTTGGGGATCGCGGGCTACGTGGGATGGATGTGGAGCTTCTGCCAGGAGAAGGGGGAGACCATGGAGATGCTGCGGCCCCTCTTTGAGGGCGACGAGGTGGCCGCTGGGGTTGATGAAATGTCCCATTTAGGGCTCCCAGTTTTCACACCATGGGGTTAGCGTTTGTCATGTTGAAAGAAGAAAACATGTGTTCAGTGGTTTTGGAAAACCAATGGTCATCCTATGTAAAGGACCTTTGATCCAATCAAACCATTTCCCAGTGCATCCAGGGCGTTTCGCCATGGGTAACGCTTGGTGTACAGGGTGGCAAGCCCTCGGTTACCTACTAGGGAAATGGAATCACTGGGTTTGGGATGAGACCCCGTTGCCATGAATTTGAGCTTTATTGGAATTTGTAGAGATATATGGTACAGCGTTGCCAGTCCCCCCCCCAATGGTCATGGGTCAGACAAGTACCGCCCCCCCTGTGGTTGGGTCCTGTGGTTGGGTTGTGGTGGTTTAGGGTTGGTTTAGAATTGGTTTAGGGTATATTTAGGGTGTATTTAGGGTTAGTTTAGGGTTGGTTCAGTTGGTTTATGTTGATTTAGGGTTGGTTTGGGGTTGGTTTAGGCTTAGGGTTGGTTTAGGTTTAGAGGTGTACGGTTTAGGGTTTGGTTTAGGGTTTGGTTTAGAATGTATTTAGGGTTGGTTTAGGATTGGTTTAGGGTTGGTTTAGGTTTAGGGTTTATTGTTTAGGGATTGGTTTAGGGTGTACTTGGGGTTAGTTTAGGGTTGGTTTAGGGTTAGTTTAGGGTTGGTTTATGTGGATTTAGGGTTGGTTTAGGTTTAGAGGTCTACGGTTTAGGGTTTGGTTTAGGGTGTATTTAGGGTTGGTTTAGGGTTATTTACACGCTGACGCGACACAGCCGGCCACCGGGCACCTTGCCCTGCTCGTTCTGTCACTTCCCTTTCCTGTAAGTCCGATTAGTAGATGTTAAGATTTTCAGATTCTAAAAACTTTGAGATTCTAAGGGTCTCAGATTTGAAGACTGTCGGAATTTAAGGTTCAATGGTTTAAGAATTAAGGTTTTAAGATTCAACGATTTAAAGTTTTTGAAGGTTATAACAGCCAGGCCATTGCCCAGCCATTTTCCATCTATTATCAGATTTCGAAGGCTTTAAGATTTTATTTTTCGGAGATTTTCAGATTTGGCGACTTTCGGAATTTAAGATTTTAAGATCTCAAGATTTCAAGGCTTCAAAGTTTCAAGATTAAGAGTTTAAGGAATTTAAGATATAGCCCGGATTGAAGGAATTTTATTATATTTTACTTGTTTATGAAGTTAATATTTTCAGATTGCAATAGTTCGAGATTTAAGGAATTTAAGTTTTGAAAGCTTTTCAGATTCTGAGATTTTAAGACTTTGAGAATTTAGGAAGTTCATATTTTTAGATTTTAACATCCGAAGATTCAAAGATATTCGGGTTTTAAGAAGTCAAGATTCGAAGACTTTAGGATGTTTATATTTTCAGATTGTAAGATTCGGTCTTCTAAGGTTGTAAGTTTAAGATCTTGAGGTTTCAAGATTTCCAAATTTCAAGAGTAAGAGTTTAAGACTGTAGGAATTTCATATTTTAAGAGTTTAAGATCGCAAGATTCTAAGACATAAGGGTTTTAAGATTTCAAGATTCGAAGACTTTAGGATGTTTTTATATTTTCAGTTTTTAAGATTCTAAGTTCGAAGATTTTAAGATCTCGAGATTCTAAGATTGATTGTTAGATTTTAATTTAAGATTTTAAGAATCTAAGACTTTAGGATTTTGAGATTTCAATCCAGGCCATTTTCCATCCATTTTCCATCCACTTTAAGATTTTAAGATTTTCAGGTTGCACGTTTTCGGCAAAGTTGGCCCGACTTCGGGGACAACATCCCCAGCATCCCCCGCATCACCGGCATCATCCGCATCAATGTCCGCCAAGGATGCGGATGATGCAGGTGATGCCGGGGATGTTGTCCACTATGGGCACCCCCCAAAAAACACTCGTTTTTTGACTCCGCGGGGAGATGCTCAAAAAGCCCTTGAACAAATCCGCAAATCCTTCGGCCCTTATAAGGGTGGGCCCAGCTTGGCGCAGCGCAAAAGTTCGGCGGTGGGTCGGCGGCACAGGGCGGCCGGCCTTATACCTGAAGGTAGGCCCTGCGGGCCCAGGCCTTCGGCCGTATCACGGACCACGGGGTCAGGGGCCCCCGGTGGCCGGATTTAAGCGCTTCGCGACACAGCCGGCCACCGGGCAAATGCACGTGGGGCGCTGGCCCTGTACCTGAAGGTAGGCCCTGCGGGGCTGAAGGCCCCGGTGGCCGGACTTGCGTTGCTGACAGACCACCGGCCGCGCCCACGTGTAAAAACGCAAACGTGTGCACTCAGAAGCCTCACTGCTAAGGGGGTTTCCGACATGTTCATACATTTTTCAGGGCAAAACGGATGTGACCACCACAAAAGGGGGGACACCCAAAGACCCATTTTTCACGTTTTCGGCAAGATTGGCCCAACCTAGGGGACAACATCCACCGCATCACCAGCATCATCTGCATCAGTGCCCGCCATGGATGCGGATGATGCAGGCAATGCCGGGGATGTTGTCCACCATGGGCACCCCCCAAAAAACGCTCGTTTTTGACTCCGCGGGGAGTCGGTCCAAAAACGACCCCTTTTCGCCCAAAACACACCCGAACATCCTTTCCCCCCTGGCAGCGAGGTCACAGCGCAAAAGTATAGCGCATGGTCGGCGCATGGTCGGCGGTGGTCGGCGGCACAGGGCGGCCGGCCCTGTACCTGAAGGTAGGCCCTCCGGGCCTAGGCCTTCGGCCGTATCACGGACCACAGGGTCTGAAGCCCCCCGGTGGCCGGATCGCTCCAGATTCGGACTCGCCGCGGGGCTTGCAGCACTATCTCTTGAAACCAAAAAACAGAGCAAGGCAACGCGAGTCCATGCAATTAAGTGCTTACGGATAGGTCCCTGCGCAAGGTGTCTGGGGACCTATCGATTCGAGCAGTGTGAAACTCAGCGCTGCGATTTCCACGCGTAGAAACGAGACTGTCTGGGATTCTACGGTCCCATGTAAGGTTTATCACGAATATGTAGTCCGAACCAAGTGGCTACTGGCCAAGAGTTTCACACTGCTCGAATTGATAGGTCCCCAGACACCTTGCGCAGGGACCTATCCGTAAGCATTTAATTGCATGGACTCGCGTTGCCTTGCTCTGTTTTTTGGTTTCAAGAGATAGTGCTGCAAGCCCCGCCCGCACACGTGCACACTGTATGTTAAGATCTTAAGATGTCAAGACTTCAAAATTTCAAGATTAAGAGTTTAAGGAATTTAAAATATAGCCCGGATTGAAGGAATTTTATTATATATTTTTCTTGTTTATGAATTTAAGATTTTCAGATTGCAATAGTTCGAGATTTAAAGAATTTAAGTTTTTGAAGCTTTTTAAGATTCTGAGATTTTAAGATTGTAAGACTTTAGGAATTTCATATTTTAAGAGTTTAAGATCTCAAGATTCTAAGACATAATGTTTTTAAGATTTCAAGATTCGAAGACTTTAGGATGTTTTATATTTTCAGATTTTAAGATTCTAAGTTCTAAGATTTTAAGATCTTGAGATTCTAAGATTGAGTGTTAGATTTTACTGTAAGATTTTAAGAATCTAAGACTTTAGGATTTTGAGATTTCAATCCAGGCCATTTTCCATCCATCTTTAAGATTTTAAGATTTTCAGGTCGCACGTTTTCGGCAAAATTGGCCCGACTTAGGGGACAACATCCCCAGCATCCCCCGCATCACCGGCATCATCCGCATCAATGCCCGCCAAGGATGCGGATGATGCAGGTGATGCCGGGGATGTTGTCCACTATGGGCACCACCCAAAAAACACTCGTTTTTTGACTCCTCGAGGAGATGCTCAAAAAGCCGCCAAAACTCGCCTGAACAAATCCGGAAATCCTTCGCCCCTTATAAGGGCGGGCCCAGCTTGGCGCAGCGCAAAAGTATAGCGCATGGTCGGCAGTGGTCCGCGGCACAGGGCGGCCGGCCTTATACCTGAAGGTAGGCCCTGCGGGCCTAGGCCTTCGGCCGTATCACGGACCACGGGGTCTGAAGCCCCCCGGTGGCCGGATTTAAGGGCTGCCGCCCAGCCCCTGGATTTAGTTGTGGTTTTCGAGCAAAAAAAACAGTGCAATGTTTGATGTTTTTTTTTGGTTTCACTGTAAACTTGAACCCCAGTAGCCGAGCCACAACCCTGCGTACTTGAGTCATGATCAGACCCCACCCCCTCCCCCTTCGGGATCTCACAGGGCTTCCTCCGTTTCTCTTTTTGGACTCTTCATTCGCGACGGCGAGGCGGCACCCAGAACGGCAAACAGACGTGCGACATATGTTTAGCGGAGCGTGACTTGAAACGAACTGCCCGGAGAAGTCGAGAGCGACTTGTGAGAACACGGGCGAAACGAAAGCAGAGAATCCTAGCAGAGGTCTGGCGCCTGGTGGGAGAAAAGCGAGGAGCACCAGCTAGCAGCAGCAGAAGCAGCAATTTCAGCCAATAAGCCAAGGGCTATCCGGGACACGCTGTGACTGCAGGAACTTGAGAGAGATCGCCACTCATGCAGCAAAAAAGAACGAGGCTGTTGGACATGCGCGAGCTGCGCCACTTCACGCCCAAAGCGGTGCTTTTCGCGACGGCGGCAGCAAGTGCATCAAACATTTCAACAATGCCATCACTGAAATCGCCTTTTTCACGATAGAGCTGTTCAACGTCTACACACATAATAAATCTGGCGGAAAAAACTGCGAAATTAATTGGACACCTCTATTCTCCATTGCAGACACAATTTCATTCAAGACAGCTTCGAAGCTATTCAGCTGTCCTTGGCGATAATATTCCATCTATAATTATGTTTTAGCTCATATCTATTGGGTTTTTGATTCATACTGCAGATGCGCGCAGGCGGCACCCAGAACGACCCGTGCTTCTTCTTCGCAACATGTTCATTTTTGTGTGACATGTTCATGGATATGTAGTTGAACCAGAAGCCAGGGTCCTCCCTAGCCTATGCTTGCTTGCGTACTGACGCCAGGCGCGACTGCGGCTCATGGGGGAGTGGAGAGCGGGGCTGAGAGCTGCTTTTTCTTGACGAGATAGAAGGGCATCGTGTGGCAAGAAAACGCGTCTGGCATCACCAGCATCGCCCGGGCGTTTCTATTGGTAATGCAGAGGATGCTGCGGCTTTCTTGACGAGATAGAAGGGCATCGTGTGGCAAGAAAACGTGTCTGGCATCACCAGCATCGCCCGGGCGTGTCTATTGGTAATGCACAGGATGCTGCGGCTGATGGGGGGGTAGAGAGCGGGGCTGAGAGCTGCTTTTTCTTGACGAGATAGAAGGGCATCGTGTGGCAAGAAAACGTGTCTGGCATCACCAGCATCGCCCAGGCCACAGTTGAAATGTATAGAAGAAAGAGACGATCATGACAATCATGATGACGATGATGAAGGTGATCGCTATGATGATAATCATCATGAAGATGATAAGGATGATGACTCTTATGATAACTATCATCGTAGCATCCTCTGCATTACCAAAGCTGCGGATGACTGTTATGATAACTATCATCGTAGCATCCTCTGCATTACCAAGGGTGCCTAACGCCAGTTTTGAAATGTATACAAGTAGAATATAGAATAGAAGAAAGAGATGATGATGACAATCATGATGACGATGATGACGGTGATGACCATGATGAGAATCATCATGAAGATGATAAGGATGATGACTCCTACGATAACCACCATCACAGCATCCTTTGCATTACCGAAGCTGCGAATGACTGTCATGATAACTATCATCGTAGCATCCTCTGCATTACCAAGGGTGCCTAACGCCACATTTGAAATGTATAGAAGAAAGAGATGATGATGACAATCATGATGACGATGATAAAGGCGATGACTATGATGACAATCATCATGAAGATGATAAGGATGACGACTCTTATGATAACTATCATCGTAGCATCCTCTGCATTACCAAAGCTGCGGATGACTGTCATGATAACTATCATCGTAGCATCCTCTGCATTACCAAGGGTTAACGCCACATTTGAAATGTATAGAAGAAAGAGATGATGATGACAATCATGATAACGATGATAACGGTGATAACTATGATGACAATGATCATGAAGATGATCAGGATGATGACTCTTATGATAACTATCATCGCAGCATCCCCTGCATTACCAAAGCTGCGGATGACTGTCATGATAACTATCATCGTAGCATCCTCTGCATTACCAAGGGTGCCTAACGCCACATTTGAAATGTACAGAAGAAAGAGATGATGATGACAATAGAAGAAAGAGATGATGATGACAATCATGATGACGATGATGACGGTGATGACTATGATGATTCTGCATCTCAAATAGGCTGAGCACCGTGATGATGATGACTCGTATGATAACTATCATCGCAGCATGACTGTCATGATAACTATCATCGTAGCATCCTCCTTACCAAGGGTGCCTAACCCCACATTTGAAATGTATAGAAGAAAGAGATGATGATGACAATCATGATGACGATGATGCCGGTCATGACTATGATGATTCTGCATCTCAAATCGGCTGAGCACCGTGATGATGATGGCTCTTATGATAACTATCATCGCAGCATCCCCTGCATTACCAAAGCTGCGGATGACTGTCATGATAACTATCATCGTAGCATCCTCTGCATTACCAAGGGTGCCTAACGCCACATTTGCAATGTATAGAAGAAAGAGATGATGATGACAATCATGATAACGATGATAACGGTGATAACTATGATGACAATGATCATGAAGATGATCAGGATGATGACTCTTATGATAACTAGCATCGCAGCATCCCCTGCATTACCAAAGCTGCGGATGACTGTCATGATAACTATCATCGTAGCATCCTCTGCATTACCAAGGGTGCCTAACGCCACATTTGAAATGTATAGAAGAAAGAGATGATGATGACAATCATGATGACGATGATGACGGTGATGACTATGATGATTCTGCATCTCAAATTGGCTGAGCACCGTGATGAGGAGGACCATCATGAAGATGAAGGAGGATGATGACCATCATGATGATGATAAGGGTGATGATCAGGATGATGACTCTCATGATAACTATCATCGTAGCACCCTCAACAGTACCAAAGCTGCCCATGACTGTCATCATAACTATCATCGTAGCACCCTCTGCATTACCAATGCTGCAGAATCAGAAATCATGATGATCATACGGATAATGATGATAAGGATGACGACTGTCATGATAAGTATTGATGATGATGCCGATGAGGATGAATCTTCGGTTATGCTCATGCGCCAGCCACCCTTCCCGTGCGCCTCCCCTCTTTAGCGAGGGGTCGGCGGAGTTTAGGGTTGGTTTATGGTTGGTTGCGGGTTGGCTTGTCCTGGGGGTGGGGGTGCCGGGGTGTCGGGGTGCGAGCTCAGGGGGTCGGGGTGGGGGTGGGACCGTAGGTGCCAGGATCCGGGGGCTCGGGTCTCGGGCGGGGGGGGGGTCCTGGGGGACCCATACCATCTCGGGGGGACCATCTGGGGGGGGGGGTAGCAACAAGGAACACGGGACCTGCATTCAAAGGCGATGGTTTGCATGTCTGCACATAATCCGAGCCTTGTTTTTTTTCTAATATACTTAAGTTTTTCCCTGCGTTTGGATTTCCTTTCCGTTTCCCGAACAGCAGCCACGAGAAGGGCTCTACTGCCTGGTTTCCTCGGGTTCACCGTCGGGCCCATATGGCTGGCTCGTCGTTTGGAGTTGGTACCCTCTTTTGGTTGGTTTCAAAGGGACACCAACAGGACATCCACCATGGGGTCTAACCTCAAAAAAGACACCTATATGAACCTGGACCATGTGAGCACCGGAGGGGTCAGCTCGGGTGAAACGGGATCCAGCTCGATTGATTCGGCGCATCGCATCTCATCCGAAGTCGGCAGAGTGGGTCTCACCACTCTTGACCATACCTAGAGTCTCCATGACCCGTCCTTTTTGGTTGGTTCGCTTGGAAACAAGAGGTCCTGGATGACGAAACCAGGGTCTTGGTAGATGACAAGACACAAATCACCGGGTAAGCCAGGAACCGCCAGCCATGTTCAGCCAATCCAAGCCTGACGCGCGGAAATTCAGGGCCCCTTCTTTTCTACGCAAACCGAGCAAAAAGGAGAGTGGCTCTCGACGCTTTGGCTCACTTTCGCAGGTGGTGGACCTCAAAGCTCCGGAGACCAATCTCTGGGTGCTGGAGGAGATCTGCCCAAATGGGACATGGCGAGTCTCGCACTCGGCCTCTGAAGTTGGTGTGAGTTTCTTGGGCGTCAAACGGACCTTGTGGAAACAACCGCCGGAACCTGACCTTCGACCAGTTTCCTTTTAAAGAGACGCCCTGCTGAAATCCTAACTGGTGCGAGGTTTAGGTTTCTCTTTTTCCTCCCATTGAACTCTACACAAGGTCGATCACGAACTTTTTTGTGCTCAGTCTTGGAGCAACCCAGCACAGAGCTTCAAAGAAGATAGCAAGCTGGGCCGCCTGGCGGATATTCGAGTATTTTAATGTTCCACTTTTCAACAGTCAACAAAAGGACAATCGAACAACATCGGCCCGCACGATGATGTTTCAATCGCCAAGACAGATGAGGGCCCTTAGGGAAACCACGATTTGGCCACTGAGTGGCAAACGGCATATGGGTCTGTCTTATTTTAGCAATTGGACCCCCCCAAAACGGATCTTGTTTTTCCTTCTGGTTTTCCCTTAACACAAAACAACCATGGGGGACCCACCAAATTCCCTCATATATTTTGGTGTTCCTGTTTCAACTTCGCAAAAAAATATATGAAAATAAACAAGGGGTTCCAAGCCCACAAAAAGACACACCCATCCAAACTCCTGACCTTCCTTGGGGTTTGGGACACCGGGCCCCTACGAGGAGCACCGCCACGAGTGCGAGGAGAAGACTCACTTGGGGCCCCGGAAGAGTGTGCCCGGAGCCCCGGAGGCGACGTGGAAGTTGTTGGAAGCCACGAGCTGTGGGGTTCGCCCGTGGTTTCTTTCGACCACTTGGCTCACCCTAAAGAAAGCGACGTGGAATTTTTGGGAGCCAACCACGAGCTGTGGGGTTTGCCTGTCGTTTTTGCGACCACCTGGCTCACTCTAAAAAGAGGCGAGTTTGGAGACCCCTGGCGAACGGCTCCCTTCCAACCACCTAGTCTCACATCTGCGATTTGCGATGCCCACTTGTCCATGCAAACTCGGTGTGAATTGCCGGTTGCCAAGGCGTTCAGCACCTGACTTGGGGTTCTGTGTCAGCAACGTCGGATTGGACATGGAAGCGGTTGTCCAAAATTTGGGGCGCTGCGACTGCACAGCTGCTGGCCAGTTCCTGCAGCCTCGCCATCCCGAAGCCGTCGTGTCTGATGTTGACCTGATCCGGCAAGGGTGCAACGATGATCCTATGCAGATGCACAAATCACAACAGCTTACGCGGAAGAGATGGCAAGGATGATGCTAGTGCCTTATGCTGACCAACGGGTTTACACCGCATGGTGCTCTGGGCTCACCCTATGCCCTTTGTAATCCACCAAAGGAAGAGTGGCCTCAATTTTGACCCATTGTTTGGGTTGACAAAAATTGAATCAAGACCCCGCTCTCCCCCCCGCTCATTACAATATTTTGGGTTCAGAAAGGACGCCCCACCCAGTCCTTGGGCTGCTCAGGGCCGACTCAGGGCTGCTGAAAAAGGGACGGGCGAAGGGTGGCCGGTGGTCGGGTTTTTTCCTTGTGGTTTCCCACAAAGGATACTCCCATAAGGAATTAGAGGTTGCAAACTAGGACCGCGTCTGACGAGTTGTTGAAACTTTTGTCAACGGACGTGTTTTCCCTTTTTGATTGAGGCGGGCTTCTCTTTCCAATCCAGTCCATTCTGCCGAAACTGCTGAGTTTTGACGGCTTTTCTTCGGGTTGGGAACTTCGTTTTTTTTTGGGGGGGGAGGGGGAGGGGGGGCACTTTCAGTGAGCCGTGTTGTTCCTCCAGCTGATTGCTTCGGGGTCTCTGCCTTTGGGTGATTCTTGGAGCGGGTCTCGAGGGTTCCTGATACTGGGTCCATTTCGGCTCGCTCAGGGCGGAGCGGGTCTTCATTGGGCGCCAGGCCGGGGCTCCTTTGACCGTTTCTTTTTTGGTTGGGAGATTCGGTTCCCCTACTAAAATAGACTACAGGAAAAAGTTGGTACCCGAATTCTAACCTCAAGCTACTGGAGGACCGAGTCTTGGTTGATGTGCTGCCGGGGACATCTCTTGCCTCAAATGGGTCCCCTTTGTTGCCCAATAGCATCCAGCTCTGGGGGCCAAGACAAGATTACCGGGAAAGTGTCTAGGCCCCCAGGATCGTGCCCTTTCCCCCCCGTTTTTGGGGGGAGGGTTCCCCTACTAAAGCCACGACAGAAAAAACAATTCGGGTAGCCTTGTTCTAACCTCAAACTACTGGAGGGCCTAGGTGTACGTGCAGCCATTCCTTCCGGTATTGGTGCCCTGGAGGTGTGTTGGTGGTCTGAAGGCCCCAAAGGTAGTCCATTTCTGCGTTGAAGGGGCACCTTCCTCCCATTGGAAGTCGGCTCTAAGTCAGCAGTAGCTGTGCAATTCCCCATAGCCCGATTCATGATTCATCAGTTTACTTGCCTCTAGGGAAGATGTGGCGGAATGCCCGCGAAAAAAAAAGAAGCGCGCCCCAACTCTTTGCCCAGGCGTGTATATTTCATTGCTGGAAATCGGATGCGTTAAGATGTGACAAGTTCACTCGTTTTCCCCATGCCAACTTTTCAGGGTTGGGGGGCGGGGTGTTGAGGCCACGTGGAAAAGGAAGGTCACAACGTAACTACCAAACCAAACCACTTTCCGCCAACCCCGGATGAATGAAGCCCTGAGTGAGCAAAAGGGGGGCTGTGATTAGGGTGCACGACGATTTTTTCGAGCCAGCGAGCAATCGCCGCTGAGAATTCTTCACCAGGTCCTGCGGGAAGGAACTAGAGGGAAGCCGGGGAGTGTGACCCACAAAATATGACTTGGCCCCCCCGAAAACGTTCAGTTTCCTTTTGGATTCACCGTTTATTTCCCGGGGCTGTTTGCGACGGTTTCTTCCAAGCGTGAAATCACTTTCCAATTGGAACCCTGAGCAGACTGCTGGCATTGCTCAGAACGTTGTTCTTGACACGTTGGGGCTGGCTAAATATGATACAGAGTCTGAATATCTGATTCTTCCATGTACTGCTTTTTTGCCCCCAACAGCTGAAGGCTTTGGGGTCTCTGCCCAACCAGCTGTCCGGTTCCTTGGGTTTCTCGATCTTTTGAGTTGGTTTGGTGGTTGGGTTCTCCGGTTTTTAAGCCCACAAGTGTTCAAACAATAACGCAGGTGTTCTAAGCTCAACGAGAACAGAAGTCTCATGTGGACCAAAAGGGGAGAAGCTCGCCTTTGGGACTTTGGATTCTCAACCACTCCGCGATGAGGTCACTTTTCGAGCCCAGCGAGTGGAGTGGCCGTGGGCCACTTCACCGCACCGGTCTTTCCGCCAGGTGGCCGGGGGCCGGAGCGTGGACAAGAAGATCAAGGGCGGAGAGAAGGCCCCCGCTCGGCTCTCTGCTCTCAGGCCCTCAGGCCGAGCGATCTCCAAATGGGACTCCCGAAGCCCAAAATGGGCTTCGGTGCCCCGTGGGTTTCCTTTTAAGCCAACAGAAGTGGATACCTCTCCTTGATCAAAATCAAGAAGGACCCTGGTTTTGCGGGCCCTTGGAAGACCAAGGTTTACCTGTTTTGTTTTGTTTTTTGCCGTTTTGGTCTGTCTTGGCCCAGGAGAAACTCCCAGGAATATGTTTGGGCACGATGGGAAAGCCTTCGCTCGTGACCTTCTAGTTTGTAAAGGGTGGCAAGCCCTTGGTTACCTACTATAGAGGGAAATGGATTCACTGGGTCAATCAAAGTTCCACCAGGCCCTTTGGGCAAGTGAGCTAACGACAGGGGTCGATTCAATCTATTCCCCTATTTTGTGGTTTTGAACATCTTTCGGGAATCCCGTTTAAGGAGAGTTTCCCTAGGGGGAAGTGTCAAGCCCTGAACGGGGCGATATCTGATTGCATGTTGTCTTCTTCGCCAAAAAGGAACCGTTTCCCTCTGCCTTCGCTTTTGAACAACTCCAAAATCGGTTCCGAGCCTACAACAACTTCAGTGGCCACCGTTATGGAAGCCCCCAGTACAATTGATCCCCCTTTTCACTTGGGGAACTCTCGTGACCCCAGAGGGCAGCATGTTTCCCGTCGGTTTCCAAATTTGAAACCCATCCCCCCAAAAAACCGGGGATTTTTTCCCATTTCGCCCAACTCCTTCAGACCATGGCTCCAGACCGACCCCAAAACGCAAACCGCTTTTTGGGTTTTGGCGCCTTGGGGGGGGGGCTCCTCGGCGGAGCTTTGGGCGTGCGCAGGCCTACTTCCAGCGCTACGACTTGTCCCAGCGCGCGGTGCTGGGCCCCACGACCCTGGAGCCCGGCGCCCAAACGGTCGGTGAGGGCGGGCGACGAAGCGGTGCCGTAGGTGTGTTGTTGGCGGCAGGCTTTGCTCGAAAAATAGATGGGTTTCGATTCCTGGTTGTCTGGTGGTTTCTTTCTCATCTACCGGGGAAAGCCATCGATTCCCCCTAAAAGGACACCTGTGGGCGGGCCTCGTTCCGGGCGAGGCCAGCGGTCTTCAACTTGGGGTTTTTGGATCCTTCGCGGCCCGGACTTGGGCCGAAAAGTGAAAGGATCTTTTGGCAGGGGATCAGTTTGGACAAGCTTGGCTTGGCTCAACTTTTTTTTGGGTGGGGTGAGGTGGAAGGGATCCGGTGAGGTGGAAATTAAGCCAGAAGTTGAGCAAGCTCGCCGGGGATCCGAAAAAACGGACAGCCCAGAACATCGTAGCCACTTTTGGGAGGGAGCTACACAGAGCTCATGGGGAACCAGTTCTCCAAGTCCATGGGATCTCGATCCCCAATGGCCCCACACCTTTTCTCCGCTCCAGTCCTTTCCAGGGCTCCTTAAAAGATCTCCATTTTGCCCATTTGAAACATGTTGCTTTTCCACCAAAATGAAGGGAAGCCACCATTTGCAAGTTGCAATGTTCAGGTGTATCATGTAAGGATCCCTGATTTCCTTTCACGAACCCAAAGCGACCCAAACACTTGCCGGTGCTCAGCGGGGAATGAGAAATGGAATGACCCCCCGAGAAACCGCCCAACTTGTGGTTTCCTTTATGCGGGAATCCTCAAAAGCGGTTTGGGGGGATGACCCCAAGAAACAGCATCCAACTGGTGGTTTCCTAAATGGAACGACCCCAAGGAAACAACTTTATTAAAACCGGTTCCTTCCGAATTCCACGTTCCCCACCGATCGCAGCCAAAAAAGTCCACCGGCGGATTCGGTTCTTATACCAGACTTATTACAAACAATTAACCAAGAGTAGAAAAAGAAAAAGCAAAGTAAGTAAAAATTCAGAAATACCGAAATAAACCCAGAAACATAAGAAACCCATACACTTAGGAACGAGCTGGCCTTCCTCATGGCCAACTGCGCCTGCGTGCAGCCGGGGGCCCCGCTTCCTCGGCCGGCCGAGCCCTCGCCACTTCGGGTTTTTTTTCGGTGTGGGGGCTCCCTTGGCGGCAGCGAGATTTTATTTTTTTTACACTCATAGCTGCAAAACCATCCGGGGCATTTGGGGAATTTGAATAACCCCCCCAAATCTGTTTGGCGTTTTTGCCGCATGGATATCTTTGGGAAACGGGCCATAGTCTTCCAAGTTGGCCGGTCTTGGCCTGGTGTCCCCAGCTGGACGGGCGGTGCGTTCCATGTTGCCACTCTTCGTGCCCAAGTCTTGGGGGCCTCACCACCATCGAAAACTGGGGGCTGCTTCTCTCGTGTTTTTTTGGGCCTAGTGTGAGGGTTTGAGATTCTAGGTTTCTTCCCTGCCAAAAGTTTTGTATCGTCAGATTTGGGCTGGGGCATACTGTTGGAGTTCCAAGCTCCAACTTGACAGATTGGGGTTTGGCGGGCTTCCACCACAGCTTGGAATTTTGTTGGACAAACAGTGGATTTTCAGTGAAGCTTTGGAAATTCGCTGGTGATTTGGACAATTTGGGATGCCCCCATGCCTTCACTTTGTTTCAGAACAGCGTGGTTCGTGGAAAAGCCTCATGAGTTTCGTTGGTAGTTGAGCCCTTTAGACCTGATAGTTTCCAGGCTGGGCATGGCACGTGTGAGAAATTGCTTATCACAGGAGTTTAGAAGGAAATAGGAATCTTTGTCAAATTGTCAGTGTTGGCCCCGGAGTACTAAACCCCTGTTTCTTAATTCCGGGGGTTGGAAGGGAGCCGTTCGGAAGCCGGGGGTATCCCGATTTCCTCTTACAGACGGAGCGGCGACCGATCGGAGTGCAAGCACATGGCAGAGTTTATTTTTTACTGGCCTCCAGCTTTCCCTTCGAGGGACTCGGAGCATAGCTGGTCCCAAGTATTAGCCATGCCATGCCCAGAGCCGCTTGGGCACCGCTTGCCGGAATTGGCCAAGTGGCTTGCAACGTCTGCACCGTCCGGGCAGAGCTGCTCCATTCGGATGTGCCCAGACGGTGTGCTTCCCTCCCCCCCCCTTTTGTTTGTTGGAGGGGGGGTTGTGGCTGTGGGTCAAAACCAGTCAAAACCATTCTTGGGCTAGGTGAATTAATTCATTCGTGGCACTCGTGAATTCCACCCATCTCAGAGCCTATTGACCAGTCAAAACCATTTTGGGGTAGGTGAATTCCACCCATTTCAGAGCCTATTTTGGTTGGATTGGGATTGGGATTGAATCGGATGTTCGCCCAGTCAAGCCACCGATCCCGGGTGCCCTCCCGCTTCTCCCAACGGGTCCCGGTCCGGGTGTCGGTCGCTGGCTCTCGCAAGGTCCGGGCAGATGGGCATGGACCCCTTCTGCGGGACCGAGCGACCGAGCTTTGGAGTCGCGGGGGACATGCCTTGGCGGAGGAAGCGGTTTGGGATGCGGAGCTTTTTTGCGGATCCACCAACCTGAAGGAACAAAAATGCCAACAATCTGAACCACAATTTGTAAGAGCAAAACAAAGGAGAGTCCTAACAGAGTACCACAAAAGGCATTGGTCAACAGGGAAGAACAGGTGAAATTCCACAGAAGGCGGGTCCAAATCGTTTTCTAGGTGCTGGTTCTCAAGGAATGAGTTGGAACGACTCCGAACCATCCCTCATGGTTTCCTTTAAAGGATCCCTAAACGGGTCATTCCCAAAGCATCTGTTGATTCCCTACTGAGAACCAGCAAGTTGATGGCCCTAAGCATCATCCTCCATTCTTAGGGTGGAAGTGGAAATGGGATCCCTTGACAGTGTGATGTTCTGGTGTAGTGCAATGTACACCATGTGATGCGCAACCTGATGTGATCTAAGAAAATGTTACTCATATGCAATGTCATGACTGTTGCACATTGTTGGTTTGTGTGTTTATGCCAGATCCGAGTACCAGAAAGGCCCACGTGTTGCGCATAGCCTCAAGGCAGCCGATCCAATGGCCTTTGATCCAATGGGAAGAGTTGCTTTGGCAACACGTGCGCCTTTCCTAGCAAGACATCCGCGGAAGACGCATTTGGTGCATTCTGTGGAACCTGAGCTTCTTTGAGCATCGCCCTTTGGAAGCGCCTCGCTTTTCGGGCGGGTCATTTCACGAAAAGCGTCTCGGAAGCCGAGTGCTTTCCACGCAAAGTAGCAATGAGTCAATCGACTTGGTTGAATTTGCTCGCTGGCTTCCGTCGGGCGACTACTGATTCCGTCGGGCAACACACCACGGGCCCCACGGGTCGTCACGGGTCCCACAACTGCCACATATAGCGAGGACGGGCGGCATTTTAGTGGCGCTGGCGCACTTTGGGGCGCCCGGGGTCCCCGGAGTCGAGTGAGCCCACCTTTCCCCAAGCTTCGGACATGGGGCATCACGGACGGTGTCACTGGAGAACTTGTTGGAATGAACGGAAACCCGAGCCATGAAAAAAGGCCCCCGATGAGTTTTTGGGCCCTCAAAATGGGTTGTTTTCACGGGCTCCGGGGCTCTTCATTGGAGGCCCCAAGGCCTAGGGGTCATGAGCCTTAGGGATCTCCCTTTGCCTTGAAAAGTGGCCATCGGTTTCATGGAAGCCAGAAAATCGCGCAAAGCCTAAGGGCAGGACATCCTATGACCCAGGACACGGCTGGTGCAAGTGGATTGCACTTTGCACTTTGTCTTGCTGGGGACAGAATGCCCAGCCATCTCAGGCTTTCAATTTTTGGGGCGGATACAAGAAAAGGGCCTTGCGTCTGGTGCAAGCCAATACCTTTGCTTTGGGGGTGGTCAAACAGCTCTTTCAAGCAATTTTAGCAACAGCAGCCTAATCAAGGGTCTCTATATTTCCCCGTTTGGGATGGCTTGAACATCGCCCTTTGGGCGAATCCCAATTACAATAAGTTTCCAATATAATGATGTTTGTTTGTTGCTTGTTATTTGGTTTTGCTTGCTGCTTGCTGCTTGCTACTTGCTGTTTGTTGTTTGTTGGTTGTTGGTTGCTGGAAAAACTTGGGGGAGCCACTTGGTGTCCACGTCGTCTCCCCGACCCCACGCCTTGCGCCAAGCGCAACGCAACAAGCCGAGGCGCCTCTATGGCGGGGAGATCGACATCCGGGTGGTGCGCGGATGGCGGCCAGGGTCTCGGAGTTGGAGGGCGGCCAGGGTCTCATCGGAAGTGGTTTCTCTCAGAGGCGATAAGGTTGACCCCGAGCTTTTGTTTCGTTTTCTTCTTCATTTTTTTGTTTTTAAGTATGGGTCTGTCTTTTTTAAGGTTGGACCAAGGTTAGTGTTTTTGTTCCTCTTCGTTTTTGTTGAATGGGTCTGTCTTTTTCAAGGCTGGACCAAGGTTGGGTGTGGCTCAAACACGTAAACTGGTGGGGCAAACCGCAGTGTTTATTTACGGGGTCATTTGGGGTACCATTTTTTGAGCCACGGCCATATGGGTCTGCCTTTTTCGAGGTTGGACCCCCCGAAAATTGTGTTTGTCCTTTTGGGTCCCCTTCAAAACCACCAAAAAGGGGTACCCTAATATGGGTGTGTTCCTTCAAAGCTGATGAATCCCCACTAAATCTGGGGACACCCCCCCGTATTCAGACACTGGGGTTTATTGATCCGGGGTTGCCATTAAGCCTGGTGGACATAAATCCCCGCCGAAGGCGGATGTTTACCAAGGGGTCCCCTTATTAAACAAATCACACCCATTGGCCTATGCTCAATGGGACATCAACATGAAAGCAACATTTGGCACATCTCCACGTGCCGTATGGCATGGACTCAGGAGGACTCAGGGGCATGTGGTCGGAATTCCAAGATGATGTCCATCAAGGGTTCCCCACCTTAAACCGTGCTTGTCTTGCTCCCCGCTTTCTGGACTGTTTTGTTGGGGTGATGCTGGTAGAACCCAAATCTGACTCTGTCAGCTAGGATTGCCTACACCAAGAACAAGGCGGGTCGGGTGGAGTTTTCTCGGTGCAAAGTCACGCGACAGTGAATGTAAGGGGTCCCTTGGAACCTTTCCCGCGAGTAAAAGGCGTGGCGCCTCAGGGTTTGTACACATACCTTGAGTTTCAACATGGGAATTGGGCGCCTGTGGGGGGTTTTTCTGAGGGGAGGCAAAGGGAATAGCACCGAAATAGGGCCTGCCAGGGTGGTCCTTGCCGGGGATCAAAGTTGGACCGTCGAAACTGGGAAACTTCGAGGCCTACTAAACATCGAAATGATCGACACATGTCTCCAACAAGTCCAAGGGATATACTTGAAGAGGGCGGGTGGTCAACCAGTCTTGCGAGTTTTTTTGGACGGCGCCCCGGCGCGCCGAAGAAAAGTGGCAGGCCGCCGTGCTGGACGCTGCGAAGAAGCGCGGCCTCGACCTCACGGAGCCGGCGGAGCCAGCGGCAGCTCCAGCGGAGACAGGCCGGAAAAATCGACTCCGCCGCAGCGACTCCAGGAGACAAAGCCGCGCAAGTGCGGACCGCTTCAGGGCAAAAGTTCAGAAAGTGTTTGTTTCTGTCCAACTGTTGAGTTTTATTTCACTTTGGTTTCACTTTTTCAGGGGATCTCACCAAGGATGGCAAAGATGGGCAGATGGGCCAGTGGCTGTTGGGAAGTCTTCTGGCTGACCAATCTGTTGGCCGGAGCTCAGCGATCATGCCCATTTGACTTGCATATACTTTGTTGCTCCCAGCCATCCCCTTATCCTTTTAGCTTTTCAGTGTTTAGTGGTAGTTTCCATTGGACCCACTAAAAGTTATTCACTTTTAAACGGGGGATCAGGAATCGGGCAGCCCTGAAATGGAACTGTTGCCAACCATGTCCTTTTGATTGGTTGCTTGGGGCGATGAACAAGATGGGTCACCCCCCCCTTTTTGGATGGGTTCGAGGGAAGCCCAGAATGGAGTTCGAGTCAGCCCGGCGCCAGGCTCAACGTCCACCAGGCGCGAGGGAGTGGGTAGCAGTTGACTCCGTTGCATAGGGCCGGGGGTGTCAAAGCCAATGGAATACCATCTTGGGGTTTTCGGTGCACCACCCATGTTCATCCATTTTAGTGGGGATTCGGATGTTCACCGGGGGTTTCTTTCTGGGTGTTGACCCATGGCCATATGCCACTTGGGGGACACGCAACCCGAAGCCCATTTTTCCCGGGCTCTTCAATTGCCTCCCATTCCCCGAAACGCGAGATGCCCCCCAAAAAAAAATATCGGCACGTGGCAGGCTCCGAACGGTTCGGCCTTTCCCAAAGCGCCCCTTGGGTCGACGCCCAGCAGACCAAAAGTCGACCCACGGGGAACTGGGCAACCGATTTGTTTCCCCGAGCTGGGACAGGTTCCTCGAGCTCCTTGGGAGGTTCGGCCAAGTTGCGGGTAAGTTGTTCGCCAATTGAGGTATAAACTCCTGACAAGGTTGATTCCAGGGAGACTTACAAGTGGGTAGCCTTGGTTACCAAGAACTTACTAACTTAAGGCCGAACACCAAAGTGCCACACCAGGTCCCTGCCCCAATGAACCATTGAGTAATGTTCTCCGGTGCTCACATGCTGACTTCCAGTTGGTTCGGTTTGGGGGGGCATTCAGACGTCGGACCTGGGGATTTGGAACAGCGCCGGGATCCACGCCAACTGAGTTGCGCCCGAACACGCCGATCCCAAAAAAGGGGCCATTTTCGGAGTGGTGGCTCCACTTTTTGTTCTTCTTCTTTAAGCAAAAATATATTTAAAAAAAAAAATGGCTATAGCAAGGCCAGCTGTGGGTCGTTTATAACTTAATCAGTTGTGTACTCGGAACTGGCCTTTTCACAAGATCAGCCCAGCACCAATTTTCCTTTCGAGCTTGCCAGCCCAAGACTGCATTTGAGGGGAACTTTCTATCAGATCTTGGGTCTTCCAACTTTTTGGGGGTGATAAATTAATTCGCCAACTTTTGGGCTCACGTTGATTCAGGTCCCCTTGGGAAGTTTTCAGCTTGGAAATTCCGATTTTTCCGCCTGACGCCAGTCTAGCAGTCTGCCTGTGACCAAATCGAACAAAGGGGTCGGGCAACCCTTTTTGGGGTCGATCTGTTCAATTGGCTGTGGCTCAAAAAACCGGTACCAAATGGAACCCTGGTAAGTGGAAACATGGACCAAAACCTCCTGTTTAATTTTGAGCCACACCCAATTGGCCAGACTTCACTCGCCAGAGGGCCCTTCAGTGATTCAGGCGATGGCGTCCAAAGCATTTTCCCTGACCAGCTCATAGTTGAACGGGGTTGAAGTCGACCAGCCCAGAAATCTAAGTTTCCTTTGCCCGAAAAGAACGGAACCCCAAGTGGTGGCTCAAAAAAGGTACATAAATGACGCCTTGTTTGAAACCAAAGACTCAAACCTGCGTAACCCTGGCTCTTTAATTTTGAGCCACACCCAAGTGGATAGATCGCCAGCCAAAAAAGAAATCGCGGCCCGCGTAGGGGCAACCAGTGAGACGGAGCTTTTGGCGTGGCTTGCAGGACCGACTCCTGGAGCCTGCAGTATCTGCTGGACATCGGGCCCCTTGGACCCGAACGGTGTTTTTTTGTTTCTTTTTCCTATGACGCCGCATGGTTTTTCTGTCCTACAATCATGACGTGGTTATGTACCATAAGGCTACCCAACGATCTTTTTCTCCTACAATTGGCTTTATACCACAAGGCTCTAGCCTCGTGGCTTCTTAGCAGTTTACACCTGTCATGATTTAAATTGGTTAAACCCCTCCACAATCCCGTTCTAGTTATTTGGGCCATTTTTGCACGGAGTACTTCAGCTGAAGCTTTTTGGGGTCGATTGGCCCAGATGCACAGTGCGGAGCGAAGGGACGGCTTTTGAAGGGTTTGAAGAGGGGTTGCGGTTGGGGATGCCACGGCTTAGAAGTTGCTGCTTTTTGTTTTAGTCACGACCTTGTATCAGTGCAGACTACCACGCAATTACACAGTTATTCGCAAGTGGGCCTTCTTGAAGTTAGCTGAGACGAGGTGTGTCCTTTGGTGTTTTCCATTTGTGCACAAATAACATGAGGTGGTTGTCCCTAGTTTTGGTATTGCGTGCTTTCATGGTGCTTTCTTGAGGGAATCTCTATCGGCGATGTTTGCTGTTGCCTTAGACCGGCTCTTCGCTTCGACAGAACTAAAGCCTTTTTGCTGCTTCAAAAGCAATGGCTTCTCCACACGGGTGGCTCGTTGTTTTTTGTTTTTTGAGGAATCGGACCCCCCCCCCAATCACGGGTTTTCCAGTTGGTTTCTCAAAACAACAAAAGGGGGGGGGGTGAGCCAACTCCAAAAAAGACAGACTCACTTACACCCAAGACCAAGGCCAGGCTATGAGGTCGTTTCTTGATTGCTATTGGCTTGGATCTTTAGACTTTAACTTTTTGGAATAAAGGGGTTTTCCACTCAACCCCCAAAAAGGTTTCCACTTTTTGCAGGGTCGTTCCCGCAACCAAGGTTTTGACCGACCCGGGTATGTTGCAAAGGGCAAAGCCAACGCCATCGCCGCATCTCAGGCTGCCAGCAGAGGCGGCCAGGGGGGGACTGCGTCCGTTGCCGAGACGGGTTTCTCGCTGGTTTTCGGTTTGGTGTAGCCTGTTTCATTCATACAAAGGGAAGGCTTGTTTTTTTTGTCTTCTTTTTTCTCTTTTTTTTCTCCGGATGTCAGCGGAACTGGATTGTAGGAAGGTGCCCCACTCAAAACGTGCTCCGGAGCTCCAAAATCGGCTGCGCCTCTACTCATCGACCGGTTCCCAGCACCCGGACGCCGCTGCGTAGTTTTAGACCCCCCAGATGGCCCCCGCACTCATTGCAGGACGCTTTTGTTTGAGCTTCATGGTTTTGTGGGTTTGGGGGGACGCTGGTTTTGAGGCAAACTGGGGGCCCACAGGCAAAACCGAGAAACCCGGTTTGCAAGTGTCAAGGGAACACTTGTTTTGTCCATCAATTGCACACATTTACATCAGCTATACCTGCCCGAGAGCATGGTTCACGTTTGGCCCCATAACTGACCTATCAAGGAAGTTGCACCAAGCGACCAATGAGCTTTTAGGCACGCCGCCAGCTGCGAATATGGGTGTGTCTTACAATCAAGGACGTTGTTGATCTGTTTTCCTGCCAACTCCTTTGACTTCTTTGCCTTTCCGTGCCTTCGTTTGTTGCTTCTTTCATCCTGCGATTGTTGCGCTGTCCTTGAATTTTGCCCACTGCCTTTTGATATTGTCTTTCCCTTGTTCCCCTTCATCGGCATTACCTGTTGTCATAGTATTGATTTAATGTACCGCTGTTTTGACTCGTGATATTTTTTCAGTCTTCGTACACTCGTATATAACATTGCCAACGTTTGTCACTGTTTGGTTGGGCGCGTGCCCTGCCTGGCGTCTCTGATGCTCTTCGAGTTCTGCGTGAATTTTGTATTACTTGTTTGGACACAAAAGTCAGATTACAGAGCAATTTGTATTACTTTACCTGCTTTCTGTGAACGACAGGTCTATGTTAGCCATAGTTCACTAGCTAATATTTGGGATAGACATGAATTCCGGATAACTTCAAGGCCAAGACAGCGAGACAAAATATTTGAGCAGGTCCCTGCTCTCGCTTTCGCTTTCTTTGTGGCTAGGTGAAGAAGGTGAAGCAGGTGAACCCCAACGCGCGGGCGGAAAAGGCCTCCGATTTATGCGATGTCGGGTTGTGGGGCATGTTGGACTTCCTCATCTTGCTGGTTGCCAGCTTTGGGAAATTGGGGGGGGGGGGTGCCATGGACACCTAGAGTCTATTTTGCAGGTTGCAAAATAGACCCTAAGTGGTGTCCACCATACGGGGGGGGGGGGGGTTGTACAAGGAAAATTTGCCTCCGCTGTGCAGGGTTTCGCTAGAATTATTTGAGAAGCAGAAAGTTGTTGGACACATCTTTGGGCCGGTCCAATTCTTAGAAGACAACCAGTGGGCTGCGAGCCCTTGCGATCTTTTTGGAGGGAGGACCCCTTAAAAGTGACTGACTATCAAAAGAGGGCTCTCTTGTTTCCCACGGAAATCCACCGCAACGTGGGCTGTGTTAAAACGGTAAAACTGGTATGGACCAAGCGTTTCCTTTGTTTCTCACAACATCCTTTCCCGAACATGCCGTGGGAACAAAGGTGTGAGCAACTCACTTGCTTTTCCATGTTTGGTTTGTGGACAACTGGATTTTAGTTTGCCGTGGTACCCCTGAAGGTTCTTATTGGCTGCATATGTAAACGACAATCCTTTCTCAAGTTGGACCCCTTGTCCACCTAGCATGAATGATGTGCAACAAGTGATGACCCAACTTCGTTCACTGAACACCAAGCTTGATGGCAGGGTGTGTGTGCGGTGCGTTTGTCCTGGCCCAGTTTTCGCTTACCCTTAAAAAGTAGCGCTGGCAAACCAGACCATTCAGGACATGTTCTCCCCTTCATTCTCTGGATACAGGGCAACACCTACTGTGGGGAACGATTCAACTGCAACACTCTGGCCAACTACTTACTGCCTTGGGCCGTCCGAGGCACAGCCACGCACTTGGTGCGTGCGTGCGTGCGTGCGTGCGTGCGTGCGTGCGTGCGTGCGTGCGTGCGTGCGTGCGTGCGTGCGTGCGAGCGTGCGAGCGTGCGTGCGTGCGTGCGTGCGTGCGTGCGTGCGTGCGTGCGTGCGTGCGCGCGTGTGTGTGTGTGTGTGTGTGTGTGTGTGTGTGTGTGTGTGTGTGTGTGTGTGTGGCAGTCCATGTCTATGTCCCCCTCTCCGTCCTTGTCTGTGCGTGCTTGTGTGCGTGTGCGCGTTAGAGTTTGTTTGTTTGACGATTTCCCGGGCCCCCTTCCGTGTCAACCTACCTGTTTTGGGAGCTAGTTTCTCCTTAGACCCACACAAAGCTGTGAACGGCATCGGCGTGTGAGATGGGGTGTCTTGTTTTGGGGACCCAGGTTCCTTCTATTTTCCTTATAAACACCAACCAAAAGAGCTTCCTTAAAGAAAGACACACCGATTCAGAAGGTAATTTCCATAGATTTACTGGATCCTCAAATCGGTACCCTTCCCTTTTTGTCTGAATGCACGCTTCAAGCCAAGCTCGGGTCATTTTGACCGTGATATCCCAGAAAATCCAAGATTCCAATTTTGATGGCTTTAAACAACATCACCATTTGGCCTTTTGGTGTGGTCATGTTTCTAGGTCATTTGTTCAAGGCACACATTTCTGGGTATGGTTAAGAACACAAACACTTTAGGAGGTTCCATATCCTATTTTAAGACACACGGGATGGATTTTGTCGGGCCAACAGATTCTTTGCCCATCGAGTAAGTGTCTTAGCCCCGTATCCGAGCTTTGCGAGGAGGGTTTTTGTCAGGAGAACGGGTCTTAGAGGTATGCAGGTAAGACATACCATGTATTGGGTACTGCCTTACAAGCCAGCGGTATGTTGTTCAACCTCCAGTCTCCCTTCGCGTTGCCTTGTTTTTTCCCCCAGCTTCTGCCAGGCTTCTCGCGGCTTCCCTTTCCCCTCCCGCCTTCTCGCGTGGCTTCCTCTGGCCTCCCTTTCCAGGACCATCGCCTCACCAGCGCCGGGGGCTGCAACATCTTCACCAACTTCGCCCGGAGCCTCAAACAGAAGACGTACCTCGGACGTGCTTTTCAGTGAGTGCCCCGTCGGTGGGTCGGTCGGAAAAGAAAGGGTGGCCGTTGAGAGGCGTTTGGGTGAGTTTGAGGGTTTTCCGGTTCAGGGGAAGACCTGGTCTCGTGTGCTTTGTCCAAGGCACCTGGCATGTCTATAGGATGTTTGGGGAAAGAAAACGGGGCGGGGGGGCCCAAGGTTTGTCGAATTAGGCGACCCAAGTCATGTTTGCTCAAATTAGTGTTTGGGAAACGACAAAAGTTTGGGCTCAGTTTGACCAACTCAGTTTGCTTTTCAGATGCAATCGACGGAGTGGCACACCAGGAATTGGTGAGGGGGTGCTGTGCTCGGCAACTGTCATGCCTGACCTTGGCCTTTTTTTGAGTCTATGGAACCAGCTCCAGGGAAGTGTAGAGGATAATGCTAAATAGTGTCCCCGCTAAATACGGGGGGAAATTCCTGTTGGCGCTTCAGAGAAGGGACGCTGGTCATTTTTACTGCAGTTTCCGGTGCGGAAAGGGAAGAAGCCAAACATGGAAAAAAAATAAGGTGATTTTGAGTGGCACAGTCAGCACGAAAATGCAAGTTGCTGAGTGAAAGGAGGTTGATTGAACATGAGTAGATCTTCAAGCATCAGTTTGCGCAAATTGGGGCGACATGAGTTGATAATCGAAAAATGATTTGGTGTTTGTTCACCCCGCTAGGCTTCCGGGTAAAACCAATGGCCGTTGTTGCTTTGTGGTCTGTTAATCATCTCCTTTTAGCCATATTCGAGTTTAGCTTCCTTCGGGCTGATATGCTTGGAGCCAAACTTGCTGGTGCCAGCAGGGAATGAGACATGGAATAACCCATTCATATCAACCATCCAACTGGCACCGGACTGGTGGTTTCCTTTATTCGGGAATCCCCAGGTTCATTCCATTCCCTCCCCTACTTATCGCAGCCAGCAACAAGGGAATGGTTTTGCGTGTGGCTCGCTCGTTTCATGGTTGTTGTTGGAAAACATTTTACATTTTTGCTTGTTGTGGTTTAATGGTTAAAATCCAACCACTTAACTGCTAAAAACTAATCTTTTGCTCCCCTTCCAACGTCAACCAAGGTTTTGGGTGAGAGTCTCAGGTGCAGTACGGACTGCCATCTCCGGAGGTGGTGGTTTGTCCGGGACCCCGCCTTCTGCGAGAGCTTGGGGTGGGTCTCGGCCCATGCCCTGTGATTGGGCAGCTTTCAGGGAGGGTGCAAAAGGAGATTCAGTTCCAGGGGTGTGGAAGTGAGTGCCTTTCTGGCCAATTGGGTGAGTTTCCCTTGATTGAAAGGGAAAGTTCGGGAACCCCAGATGCTCGAACTGCGCAAACTGAAACGGAGTTGGCCCTTCAGCTTTGTGAGTCTCATCCTTCGGGGCCCGGCGTGAGGGGGTGTTGACTCTTGTCAGTAACTGCACGGTTCATGTTGTAGCAGGTGACGATCGACAGAAAGACTTCGTTTGGTTGAAATCTACAGGATCTTTGTTTGGTGCACATGAACGCGGGGGGGGGGGGGGCTCTTTTGGGTTGAAGTCTAGAGGATTTGTGCAAATGATTCTGGGATAGGCATGGGGGCATTCCTTGACTTCACTCGGGGCTCGCCCGTCTCGCACGTTGGGATCCCTTTTGATGGGGCCCGTGAGGTGCCCTGTGAATCGGAAGCTCTTCTTTCGACCCCTTGCCTCGGCGGCCGCTGGTCATTTTTCATTCCTTTAGGAGAGGCTCGCGACAAGCTGATGACCACAAGGATAGCACATGTTTAATCCGATTGGGTATCCGATCGGTGCCATCAAATGGGAACTCTGGTGGGGTTGCCATGAGCTTATGAATGGCTGACCTAGAAATTGAGGATGATGGAGGTGGCCTTGGCTCAAGCCTGCTGTTGTTTTGCCGTCAGAAGAACCTGTTCACCGAAGAGGGGGCCTACCGCTTCTGTGATCTGGTTGGTTTAGGGTGGCAAAACTGTCCAAGAACGGCTTCCCCAATCCGAGAAGGTCTGAAACAACCCTCAAAGAAGGACGGCCCCAAAGCATCCAAAAAGGGGACCTCTATTAAATAGTGCTTTTTTTTGGAGGGAACTCCAACAATTGGTGATTATCCTCGTGGCTTTCCTCGAAAACCGGCACGTCCAAATGGGGTAGTTGGTGGTTTGGATATGGATTTGTTCAGCGCTCGATGGTAAGGGAAGGGAAACTAGGCCCTAACCACCAATCCAAACCATCAATTAGAGCGGCCCTCGCCATCCAAACGGGTTTCCTAACCTCCAACAGTGACGATCGTTTCCTTTTCACACCACCAGTAAATTGATCACTTCGTGGAAAACCCACTGACCCAAACCATCCAAAAAGGTTGAGAGCCTGGGTTTCCCCTAAATTTCCTTTGGGTTCCCTAGGGTTCCATAAATTTCGTTAGGGTTTCCATAGAGAGCCCCTTGGCCCACACTTTGTCGGATTCCTGCAAATCGGTTGGGTTCTCTTAGGGTTCCTTAGGGCTCCATAAGGGTTTTTAGGAAGCCTCTTGGCCCACCGATAGCGAGATTCCTTCAAATCTCCTGGACTTCCCGAGGTGACAACGCCATGCCGCCCTGGCGCCCAGTGCCCGGCGGCTGGCTGGACTTCATCGTGACGGATCCCCCCTACGGCGTGCGCGCCCGGACGCCCCAGGATGCGGTTGGCGGGTGCGATCGCGGGCGGTTCGGGGCTGGGGGCCGCCGACTTTTTTGAGGACGTCGCTTTAACAGAATTGCCAAAGGAAGTGGAAGATGTTGGGTTTGCTTTTGTCTGGCTTGCGAAAAGCTCGCTGGGTTCGGAACCAGCCATCCGTTCAACTTAGGTCTTGGCAAATTTTAGTTGGTTTAGTGGTTGCGCTATTCACTTTTAGGGAATCAGACAACGGACAGCCCAGTCAAGCAGGGCAGCCAAAGAAAGTTCCAAGGATCCTATTTGGAGGTTCACCTCTGAGCTCAGAGAATTGGTTGAAGCGCATGACGGGGGATTCCCGAGCTTCAGGGGGGTTGACCAAGCCAGCTGCTTGGGTGTGACTGTTTTGGAGTTGCTACCCCTGGAAATGGCCGGCCCTGGTAAGTGGAAACATGGACCAAAATCCGCGTAACCCCTCCTGGATGGTGGACAATGCAGCAGGCACATTTGTCCATTTCTGCGAGCCCAATGGCGGATAATTGGTATCGCAGGGGGATTTCTCCAGAAGTTGGTGGGCCTGGGGAGCGACATTTGGTGGCAGCACCATCTTCGACCAAGATCAGAGGATCATTCCGGGCCATTGTACCGTCCCATGGATTCTTTTTGCAGCGCCGACTTCCCAAGTACTTGGGGGGGACCTTGTGAGGGGAGAGTTTTGATCGTGAGCACATACGAAGTTGTCGGAGTGATTCCAAGCAAGGTGTCCCTCAAGGGGTGCTAGATTGGGGGGTAAATGTCTTCCCTTGAGCAACACGTATTTCTCAGCTGACTCAAACGGTTGCAACTGTATCTCTCCTGGTGGTGGCTGGCTGCCCAAATCATTTGAGCAGGTAGTGTAACCCCTGGATGAATCAAGCCCGGTTCGTCAATATCCCCCTCCAAATGTCATGATTCCCCCACTAAACCCAGGGACACTCCCCCTATTGATACACTGGGGTTGATTCATCCATTCGGGGGTCCCCATCAAGCTTTTCAACTTTGCTGTCGGCTGTCGCAAATTCCGCGCTGAACGGCAAACGACATCACTCCCTCGGCATTTGGGGGTTCATTGCAAGGTCCTTCACATGAGGTGACATTTAGGGAAACCACCCCAAAAGATGACTTTGAGCAAGTTACCCATGGTCATTTTGGGGCCAGGAATACTGATCTAATTTGGTCTCTCCAACTTGAAAGGTGCCGGCAGGTGTCCCTTTGTGTTGGTCAAGGGCATTTGTCGAACCTTTGGCGCGGTTGATTCCGCCTCAAAACGGCCAAACCACGTTGGCGGCTCGATTTCTTCGCCTTGCACTCTACACTGCGTTGACGTTGGAAGAATCTCAAATACTGAGTGGTCAGACCGATGTCCAACTACACTCGATGAACTACCGCATGCCGGTGAGACGCATTCCAGGAGATTTGAGAAGACCGTACTACGACACAATGGTCTTCAACCCCACACTGGAAGAAGCATGCAGCTTTCACTACTGTCACACCACGGAGTTTCACACTACAACAAGGATCATTGGCGACTTCACCATTGTTAAAGTTCACTTCGTTCCAGCAAAATAACGTTGGAAGCCACCATTTACAAGTTGCAATGGTGTTTTTCATGCATCCGGATCACCTGACGAGATCACCTGTTTATTTGGGCCAACACAAAAGCTAAATTGAGCCGCCGCTCTTTTTCTGTTGCCAGCTTTGGGCTTTTTGGGGGCCAAAGAAATCGAAGCCAGTCACTGGTTCCTGCGGTAACCAGATCCCTGTCATGATTTTGGCATGTTATCAAAGTCAGAAACTGGGGTTGTTTCCCTTAAGCCTACCATCTTGGGTGAGTTTGACAATAGTAAAATCATGTGGCCAGTATCCTGGTGATTCATCTTTTCTGGACCCCTACCCCCTTAAAAGAGGCCAGTATCCTTGTGGTGTACCTTTTTTGACCACGTGAACAAGCCGAGGGAAGGCCTGAATCCAGCTGAGCCACGTGCCCAAGCCCGGGTAACATGGTTGTTGTTGGGAAGCATTTTACATTTTTGCTTATTGTGGTTTAGTGGTTGAAATCCCCACTTAACTGTTAACAATTATTTTTTTGCTCCCCTTCCAACGTCAACCAAGGTAAGTGAAGGTTAGTAAGGGACAATCCCCTTGCCATAACTAGCTGCGGAGATCCGCCTTGAAAGAATTCTTGAAGCATGGCTCTGGGATTCCGAGCATTTTGATGCAAAGGGTTTTCAGTATGACTCACCTTGAGACTGAGACATCAGGCTGGCGCCAAGAAGCAGGGCCGGGAGGGCAAGGCGGTTGTGGTGCAGGCGGGGGGCCAGACGAGACTGAGCTGCGCAAATCGGTGGACCCTTTTGCTTGGTCTTTATAGGGAATATCAAAGGGAAATCCTAGCCCTTGTGCTTGGTCTTTGAAGGGAAAGCTAAAGGGGAAACCCTATCCCAGTTTTTTAAGAAACGCGTGTTTCAGAACTTTCACAAAGGGCACCTTCTAAGGGCACGGGTGTGGGAACAAGCTTGGCCAGACCACATGTTTCACACCGCAGGCTTGCCCAACGTCAGCGCACATATGCTTGCGGAAGCTCTGTTGGACGGGGAAGCACATTCCGAGACAGATGTCCGGGTTTCAAGGAAGAAGATGCCAAGCAACCTGGTTGTTTTGCAAACATTACATTGACATGTTCAACTGAGTCTCCTGTGATATCAAAGGGACCCCAGTGAATACATGAACGCCTCTGGCATGAAGCCTTGTATAAAGCAATGGGTTCATTGAAGAAAGGGCCCCAACCATGGCGGCAATAGTTCAGAAGGTCAGCAGGTCAATTCACTGCGCCAAGTCCAAAGTTTTTCCGCCAAAGCTGTGGCCAAACCTGGGCTAAAGGCCAGCTCTACTGAACGGGCGGATTCAATTGGCACCTTTGGATTGCCCTTTTGTCTCCCTTTCGAGCGAAGCATCGTTACAGGTTTCAGAATCCTCACCAACCAGCGAATCCGAAGCGACCTCTTCGCTTTTGGCAAATCCCTGTCCGCAGAAAAGTGAAGGCTCCATCCCCGGCTCGGTTGCCCAAAGCCCTTTTGGACCTTTTGGTTTTGGACCATGTTTTGCCGGGGTTCCAGGGGTTGGGCTTTTCAGGCTTGATCTGTTTCGCTGGTCGCTTCTTGCAAGCGTCAAGCTGAAGCTTCCGCTTCGTTTTGGAGCGTTGAAAACGGCGGATCTGATTCTCCAAGCGTGAGTTCGCGGATCTGGGCGCAGCGAATGGGTTCTGATGGACTGGTTTCGGCTTTCCTTCGGGAGACGGGTAGGCTCAACCTGGCCTGCACGAACACCTGGGACAAACCATCGATGCGGAGCCATGAGTTTGCGTTCTGCTTGGGGCCCTCGAGGGGTCAACCCCCCCATTCAAGCAATGGATTGACCCAATGAGGAATTTCCCACGCCCAAAATGAGTGGGCTATATGAACCAAACCATTGGTTTTCATGGTGGCAACCGACAAACCAACGGCTTCCACCTGGTGTTGCGTCGCCGTCTTGTTTCAGGACATCAGCAGCTACATCCCCTCCAAGGTCTCCTACGGGGAGGCGGGAGCAATCTCACGGTCGATGGGCAGCTGAACTTGAATGCCCTTGAAACAAGGGACGTTTGGAGCACTGGCCGAATCCCGGCCAAACACGCTGGTTTGGGGTGTGTTGACCTTGGGCCTCGAGGTGCAACATGAGACAGTGCTTTGTTTGAAAGTAGTGGCCCCAGCACGTGTTTGGTTGCTAAAGGGTTGGCCCCAGCCTGTTGATGGCTGGGTGGAACCTATCTCACAGTTTCAGGCTCACAGATATTGATGTTGACTGATTTCTGGTCCGTTTTTCTTTGCGTTTGGCCCATGGTTGGGTAAAGGTAAAAGCTGAAGTGAGCTGGATTTGCCAACTCCTTTGGGTGGTAAAAGAGTGGTTTCCCTGAAGCCATCAACCCAAAGCGCCCAAAGGCAACCAAGCAAGTCATTCCTCTTGTGGTTTCTGCTTGAAGGCAGCCCCGAGAATTCAAGGGAATTCCACTAGAAGCCTTCGGGCGACCGCAGCTTGTAGAGCTCTGCCGCGAAACGGGACGCCCAAAAGCAAACGAAGGTTGCAAACTGGACCCTGGAGAGGCCAAAAAAATGGCCTGGGCTCCTTCCGGCAGTTCCCCCCAAACGTTGCGCCAGGCGCCAAACGCAAAATAGGACCCCCCAAAAGACGTACCCTCCAATCATAGAAATGGGTTCCGGGCTCCCCAAACGGTTTCCATCTTCCCCATTTCCGTGGTTTCTCCTTGGCCAACCCCCCCGTCGCACCTCCCCCAGCCACCCCTTCGTGCCCTTCGCGCCCTCCTCCGCGAAACTCGAAACCGAGGACGAGCTCTCGGAGGACTTGTTGGGCTTCGCGGCCGCCAGTCTCAAGGACCGCGGCCGCATCGTCTTCCTGGCGCGGGGCCCCGGTGTCGGTCGGCTCGGGGCGGCTCGGCGCAGCTCGGGGCGGCTCGGGTCGTTTTTTTTTTTCCACCCCGGGCGTGGGTAGGGCGTGTGGTGGCAGGGGTTTTGCAGGGCGTGCGCGTTTTTCCTTTGCTTTTTGTTTGGCTTTCACCCTGGTTGCTACTCTGGTAATTACTGTGACTACTAAAGTCACATCCTCAAATTTGACCCGTTGCAACGGTTTGAAGGAATCGGTTTCCGACCGGTACTCGAGTAAGTCTGGGCTGTGCTTTGCATTGTGCTTTTGCGTTGCTTAGTTTCTCTCTTCTGGCGGCGCCGTGCCTTTGGCGGTTCAGCTGGCTAATCCCAAAGCATGATATAACATCATGCTCCCCTGGATGTGCGTTTATGCGCGTTGCCACGGCTTCTTAAAATTGACATGCAGCTCTTCGATGACTCTGATGAACAGGCTTGCGCAAATTCAAAAGGAGGGCCATTTTTTTGGATTTGTTTTTTCTTTGTTTTTCAGGGTGGGTGGCTTTTCGGCTTTTTGGATTTTGTGGCTTTTACGTGCGTTTTTGTGGCATTTGTGGCTTTTCATTTTGTATCCTCTGCATCCTCTGCATTGCCAGTTCCGCTGCGGCAGGTGGCTTTTTGGCTGCTTTCCCAATTGGTTTTTGGCCTTGGCTTCCTGCATCCTCAGCATCGCAAGTTCCTCTCTGGTGCCCCCCGCCACCCCCTTTCGATTAAAATGCGCGCCAAATTGAATCATCACTTTTTCGATCATCGTGCGGCAGCTACTTTTTAGATTCTTTGTCCCTAATTGAATCATCACTTTTTTGATCATCATGGGAGGGCTGCCCGCCCGCCCAACCCCCCTGCTACTTTTTACTTCGATCATCATGGGGGAGGGGCTGCCGCCGCCTCCCAAGCCCCCGCTGGGCCTTGGCTTCCTGCATCTTCAGCATCATCAGTTCCTTTGCGGCAAGGTAGGCAGGCATTTATGATCATGTCAAAAAGAGGGGGCGGGTCCCCCTCATTCGGGGGGCTGCCTTGTGAATTGAGCAAGCCAATGGCGATGATGGTGCAGATTGGCGAGTTTGCCATGGACCTCTTCACGCGAAAACCTCAGCGCGGTGCTTCATGCAGAGGTGTTTTGCCTAAAGTCGAGGTATCCCTTTCCAGGATAGAGTGGCGTCTGCAGAGTGCCCAGCTTCTTGCTTTTGCTTGGCAGGAAAGTGACCCGGAACTTTCCTTTGACGATTGAATGCCGTGCTGCTTGAATGAGGCATTGACTGCCCTGCTCATGTTCCTTAGCAAAAGAGTTTGTGTCTTGGGCAAAGCTCCAACGAGTTTTGGGTGCGAACCCTGGCCCTTCTGGCTGCAAGTGTTTGCGCTGTGCTTTTTTTGAGTTTCAATCGGGTCCTGGCAACGGCAGATGTCCGCTTGACCACTGGGTGCCCTGAGCTCACAAGGTGGATGCGGTGATGGACAGCCGGCATACCCTCCCTCCAAAAATCATAGATTTGCACAGGGCCCTGTTCGAAATGGAAAGTTATCCTCTGGCGCCTCCCCCTGCTTTCATGTTTGTTGGAAGGAGGGCATTCTGGATCAAGCTCTAAGCTTGCTCAGCCAGTTCCTGTTTTCAGACAATTCGTTAGGACTAGCACGCGCCGCGAATCAACCTGCTTGGCATTGGGACGAAAATCGATTGCCGAGTGAAGGCACAGATTTATTCTTCATGTTGTTCAAGTATGTTGGCCTGTAGAGACTTTGCACCAAAAGGCAGGGTGTGTGTGGGTGTGTGGCCTGACTTGGCTTCAGCTTGACAGAGTTCAATCTCTCATGACCATGATGCCATGGCAAAGAACCGTGAGACATGAAGGAACGCCGCAAGGATCAACGATAGGTAAAACAAGGCCATGCTTAGAAGAAGTGCATAGGGCGTAGGACAGTCCTGCCCGCCACGCCTCAGCCATGGCAGCTAGGGGAGAGGCGAAGGTTTTACGAGAAACATTTCAGGGCATTGTGTGGGGTTTTTTAGCCGTTTCAGGGCTTGACCAAGTGGACCAAGCCCATGCTTCAAGCACGCTTGAAGAAGCTTGGGCTCAAGGTGAGCGGCAAGAAGAAGGACCGACAAGTCTTTTTGACTAGGCGCTCTAATCCAATATTTGGACAGCATGGAAGCTGACGGATTCGTGCGCGTTGCCAATTTGACGTCGTCAACGAATCGCCGCAGGAGCTCAGGAATCGCTTGGCCGACCGAATTGCTCCGACCAAGGCGTTTAGTGACAGAGGGAGCAATCACCGTCTTCGAGGATGTCTCACCGCACACAGAATTCAAGGCATCGGCCCTCACCGAAGCCACAGCGCTGGGTGGGTGCTTGCGCGGCTCGTCAAAAGCCGCATTTGCGAGCGTATCGTCGCTTAAACCGCTGGCTTGCCCATGTGCAGAGCAATTCGTTTTGCAGCTGGCACTTTGGCCAGGCGCACACATTTGCGAAGGCAGCCTGCCCAGTGGTCAGCCCAAGCAGAAGTCCCAGACAAGGGGTACTGATGCTTTTACATGGCACTGGGCTTGAGCGCCAACACATGTCCTGTGTGTTCTGTGTTTTGCCTCCTTCTGTCTGACCAACACGCCCCCACGGCCGGGCAGCAGGCGCAGAACCAGGCGGGCGGGATGGGGCGGGGGTGGGTGAAACCTGGGTGAAATAGAGGAAAATACCCTGGGAGCTTTGATGCGGCGCAAGGGCGGGCAAGCTCCTAGCCCCATCCGTGAAGCTTTGTCAAGTAGGCAACGATAGGTGAGGGGCGCATCGCTAGATTTGTTCATGTTATGTCGCTCTTCGAGGATGCTTCGCATGCAATGTTTGGGTACATCAGGCAAGAGCAAGCTGATGGTGCAGATTTGCGAGTTGCAATGGACCTCTTCACGGGAAAGCCTCAGCGAAGATGCTTCAATTTGGTTGCTCTATGTTTTCCCCGCTTCAAGGTTGGCGGGGAGGGAAAAAAGTATGGAGGGCAATTTTGTGGGATTTTTTCGTTGTTTTTTAGTTTGTTTTTCAGGGTGGGTGGCTTTCCGGCTTTTTGGCTTTTGTGGCTTTTACGTGGGTTTTGTGGCTGTTCATTTCGCATCCTCTGCATTCACAGTTCCTCTCTGTTTGTCTTTTCGCATCCTCTTGCATTGACAGTTCCGCTGCGGCAGGTGGCTTTTTGGCTTTGTGGCTTTTGGCTTTTCGCATCCTCTGCTTTCCCAGTTGGTTTTTGGCCTTGGGTTCCTGCATCCTCAGCATCGCAAGTTCCTCTCTGGTGCCCCCCGCCACCCCACTGTCGATTAAAAGGCACGCCTAATTGAACCATCACTTTTTCGATCATCGTGCGACAGCTACTTTTTAGATTCTTTTTCCCGAATTGAATCATCACTTTTTCGATCATCATGGGGCGGGCTGCCGCCCCCGCCAACTCCCTCGCTGCTCTTTTTTATGTATTTTTTGGCCCTAACTGAATCATCATTTTCGATCATCATGGGGCGGGCTGCCGCCCCCCAACCCCCTCAACCCCCCCGCTGCTTTCTAGATTTTTTGGCCCCTAATTGAATCATCGCTTTTTTGATCATCATGGGGGGGCCCGCTACTTTTTACTTTGATCATCATGGGGGCCTGCTGCTTTTTAGAATTTTTTCGCCCCCCAATTGAATCATCACGTTTTTGATCACCATGGGGGAGCTGCCGGGGGGGGCTGCCGCTCCCCCCCCCCCCCGCTACTTTTTAGATGTTTGGCAGAGATTAAAATGCACCCCTAATTGAATCATCACTTTTTGAATCATCATGGGGGGGGGCCTGCCCCCCCCCCCCCCCCACCCCTCGGTGGGCCTTGGCTTCCTGCATCTTCAGCATCATCAGTTCCTCTGCGGCGAGGTAGGTAGGCATTTATGTATGCATGTTAAAAAGAGGGCTCATGATGAGGATTCAAATACGTGCAAACTAATCCCTGTAAAACACCGAAAACGTTCGATTTGCTGGTGATGCTGGGGATGTTGGCTGGACATGCGGGGGTTGAAAACGATGCTAATGATATTGACGGACTAGCGTAAATTACGTACATTTCGCGAGACAATGCTGTAAATTACAGCATCTTAGCAGCCAGGACGGAAAACAAAAATCCAAAAATCAAACAAAACATCCCAAATTAAATCCCGACCCCAATTCAACATGTTATGTGTCTATATACTGTATATGTGTACATATTCAGCCTGCCGGGTCGTTTTCCGTCGGTCTTGTTTGTCCGAAATGTGCGTTTCGCCCAGCGCTTTCGCCCATGTTCAACTGCAAAAAGGGCTTCCGATGCACGATCGTTTCGGTGCCGCCATTTCTTGAACACATTGGCAGGCGTGGGTGATCACGCACCTCGGTTTCGCTTTGTTTGTCTTCTTTGTTGAGATGTGTTTTGCGGCTTCCTTTGAAGCCTGTCTTGAATGCTGCGCAATGGTTTTGCATGGGAATTCTCATTTTGTTTGGCCGCAGCCATCTTCAATGATCAAGAGACACCTGTTTCTGGAGACCCAACATGTTGCGTTTTTTTTTGGGGGGGGGGGGTTGGAACAAAGCAGTCCAACTACTCAGCAACCGCGCAACGTGCGACATTTTCTTTAGCAGTGACAAGAATCTCGACCTCGGCCATATAAACTGCCGCAGCCAGTATAGAGGAGATAGCACGTGTCTTGCCAGCGCACAAACTTCATTCATTCAAACATCGGTGCGTCCGGCGGCGCCCCTGGTTGCCGAAGATTGTGGAAAGCATTGCCTTCAGAGACTCCCGGCTGCTTGCCGCGCTCGGATCACCGCTCTTAAAGCTCATTCCGATGCAAACTTCTGGCATTGAGAAGGGGCGCCGTTGAAAAGGGCGGGGGTGTTCACCGTGCGTTGGGTGGGATCACTTGGCCAGGGGCGTGTACCATGGGATCAGTTGGGCGGGGGCGCTTCCCATGTGTTGGGTGGAATTAATGTTGAGGATCAATAAACCCGTCCCGTTAGGGGGGTGTTCCCTCCAAAAGTGGTCTGAATCCAAACACTAAAAGGAATTGGACACCCCCTTATTAATCACAATCAACCAGGGGTTCTACTTAGATCTGGGGTTCACATTGCCCGAAGCCCTAAACCCCAAACCCTAAACTCAAGGCCGAGCGCCGTACCGCAAGCGCTCGGCCGCAGCAGCTGCATTGGTGCTGGCGCAGAGCGAGTCCGGCATGGCGAGCGGAAGCGCCCCGAGTTGCGTTCCTCTGCAACGAGCGCGGTTTGGAGCTGTCGCTCCCGCTGCCAGCGCCAGCTGGCCTTAGAAGGAGTAACCCCAAACCTTCAACGAACCGCAGCATCCTCCTTATGAACTTTATCAAGGCTCCTTATACCAAGCTTTAGAAGAAGCTTTATAAGAAGCTTTAGAAGAAGCTTTGTAAGAAGCTTGAAAAGCAGCTTTCTAAGAAGCTTTAGAAGAATAAGAAGCTGCATAAGAAGCTTTGGAAGAAGCTTTAAAATGGCTCGACTTGGCCGTTGATAAACTGCTTGTGCGTGGCCGCTCCTGGTTGATAAAACGGCCATCGCGGCCACTGGCCTCCTCGGCCTTGATAAAGCGGCCACTGCGGCTGGCCGGTCTGATAAAGCGAACACTCGCTTCGCCAGCTTTTTCCCGGAAGCATTGCGAAGGGTTCTTCTTCTAAAAGCGGCTGCCAACTTCACCTGCCAACTTCTCATGCCAACTTGTCGAGAGTTACTTCACCTGCCAACTTCTCATGCCAACTTGTCGAGAGTTACTTCACCTGCCAACTTCTCATGCCAACTTGTCGAGAGTTACTTCACCTGCCAACTTCTCATGCTAACTTGTCGAGAGTTACTTCACCTGCCAACTTCTCATGCCAACTTGTCGAGAGTTACTTCACCTGCCAACTTCTCATGCCAACTTGTCGAGAGTTACTTCACCTGCCAACTTCTCATGCCAACTTGTCGAGAGTTACTTCACCTGCCAACTTCTCATGCCAACTTGTCGAGAGTTACTTCACCTGCCTACTTCTCATGTCAACTTTTTGAGAGTTACTTCACCTGCCAACTTCTCATGTCAACTTTTCGGCTGTTATCTCATTCTACTAAAAGCACAAGCTAATTTGTCGGGTGTTACTTCACTATCCTAAAAACACAAGCTAACTTTTCTGTTCTACCTTCACATCTCGACTCTTAATTCTTCTTCTTTTTATGGCGGGGGTAGGCCCGACGGGAGCTTACGAAACGCACCCCTCTGCGGAGATCGTGCGTGTCGAAGCGCTCTCGCTGTGGCGCCGTGCGAATTTGTCTTGACCTTGGCGAACCCTCTGCGGAGATCGTGCGTGTCGAAGCGCTCTCGCTGTGGCGCCGTGCGAATTTGTCTTGAGCGAGGCGAACCCTCTGCGGAGATCGTGCGTGTCGAAGCGCTCTCGCTGTGGCGCCGTGCGAATTTGTCTTGAGCCCGATGAACCCTCTGCGGAGATCGTGCGTGTCGAAGCGCTCTCGCTGTGGCGCCGTGCGAATTTGTCTTGAGCGCGGCGAACCCTCTGCGGAGATCGTGCGTGTCGAAGCGCTCTCGCTGTGGCGCCGTGCGAATTTGTCTTGACCTTGGCGAACCCTCTGCGGAGATCGTGCGTGTCGAAGCGCTCTCGCTGTGGCGCCGTGCGAATTTGTCTTGACCTTGGCGAACCCTCTGCGGAGATCGTGCGTGTCGAAGCGCTCTCGCTGTGGCGCCGTGCGAATTTGTCTTGACCTTGGCGAACCCTCTGCGGAGATCCTGCGTGTCGAAGCGCTCTCGCTGTGGCGCCGTGCGAAGTTGTCTTGAGCCCGATGAACCCTCTGCGGGGATCGTGCGTGTCGGATCGCTCTCGCTGTGGCGCCGTGCGATTTTTTGTTCTTCTTTTTTTTTGTCCCTTTTTCTTTGACTCGCGAAACAGGCTTTTTGGAAGTTGTCTCACGTGGTGTGCGCGCTTCTGCTTTCGCTATCCGCCGGTCCCGGGTTCGATTCCCCCCTGGTCCGCGGCTTGCGCTCCGGGGGCCCCCTGCCACCGACTGAAAATCGCAGCTTTTTTGTAATTGTTTCTGCTAGTCTGCTTCTTTAATCTTTTTTAGAATTCACCGTATTTTTGTCTTTTTCTGTGTTCATTTCCCTTTCCACTTGGGTTTTTTATTATCTTTTCTCTCCTGCCATTTTTCTGCATTTCCGTTAAGTATCAAACGTAGTACGCGGGAGCGTGCTCATCGGCAGCTCCCGGCTGGTAAATCGCAGCTTTTAAGTACAAACGTAGTACGCGGAGCGGGCTCCTGCAGCTCCGGCTGGCAAATCGCAACTTTTAAGTACAGACGTAGTACGCGGAGCGTGCTCCTGCAGCTCCGGCTGGCAAATCGCAACTTTTAAGTACAGACGTAGTATGCGGAGCGTGCTCCCGCAGCTCCGGCTGGAAAATCACAACTTTTAAGTACAAAAAAATAGTACGCGAAGTACATTCCCACAGCTCCGGCAGCACTTGCTCAGAGCAACTTGCGCAGAGCAACTTGCGCAGAGCAACTTGCACAGAGCACTTGCACAAAGCACTTGCGGACCTATCTCGGCGCGGAGAGCGTCTCCCCAGCTCCGCCGGAAAAAGAAGAAAGAACTCAGAATCGCGGTGCAGTCCTGCAGACGCAGACCAGATTGAGTTGCAACAGAGAAACGAGAAGCCCGTGCGATTTTCTTGCTCGCGAAACGGCTTTTGGAAGTTGTCTCGTGGTGTGCGCGCATGCTTTCGCAATCCCGCGGTCCCGGGTTCGATTCCCCCCTGGTCCGCGGCAGCTCCGGCTTGAAAATCGCAGCTTTTAAGTACAAACGTAGTACGCGGAGCGTGCTCCTGCAGCTCCGGCTGGCAAATCGCAACTTTTGCGATCTTCCTCGATGCTGCCACTTTGAAAACATCAGCACATTGAGCAGCCTGCGTGACATGCTTGAGCGCTTAGTGTGGACTCCACGTTTGCCTGTCGAGTGAAGCCGAGGGAAGCCGAGTGAAGCCAGACAACATCAGCAGATTGAACAACCTACATAACATGCTTGAGCAGTTGTGCTGCCTGCACGCTGTTGCACTCGAGTGAAGCCAAGGGAAGCCGAGTGAAGCCGGACAACATCAGCAGATTGAACAACCTCCGTGCCACACTTCTGCATTTGCATTTGTAAGTTGCCTGCATGTCCAGGAGCTTCGCTCCAGTTTCGCTTCGCCCAGGTGGTGGTGGTTTCTCCACGGTGCCTCAGGTGTTGGTTCTCCCCCGCCTCGCCTTCCGCACCACGCGCCTGGTGGTTGGTTCAAGCTAGCGCTAATCAACATCGCGGTAGTTTGCTTGCTGCCTGTTTGTTCATGTTGGAGCCGCCCGAAGCATGGTATGCATCATCGAGATCCACATGCCGAGCCACTCGATCTACACGCGCGACATGATGGTGGGCAAGATCGCGATGAGCAGGGAGAACCTGCACTGAGAAGTGCATGAAATTCCTCAACTTTTAGGACCATATTCGAGCTACTGACAAAAAGCGGAATCTGTCTGTGTGCAGCTTGTCGCGACTAGACTACTTGATCGCTAACAACTAACTTGCCTCCATGCTTCCGGGCCACTCGTCCTCTAGTTTTAAAAATGGCTCGACCTGGCCGTTGATAAACTGCTTGTACGGGGACAATAGGAAATCGGCCATCCGCAGCCCAAATCCAGAGATCTGGCCATGTAGCCGCTCCTAGTTGATAAAGCGGCCATTGCGGCCATTGGCCTGGTCCGGCCTTGATAAAGCGGCCACTGCGGCTGGCTGGTCTCGCCAGCTTTTTCTAAAAATGGCTCGATTTGGCCGTTGATAAGCTGCTTGTACGGGACAATAGGAAATTGGCCACGCGGCCGCTTCTTGGTGATAAAACGGTCATTGCGGCCACTGGGCAATCGGCTTCAATAAAAACGGCCACTGCGGCTGGCCTTCATGAAGCGGCCAATCGCTTTGCCCTTAATAGAACTGGCTCGGCTTGGCCGCTGATAAGTTCCTTAGACGTGGCAATATGAAATCGCAGCCCGGATCTAAGAGATCTGGCCATTTGGCCGCTTCTGATTGATAAAACGGCCATTGCGGCCACTGGCCTGGTCCTCGACCTTGGTAAAGCGGCCATTGTTGATAAAACTTGATAAAACGGCAATCGGCTTTGCTAAAAAGGCCACTGCGGCTGGCGGGCCTTGATAAAGTTGCAAATTGCTTTGCCAGCCCTTCCTAAAAATGGCTCGGCCTGGCCGCTGATAAACTGCTTGTACGGGGCCCGAAGCTAGAGATCTGGCCATTTGTCCGCTTCTGGTTGATAAAACGGCCATTGCGGCCACTGGCCTGGTCCTCGCCCTTGATAATCTGGGCCGCCCGTGTTGCGACATAGGCTTTGGGCCGCATATGCCACAGCGACCTCCAAGATCCCCCCGCTTTGCATCGCTCGGAAATTTGTTTCGGGAAGCCCGTCGGGCCAGCCCCCCAGCGCCAAAATAACGGAGCGTGCGCGAGCGACGGCGCGGGTTTGCCATGGCTGTCGCGGAAGCTTCGCCCGGAAAATTGTTTCGGGAAGCCCGACGGGCCAGACCCCAGCGCCAAAATAACGGAGCGCGCGCGTGCGACGGCGCGGGTTTGCCATGGCTGTCGGCGTCCAAGATCCCCGCTTTGCATCGTTCGGAAACTTATTTCGGGAAGCCCGTCGGGCCACCCCCCAGCGCCAAAACAACGGAAGCGAGCGCGAGGAAGGCTGTCGCAGAAGCTTTAGCCGTCGCCCGGAAAATTGTTTCGGGAAGCCCGACGGGCCAGCCCCCAGCGCCAAAATAACGGAGCGTGCGCGTGCGACGGCGTTTGCCATGGCTGTCGCGGAAGCTTCGGCCGTCGCCCGGAAAGTTGTTTCGGGAAGCCCGACGGGCCAGCTCCCAGCGCCAAAATTACGGCAGCGAGCGCGAGCGACGCGCCCCCTCCGAGGCTGTCGCGGAAGCTTCGGCCGTCGCCCAGAAAGTTTTCTCGGGAAGCCCGACGGGCCCGACCCCAGCGTCAAAACGACGGGAGCTTTCGGGCAGCCCGACGGGCCAGACCCAAGCCCAAACCTTCGACGAGTCTTCACATCGCAAAAAATGGCACGTGACGCGCCCGGGCCGGGTTTCTGCGAACCCTAAACCCTAAAAGGTTTTAGCTGTGGGTGGTCAAGGGGTGGGGATGCCGCTTTCGCCGCGCGCCCCCACGACCCCCAGGGTCGAGGGCGCGCTTCATCTTGGAAACTCTAAACCCTAAACCCCAAACCCAAACCCTAAACCCTGAACCCTAAACCCTAAACCTACCACCTGGGCGGTAAACATCTTCCAGAAGGTTGAGGCAAACGCGGCAAACGAGGTGCCGGTGGACCTGGCGGATTTCCTGGGCATCGACCGTGCGGCGGCGGAGCAGGGCGTGGAGGATGGGTCCAGGCGCGCCGCTCCCGCCCGGTCCGCGGTTGGGACTGGAGGTCCGGTGGAATGTGTTGGCTTTTTTGTTTTGTTTCGAAAAAATAAGCTGCAAGTGATATCCCCAACAGCCTGCGGTGCTCTTTTAGTGCTCGCACCACCCCGCAGTCTTCGCAGAACCTTGTGGAACCCTCGTGGAACCCTGAACCCTCGTGGAACCTTACCTCCGGGCCGCCCCGGACCACCCCGGAGCCTATCTGGACCGAGACCCCAAAGCTTTCAGGTTGGGGAACAATGTTTGTTTCACAAGTTTCCGAGAATTTGGAATTATCTTGGTCCTAGGGAATTCGATCTTCGAGAAAAGTCTTTTATATTATTTAGGGTCCGGATTCCTCCGAGGTTGACCTGAGGGAGCTGCTTCAAAGCTACAGATGATCTCCTGTATGGGTGCAGTTGCGACATGGATGGGTTCAAGTGGTGCGAGCAACCGGGTGCTTTCTGAGGTCCTTTTGCTCAGAGGCCCCTGGACTTGCGATGTTCACATGCCCCAGGTTCTGGACTTGCGAATTGTTTTGGGAAGATCAGATGATTTGAGTAAAAGAAAAGAAGCAGGCTGTCCAAAGGCAATCCCCAAGACAATCCCTTTGCACAACGCAGGGGGTCGGCAAGCCTGTGCAGTGGTTTGCCATGTAGGGATTGTGGAAATCGGATTGGCCAACCCCATGTTGAACAGCCTAGGAGTCGCCAGACCTCCAGAAACCCGTTTTGAGCCGTGGCTTCCGCCTCCCTTAGACCCGGTAAAAGCGGGGCGGGACCCAATTTCGAGCCCTTGGAAAGGAACCATTGGGTGTCCCGTGTGGAAGCGCCCAAAGGAGAGGCCGCCGGCTTTTTGTTTTTTTTTTCGGCGGCCCCGCGCACAGCATCTCACCAGCCCACAGCTGAACCCATGGCGGTGTCGGTGTGTGTGGCTTTGGGTGCGATTGGTAACATGCAACCTCCCACGGACTCCCATGGAACCTGACTGGAGGCGTTGGTCTTCTTCGGGGTGACCTCCACAAGCTTCTAAGTGGGAGAAGTGGGATAGATTCGATGGCCCAAAGTTTGGAGATGGTGCCCATTTCCCCCACCACTGGAGCCCTAGTATACACTTAAATATTTTTGTTTAGGCCAGTATGCAGGGTCGATACCCTTCAAATAGTGGGTTTCTTGGGGTAGAACAGTCATTGTTGGGTTTTTGAAGGTTGCGAGCCTTTGGGCGTTTGAGCAGGCCCAACCTGCACGACATCTGCCACCCCAAGTCGGGGCGGAAGAAGGATCCCAGGCGGGGATCGCAAAACAGGGATCCAGCTTTGGGGCCAAGCCAAGTGGTGGAGCTTGAAGCATCACCTGTCGGTTGCCGACTCAGAAAATGAGTTTCCTTTTGGTGTGGAAATGTGGAAGCCCTGCAAACTGGTTGCCCACTGGTTGCTCCATGATTTTGACTGTTGCTGTAGAGTAACTGGGGGAGTTTGCCTTTTGCCCACCCGGACTTTGCGGCCAGAACAGCCCAAAGAAAGTCCGGGGTTGCTCAGGTGGCAATGGTTGAGCCCTGAGCCGCGGCACCTGTGCCCTGGGTCCTGTCTTGAGGGTGCCCCTTTCGAATCATATGTCTTGATTCTTCTTAGCCGCCACGGAACAAACATAACCTTTCATTTGGTGAATGACTATTTCCAACCCGCTTCCATTTGTTGGGGACGATGACTATCACCAAGCACCAACCAGCAAACAGGTTCACTTGTTGAGAGTCAGTTTGATCAACCCAGTTGAAGCACGGAGTGGCGTCGCCCAGCCCCGATCACGGGCGTCATGCTAGTTGGAACCTCAGTTGAAGACTACACTGGTTCCTATAGAAGACGTTTACCTTTTTCCCTTGACTTTGCTGTTGGCTGTACGCAATCTCATATCTAGCAGCACAGTACCCGGAACAGACATCCTTGGTTTCACTGGGATGGTGGGTTTGGCTCGGCCAAAATCAAAAGGAGCGGGCGCATAGCTTTGGACACTGACAGACACAGTTTTGCTTGCGACAATTCGCAATAACTTCAGACTTTGGTCCCTTGTAAGCGGGGATCGAAATTGGAGTTGTTGTTTGGGCACTCTGGTACTGTCACGCCGTCTTTGAGCCAGCCAGCCAGCCAGCCAGCCAGCCAGCCAGCCAGCCAGCCAGCCAGCCAGCCAGCCAGCCAGCCAGCCAGCCAGCCAACCAACCAACCAACCAACCAACCAGACCAGCCAGACCAGCCAACCACAATCAACCAACCAACCAACCAACCAGCCAGCCAGCCAGCCAGCCAGCCAACCAGCCAGCCAACCAACCAACCAACCAGCCAGCCAGCCAACCAACCAACCAACCAGCCAACCAGCCAACCAGCAAGCCAACCAACCAACCAACCAGCCAGCCAACCAACCAACCAACCAGCCAACCAGCCAACCAGCAAGCCAACCAACCAACCAACCAACCAGCCAGCCACCCAGCCAGCCAGCCAGCCAACCAGCCAGCCAACCAACCAACCAACCAGCCAGCCAGCCAACCAACCAACCAACCAGCCAACCAGCAAACCAGCAAGCCAACCAACCAACCAACCAACCAACCAACCAGCCAGCCAGCCAGCCAGCCAACCAACCAACCAACCAACCAACCAACCAGACCAGCCAACCACAACCAACCAACCAACCAACCAACCAGCCAGCCAACCAACCAACCAGCCAGCCAGCCAACCAACCAACCAGCCAACCAGCCAACCAGCCAACCAGCAAGCCAACCAACCAACCAACCAGCCAGCCAGCCAGCCAACCAGCCAGCCAACCAACCAACCAACCAGCCAGCCAGCCAACCAACCAACCAACCAGCCAACCAGCCAACCAGCAAGCCAACCAACCAACCAACCAACCAACCAACCAGCCAGCCAGCCAGCCACCCAGCCAGCCGCAACCAACCAACCAACCAAGCAACCAAGCAACAAGATCGAAAAACAACCCGGACCAGATGTTGGACTTGGTCGTATTCGATGGCAAGGCTTTGCATCTCAGAGACCACGCGCGATCCCTTGCTCCTGGATGAAGCACGTGCGGGGCTGAGCCCGGGCTATGGGAGACAAAGAGCCCAACATGAGCACCTGAATCACAGCAGAGGAGCCGTAACAGACGAAACTCGCATTTTCTTGAACAGGCTCCGAATCCCCTAGTTGTCACAAGAGTCACAAGAGCATTCCGCGTTTCACCGGCAAGTATGGGGTCTTGTTAAATCAAGGGTTCCGGTTGCACGAGCAATCCGATGAGCGGAACCCAGGGTCCACATGTCAGCCTAACACTTGCATCACGTTTGAACTCCTGCTCGGACTGGCTTCTGACCGGCAGCCAGGCTGGGGTGATGCCTCTTTTCTTCGGTTGCAACCCATTTGGCCAGTCTTGTGGGTGTTCCTTGAGGCTTGGCAGTCCGGGTCACTGAGGGATTCCCTTCCCGGAATCAACCGGGAAAGCAAGCTTTCTCAAACGGCCCGCTCCGGAAGCGGATTCGCCTTTGCCTTCAAGTCCCAGTTCCATGGCCAACCCTCAATGAAGAGGACCAAGGAAAGGCGCCTGTCCGGAAAGTTGGACCCCCCCAGCCCCCCAAATTCCCCCCCCCCCCCCGACCGAAATCCGTGGGAATCGCCCGGGGAGCCTCCGGCCTCCGAGGCTATGTGGACTTCATCCCGCGGCATGCAGACCTGGAGCCGGGGGAACCAAAGGGATCCCCGCGGACTCGGTCGGATTCGCGCCGAGAAGTCCACTCGGTACTTCAGCTCGGGCTGTTGCCTCGGACCTGGATGGGTTGGACCTGCATGGACCAAGTGAAACATTTCTGGAGGTGTCAACAGCAACCCAGATAGAATTCGCAACACCCGAGGCCGCGCCTTCCTTCTTCTTTTTTTGCTGCCACCGGTCTGGGTTTGGAAATCCTTGGCTTTCCGCGTCCCCCCGATTCGGAAAGCCCCGCGGGACTCGAGACTCGAGGTGTGGGCCACGAGGGCTCGGTGTGTGTCCATGTTCGAGGGGATGACTTGCACGGGCTTCCGCCATCAGGGATTCAGCAGATTCGGAGTCGGCCAAAAAACGGAGGCCTCTTTTGGGAGATTTCTGAGCACCGAGTTGATGGGCACTTTTGAGTCCGGCGAACCCTAGTTCATTGCGATGGAGTGCTTTTGCGCGGCGAGAGCTGCCAATGCTTCAAAATTTCCCAGCGCAGCTCTAGCGTTTTCCCATTTTTGTTTAAACCGAAACCGTGCTTCTTCACCAGTGCAGTGTGCTCCTCAAAGAAAGCACAGCGCAATTGGTTTTGTAGTCGGCCTACGTCGCTGACGTTTTTTTTCGCATGTTTCTCTTTGGATTCCCTAGTGGCTCCCGGTCAACAAACCTGGTGTGTGTGTGTGTGTGTGTGTGTGTTTTTGGTGGGGGGGTGTTCCCCGCTGCTTTTACCACCTGCCCAGTCAAAATATGAGTTTTTCTTGAGGCCAGACAAATTGGACATGGTAAGTTTCAACCTGAGCAGTTGAACATAAATCCCCAAATGTCCAAAGGTCCCTTAGAGTCCAAAGTCCCCAAATTGTGTGTGTCTTGCTTTCTTGAGGCTGACCTTCTACCTTGGTTAAACCAACAGGAAAAGCGCCAGTTTGGATTTTCCGATTTTTGCCTGCTTAGAACCAAAGGTCTGGTCTTATTGTGTTGATAGTATATAGGTTTATATAAATCATTATAATCAGCTTAGTGGCGCAAACGTCTACCTGGTCTTATTGTGTTTATAGTATAGGTTTATATAAACCTTTGGTTAGGGACGCTGAGCCTTAAACCAAACAGCCGCTGTGTTTATTGGCCGTTCCCTCGAGGGTCAGCTTGTGATTCGCTCCGAAAACTTGGAAGCGAGGCTTCTGGGCGCCTCGCTGCAAGTGCTGAGCGGCGGCCTGGGCCGCTTGCTGGTCACCATGCGCGGAACCTCAGCTCGCCATCGGCTCATCGGGCTCACCGGACCGGGGGGTTTCAGGAGGCTTTTTGGCAGATACCCTCCAGCTGCCAGGTTGCCATGGCACCTCAAATAAGATCCCTGAATAAATTGGAATCTTCCAGGTCGCCGCCCAGAAATGCTCGCATTTGTGGGAGGACGGAGATTTGTCACTCATCAGACTTTAGTCACTTTTTGGGTGAGCGCGGAAAATGTGGCAAAGAAACGATGCTGTGGCTTTTTGGCCAGTCCACTCTGGAAGTGAGTTGAAGGGAAACCAAAAGGAAGCCAAAACACATTTTTTGGGGGAACTCCCATTTGTTGGGAACGGGTGCCCATAGACACCTCGCTATTTTAAGGAGAGATCCCAACAAAACATCGACCAGAAGTGGGGGTGTTGTTTTTGAGAGAACCCTGCTTTGGGTTGTTTTTGAACGGAAATGAAGGATAAGCACTGGCTTGGGGGTTCGCCTATTTAGAGGCAAAACTAAATTGTTTGTTTTTTGTTTTTCCTGCCTTTATTTCTCTCTCTCTTTGTTTCTTTCTTTCTTTTTGTTGGTCTTTGTGTGTTCGTTGGCTTGCTTGGTTGCCTGTTGCTTGCCTGCTTAGTTGTTTGTTTGGCTGGGCTGTTTGGCTTGTGTGTTTGTTCGTTTATTCGTTCGTTCGTGTGGAAGTTTGTTGATGTACCTATTTGCTTGCTTGCTAATTTGCCTCTAAATATTTGGTTCTGTGTTTCCGTGTTCCTTTGATTGATTGGTTGTTTGTTTGCGTGTGTGTGTGTGTGTGTTGTCCTGCGCTTGCCATCTGTTGTTGGACCCTCTGACCCTAAGTCTGGGTCGGCTTGGCTGATGCACTTTGCATTCGGAGGACTCAGAGGGCCAAACGCGAAGTGGAACGTGAGACGTGCTTTTGTAGGAGGGTAAGCCAAAAGGCATGAAATGAAGAAGAGCACCACTCGACAGAACAACGAGGATGACCCGCAGCACTATGGCTTCCTTTGAAACGTGCCAGGATCCATTTGGATTGTGCCCAACGGGGCTCACGCCCTCAGACACCCAGTGCCATTGTTTCCCTTTTCTTTTGTTGGAGGCTTCCATTTGCTGAAATGAAGATTGCCTATTGTTGGTTTCAAAAAGGAATCTGTCACTACTGAAAATCCATGTCTCTTTTTTCCGAGCACCTCAAGCAAATGCAAGGGGGGGGAATTTCCCCTTGAAGCCAGCTACTGCCAAAAAAACGGGCGCGGTTTTTTTTGGGGGGGTTTTCCCTTTTCCGGCCAAGTGAAGCGCGTGCGCGCGTTCGCCTGGCGGTCTCTGAACTCCGAGGCGCCGCTTGCCGCGATGACCGCTGCGCGGCGATTCGCCGAGTCGCCGAGTTCCGATTGCCGCTTGCAGCGAGAGGCGGGGGGGTCCTGTCTGCGTTGCCATGCATGGAACCTGGCCGAATCCAGCAAATCATGGTAGAAGGGCCTGTGGGTTCTCTTGCTTGTCCATTACTTCATACAACACAGCATGTTACTACATTCGGCGGGACCAAACAACATGCACAAACACACATTGAGCAACACGCCCCTGCACCAAAATCTCGCTCGCCGTTTACTTAAGCAAATGTTTGGTTCCCATTTGCCTTTAAAAGCACCTTTTTGGTGTTCTGCAGAAACATATTGGAACAAGTGGGGAAGTACATTGCAAGGTGCATTCGAATTACAGCTAGAAATATTGTGTTACCTTGAAACAAGACATTGTTTGCCCAGTCCGCCTAACGTCGGCCTGCGCCATGATGCCACCAAAAGTGAACAACTTTTGGGTGATCTGAGGGACCGCCCATGTCCCACCTGGCCCTGGAAGCTGACGGCCTTTGCCAGGTCATGAGACGACCGCCACAACGAGGAGCTTCGCACAGATCGGCGCAACCACGCCATCCGCCGAGCCGAAGCGGCCGAACCTGACGGACAGACCAGAAAAAGAGCTTGTTGCCTGACCTAATTCCCCCTAATTGTTGGCTTCGAGTAATAGTTGTATAAGTTTCAACAATTAATTCTGGTTCGGGTAAATGGGAAACAATCCCACAACAGCAAACCACAAATCACGAGGGAAGCTTACACAGTAGTAGGCAACATGGGTTCCTGACCTCTAGGTTTACTTGGATCAATTCCTTGGTCGCTTGCTAGAATGCTAAAGCACTGGGTATATGTGCCAGATGGTAGTGGATCTACTTGTTGCAGAGCCCCACTAGGGATTACAGATTAGGATGAGGGGAGCCGCCCTGAATGGTGGACCCCCCCATTGCTTGCACCAATCCCGCGAAGGGTATCCTCAAAACACGGCAGGCCCATACCCTCGACGATGTTGTTCATGGCAGAAGACCTCATATCGCCTGAACAGCGCACTCACTCCAAGTGTCATGGGTTTCTCCCTTGTGTTTTTGGGAATCTTTATAGGCATCGAGTTTCAGAAACTTGGCAAACATGGGCCGGGCATTGTGAAGTAATTTTCTCAAGAGAACTGCGAACCGGTGAAACGACGCAGGATCAACGTCTCTCGCTAGCCCTAAACGGGTAACTCATGTCGGCTTGCTATTTTGGGCCCACTGACACGCCAGGGGCGGATCTTTGTTTATGAATCCTACTCCCTGGACTTTATGAAGCTGCTCGCTGCAAAACAAAAGCACATATATCATATAGGCTCTTGTTTGACACTTTTCGGGTATCAGGTTTCCCTGCAACTGCTGGTTTGGATTCGGATTGTCATAGAGTCATACAGGTTGTATGGATTTGACCGGGCCCCTGGTTCTTCGGGTAAATGGGAACCCATCCCTGACCAAACCACAAAACCGCCAATGAGAGGGAAGCTGATAGAAGGTAGCAAGGGTTCCTGACCTCTAGGTTGTACGATCGTTTCCTTGGTGGCTTACTATGGGAAAGCACTGGCGTATGAGACTCGCCAGATGGATCTGAAACGCGAGCGCATGCGACTCGCCCCTTCCCAGCGGCTTTTGAGACCAGCGGCTTCCCCCGGGGGCCCGCGGAGCGCGATGCTGGGCTCCTGGGCGTCGGCGCAGTCACAGGCGCCCGAAACGGGCGTCATGGTCAAAGGAGTCGATATGGGGTGAAGAGCCGAAAGGGAGATGGGGGGTGACCCCAAAATAGGGTCAAAGATAGGGTCAAAGGAGTCGATATAGGGTCAAAAATAGGGTGACCCCAAAATGGGTTGCCCTGGTAAATGGAAGCATGGAGTACACCCGTGGTCCCCGGGTGGTTTAATTTTGAAAATGGATATGGGTATGGGTCGAAATGAAACCACCAGGGGAGAGGTTTTAGGGCAGGGCAGGGCAGGGCAACCCATTTTGGGTACATCAATTTGACCCACAGCCATATATGTACATTTCAGGAGGCACCTCCCCCCCACACCTACACCTCCCTTGCAGGGACCTTGACCCCATGTTTGAAATGGGCATGAGCCACTGGAGGTGTTTTTTCTTTTTTTCCGGCCCCATGTTTAGAATGGGGTGACCCCCAAAAAATTGGGTAGTTTCAGGGCCCCGTTTTTTCAGGCTCAGGAGTCGTCAGACCTTAAGACATGGGGGGCATGAACCGGTTGAGTGGACCCCATTTGTCGGGTTCTCATTTTGTCGGGCGCAGGAGGCTTCAAGACCTTAAAACATGGGGGGCATGAATCAGTTGAGCAAACCCCATTTTGGGTTCTCATTTTGTCGGGCGCAGGAGGCTTCAAGACCTTAAAACATGGGGGGCATGAACCAGTTGAGCGGACCCCATTTTGGGTTCTCATTTTGTCGGGCGCAGGAGGCTTCAAGACCTTAAAACATGGGGGGCATGAATCAGTTGAGCGGACCCCATTTGGGGTTCTCATTTTGCCGGGCGCAGGAGGCTTCAAGACCTTAAAACATGGGGGGCATGAATCAGTTGAGCGGACCCCATTTTGGGTTCTCATTTTGTCGGGCGCAGGAGGCTTCAAGACCTTAAAACATGGGGGGCATGAACCAGTTGAGCGGACCCCATTTTGGGTTCTCATTTTGTCAGGCGCAGGAGGCTGCAAGACCTTTGGACGGAAACTTGCAAACCAAACCAAACGTCGAACTTGAGGCAACGGCTCGTTGGCCGTCGTGCCGTAGACAGAAGCTTTGGCCCGGATTGTGTTCCGGGGAATTGTCAGGACTCCACGTGGGTTTCTCAAAATGGTCTCCTAAATTGGTTTCCTTTTGGGTTTCTCTTTACCACCCAAAAGGGGGTCCGCAATTGTGAGTTGCCAACCAAAAGGGGGTCCACAATCTTGAGAAACACTTATGTATGCTTCTACAAACTTGAGAATGCGAGGTTCTTGGGTGCTTGCCCATGTTAACTCCGGACATTTCTCCAGGCCATACTAATACGCGCCCTTTGTGCGCCCACCAAAAGGGCTGGTGCTCCGGATTCATGCGAACGCATCACCCCGTGTTTGGTGGTCCCAGAAAGGGTCAGATGAATATCTCAGCTACGTCGAATGGCATTGCTTGAGGGAAACCATGCCACAACCCACAGGTCTACAACACTACAGCCTGGCAGTTGTTGATATGAAACAAAGCAGTCGTGTCTTTTGGATTTCACGCAAAAACAACGGCAGAGAAAGGTAGGCGAAACAACACCTGGCCCCACTTCATGCCTCTTCAACCCTCGTTTTTGAGGCTCCTAGGGGTTGTGAGGCGAAACCAGCAAGGAAACCCCTCTGGAACCAGACAAGTGTGGTACCCTTGTTTTGTGGGGGCTACGGCCTGCAACCAGAAGGTCAGGAGGGTGAAGGCTTCAAAATTTCCGGACCCAAGGAGTTCTTTCACATCTCGTTGTACTGCTTGGCGTTTTGATTCAAGATCGTGATCGCGATTTGGGTTTGCTTCATGAGAAAATGGAACACCAACATGCCAAGGGTTTCCTTCGCTCTCCAAATATAAACCAAAACCAAAAAGGGGGCCACCGCCCCCCAAAAAACAACAACACACACACACACATGTATTTCCATGTCCGTGGCAGGCGAGGTTCAGGAACCTCTATGTTTCTCTTTTCCCATCGGTGACTGGCGGGGACTGCCGCCAATTGAGGGAAAAGGTGACAGGGACGAATGGAAGAACGGGGGCCTTGACCGCAGATCAGGGCGCCAATTCTGAAGCATATGTAAACCCCCTCTCTCCGAAATGCTCCAACAAAAATGACGAAGAGATACATAGAGATACAAGGACAGACACAGATCTATATTTTTCTCATAAACAGATGAAGCTCATGTCATGTCCGTTTCCCCCCCCACCCCCCCCTTTACAGCACTTTCACGTTGGCCCACCTCGCCGTTTCCTGCCGAACCAACAAATTCGACGCATCGGAAGGCGGCGTCGGGGCACTCGGGGAATGAGCTGAAGAACTGCCTGGGCTTGGGCGCTGTCGAGGCGGGGAGGCTTTTTTTTTTGAGCGCCGCTGTGGGCCACTTGACTTGGCGGTGCGGAACCAGCGAATCGTCCGGGTCAACTTAGGCTCTTAGATGCTTTCAGTGTTTAGAGGGCGAGGGCCTATAGCCACCAGGTAGAACCAAACAGTCCGTGGATCGTTCTAGGGCATTCCATGGCTGGTCTCTTTGTTATTGGTTGGTCGGGCACTCCGGAGCCCATGCGGGCCGAGATCGACCCCATGATCCTCACCAACCAACCTGAAAATACATTTTTTTTTGTTTTTTGTTCTCGAATTGCTCACTTTTGGAGGCCACCCCGCAAGGTTTTTGAATCCGAGGTCAACGTTGGGCCCGTAGGACCCCTTTCGGTTGCGCCGGGGGCTGCAACGCGTCTCTGGTTGCTGTGCGTCTGCCCAACCAATCTATTTGGCATGTCAGAGTTGGTGTCCACCGGATGGAGCAGCTGAACCAATCGGCGTCAAACAAGCTTCTCACATGTATTAGGGCAACACTGCACGCTGTTATCACGGATGCAGTCATTGCCAATGGCATGGTCTGTGAAGACAGGCTTGCGTTTGAGCATGATTAGTGGGACTCTGACGCTCCAGATTACGATTACTTCCCGGACAGGGAGCAAGGTCTGCAAACACAGATCACCTCCGACCATTGAAAGGAAATTTGTCCCCCCTTCCCCAATTCTAGCACGCCGAGTTTGTCTCCTGGGGTATGCCCTTCCATGGATTTCGGTTTGGTTCGTCAGACGAACACAAACATACGAACACAAACATACGAAGGTCGGGGAAGGTCAAACGTGGTTTGCCTTAGCCAAACGGTTCAAACAAATGGGGGTGGCTCAAATTAAACGATCGGAGGAGAAAAACAACCGCAGGTTTTGGCTTTTGTTTCCACTTGCCAGGGCAACCCATTTTGGATTTTTCCGGTTTTTTGAATTCGCCACAGCCAAATGACGCCCATGGCACGCCCGCTTGCGCGCGTTTTTTTTTGTCGCCGGTTCCATGGATTCGGCCCAGGTGTTCAGGCTTCTGACAGGTCCTCTTCGCTGTTCTTGGCATGTTTTTTTTTTTGGTTCTGTTCATTTTTACTGGGGGTCTGCAAATAAACAAAGTTTTTTGCTAGCATACCAAGAGTAGAGAGGTGTTCTTGGGCAGCTTTTGGTTGGATGGAAAGGAAAGCCAAAAGAAAGCTACACCTTTTGAGACAACAAAGGACCCTCAAAACGACGCCGAAATCTCCAGGATCTGGCTTTTCCGCCCTCATTTTTCTTTTCAATCACCAGCCGTGTTCCCTGGGTTTCCGGAGGTTTTATTTTATAGAAAGAAGGATCCCTGGAAAGAATGGGGAAGGTACCCTCAGAATCTTCCGAACCCAACCACCAGGTGCACGAGGAGACGGACCGGTCCGACGTGGACACCCTGGCGAAAATGTCCACCAAGCGGCTGCTGATGGTGCCCGAAGGGGGGGGGGTTTGGGGTGGAGGGACACTGTGTGTGTTGTGTTGTGTTGTGTTGTCTTGTCTTGTGTTGTGTGTTGTGTTGTGTGTGTTTGTTTCTTCGTGTTTGTTTGAGGTTGTTCTGGCAGTGCATGAGGTTTGTGTGTTTCTATTTCCAAGCTGTACAGCAAGCATGGCGCCAGTAGGCATACACCCGCAGACTGGGAGTGTATAACGATGGTCCTACAGATACGACGCATCTTCCAGATCCCGCCAGGGCCAGTTTCTGCAAATGGTCCGGCCAGGAATCTGATTTTCCCAGATCTGTTCACGCCGGATTTTCCAAGGGGCTTGAAGGTCAAGGCATGGCTTCACGGATTTTTTCCGTTTGGTTGCGTGGTGTCAAGGGATCAGCTTCTGGGGCCCCAGAGCCATGCCTTGCGACGGGGACGGTTTCCGTTTGAGCCCAGGTCGCTCCATCCTTGGCTTCGAGTCATTACTCATTTAGTCGGGGGCCGGCTTCAAACAACACCGTTGGAGCCGCATATTTCAGCGTGCTCATCGTGCTTTGTCCTTTGGGTGATGGTTTTTACGTGTTGTGCTCGGGAGGTTTCGGGTTTACCCGTGACGCATCGCCCCAAAGTGGAATCGATGTCCAGGAAGTCCGAGCGCCTCCACCTATGCAGGCCAGTCGATGAGTTGCGTTCGGAAAATGTGGGTTTTAGATGGCCATCTACGGTTTTTTGAAGAGGGGTTCCTCAGGGGTTTGCGTGAAAATACGGGGGGTTGGGCAGCAAAAGGGCCACCTTGGGGTGTTTGTTTTGGGGGATGTTGGGTCAAAATACCACCCAAAAGAGGTGAATTTGAACCCCCCAAGAGAAGCCTGAGGGTGTTTGCGACCGAATCCAATGGGGGATACTGCGGGATACTCTTCCGTTTTTCCTTGTTTGGAAGGGTTTGAATCAAAAAACAACGTTCAAGAGAGTGCCATGGTCACTGGGGTCCAACTGCCTGCACCTTGCTTCTCGGGATGTCCTCCCAAGCAGTGGGCGTTTTCCGGGGGCGAGGTTCAGTAGCCCATGGGTGATTCTACCCCGTTCCCAGCCGTTCGGCTCCTTACATTTGTAGGTGTTTAGGGTCTCTGTGTTTGGGTTTCCATTTAACTTCTCGCCCGCGAAAAAAGTTAGAAAAGCTGCTGGCGGGTCTGAGGACAGCCCAGTTTTCTGGGATAGGGCTCGCAGGAACACCTGTGTGACCAGCTAGAGCCAACAAGTCGGAGCGGGTGCTGCTGAAGCGGTGAGTCACGGCAGTTTCGGCAGGCCTCACCTTTGAACCTCCTGGACACGAGCAAGCGGAGCATGCCGGAGCCCGGGGGTTTGTGGCGTTTGGGCTTGTGTATTTCGAGACGTCACAAGGGGTCCGCTGCTTTCTTGGTATTTGTTTTGTTGCTTGCTCAAGGGTTCAATGGTAATGAGAATTAGGGGGTAACCTGAGTAGAGTGTCCAGAAGGGGTCCCGCAAAGGAAGAAGGCTTTCCCCCACAAGAGTCCCGCACCGTCCCAGACATTTGATGAGCTTGAGACAAAAAGGCGCAGGGTCGTTGGGAAACACCAAGAGGTTCCTCGTTCTTAGAACCTGCTTGGAAGGGCTTCTGGCGAAGGCAGGTGAGCTTGGTTCGGGTTCCACTGGTTTAGATGTGTTTCATGACCAATTCATCCAAAGAACCCATCGATTCTTTTACCGACGAAAGGTCGAGGTTTGGGTTGCACTTGTTCTGCCCCTTACCAAGACACAAGTTGTTCCGTGTTCACTAACCAGGGGCAAATTGGAGGATACAGGTACTTGCGGATTTGTTAACCCCTTTTTTGCAAATGGGTGGCTATACAGCTGAAACTTCAACTCCCTTGGGCGGCGACATGTCGAAGAACACTTTTTGAACATGCGTCCAATGGCTTATCTCACAATGTTGCCCAGTGAAGTTCACACTCGCCACCAGTTGAGCTAACACTCTCCAGTTGAGCAGTTGAGATCACATGTTCACATTAGTCACAAGCATAGATGTCCTTTCTTAGTTGTTTTGGTAGAACATAGATGGTGATTTGGCTGTTTCATAATCTACCAGGCCCATCTATTCTCCCAGAAGAGACACCTTTGGTGTGCATTTGAGTTCATTTGTGAACCCCCCCCCCCCCGCCCCCGCCCCAAAAAAAAGAGAGCAAATCAATGGCGCACCGATGTTCCTTTTTTTTTCTCCCTCTTAGCACCAACCAAAACAGGTTCCCAGAAACAAGACAGACCCACGCCAAGAGGGGCTACCGACCCGAAATGGGTGGTTTCCTTTTGGGTTTTCCGGCTCAAGAATCAACAAAAAGACCAGGAAAATGACGGACCCACATGATAGTCACCCTCTCAACACCAACCAAAGCCAAAACCAACCACTAGGACCAACACCAACCAAAACTTTTTTTGGTTCTCCAAGAAAGTGACCCACGGCCACCTCAGTCACCCTGAAGCTTCAGCACTTCCGGCACCGCCCAGGTCCCCGCGACACCTGGACGCCAGCTCCGTGTTGGCTCGGTCCTCGCAACGGTTTCCTGGCAATCTCTTCTAGGCCCCCCAGCAATTGGTGCAAACTTTTACCGTTTCTTATGACTCACATGCTTCTTATGGTCCAAAGACCGGCTCCTTGGACACAGGGATGGCGATGCACCTGGTAAGGTAAGGATCCTGAACCAATAGAATCTAGGTCCCTCAGCTAGGTGCCCTTTCTCAACCCTTGTTTGGGGGAGGGTTCCCCTACTAAAATAGACTACGGAACACAAGTTGGTAGCCTTATTCTAACCTCTCGACTCGAAGACCTAGTCTTCCCTCCAGTGCCAGGGAGTTATTTTTTCTTCTGTTTGTGACTCGGATTTCTTTTTCCTCGAAAAGAGCTTTAGCTGACATGTCTGTTTGCCCGGCTTAGCGTTTGGTGGTTCCCAGCCATCCGGTTCCTCAGGTTTTTAGGCTTTGAGGTTCCTCAGGTTTTGAGGTTTTGAGGTTTTGAGGTTTTCAGGTTTTTGAGGTTTGTAGGTTTTGAGGTTTTGAGGTTTTGAGGTTTTCAGGTTTTTGAGGTTTTGAGGTTTTGAGGTTTTCAGGTTTTTGAGGTTTGTAGGTTTTGAGGTTTTGAGGTTTTGAGGTTTTCAGGTTTTTGAGGTTTGTAGGTTTGTAGGTTTTGAGGTTTTCAGGTTTTTGAGGTTTGTAGGTTTGTAGGTTTTGAGGTTTTGAGGTTTTCAGGTTTTTGAGGTTTGTAGGTTTGTA